>VZRE01005518.1:14157-47115 GCA_013396775.1 Cephalopterus ornatus | reverse complement strand
AACCCACACAGCTGATCAAGGGAAGCCAGCTGAAGTAATATTTTTGCATTTCCATANGTAATATTTTTGCATTTCCATAAAAGCTTTCAATACTGTCTCTCCCAGGATCCTTCTGGACAAAATCTCCAGCACACAGCTGGATGAACACATCATGTGATGGGTGAGCAATGGGCTCACAGGGAGCCCAGAGAGTTATAGTGAATGGGATAACATCAGACTAGCGACCCATCACCAGTGGGTTTCCACGGGATTCTGTCTTAGGCCCTGTGCTCTTCAACATCTTCACAAATGACTTGGACACAGGACTGGAAGGGACACTAAGCAAATTTGCAGATGACACAAAACTAGGAGGAGCTGTTGACTCCCTTGAAGGCAGGGAGGCCCTGCAGAGAGACTTCAGCTAATTAGAGGACTGGGCAATCACCAATCATATGAAGTTCAACAAGGGGAAGTGCCGGATTCTGCATCTGGGAGAGGCAACCCTGGATATTTGTACAGGCTAGGGAATGAGATGCTGGAAAGCAGTGCCACAGAAAGGGATCTGGGGGTCCTGGTGCCCTGGCAGCCAGGAGAGCCAACTGTGTCCTGAGGGCTATCAGGCACAGCATGGCCAGCATGTCAGAGGGGATGATTGTCCTACTCTGCTCTGCACCGATGCTGCCTCACCTTGAATGCTGTGGCAGTTTTGGTCACTGCAATATAGGAAAGATATAAAGCTACGAGAGAGTGTCCAAAGGAGGGCAACAGAGATGGTTAGGGGCCTTGAGGGGAAGCTGTATGAGGACTAGCTGAGGTCACTTGGTTAGTTCAGCCTGGAGGAGACAGAGGGGAGACCTCATTGCAGTCTACAACATCCTCCATGTTATGTCAGGGGAGGTTTAGGTTGGAAAAAGGTTCTTCACCCACAGAGTGGTTGGGTGCTGGAACAGGCCCCCCGGCAAAGTGGTCACAGCACCAAACCTCACAGAGTTCAAGAAGCATTTGGATGATACTCTCAGTCACATGGTGGGACTGTTGGGAATGGTCCTGTGCAGGGCCAGGAGCTGGACTTGATGATCCTTGTGCGTCCCTTCCAACTCAACATATTCTGTGATTGTGTGATTCTGTGACCTGTTCCTATAATTATTATTTTGTCCAGGTAACCAAATTAATGCCACATAACCACTCTGCTCTTTTGCAGCTCCACGGTGCAATGTTTGGAAGTGGAATCTACCTTAGTCCATTGTCAAGCATATCATTTGGTTACTCAGGTGATATTTATAAATCATCTAAAGTTGGAGAAATATAGGGGGGTATCTTATTCTACTGCTTTTCTTACCGGCTTCACTATTTACAATACTGCATTCAATTTTATCTTTGTCAACCATGGTTTAATTTATTCAAAAAAGAGAAAATCTAAATTCACTTACTAAAAACTGTCCTTATTTTCCAAGCTGCTGAGTATCCTGAAACTCTGTTTGAAGTGAATATTAGCTAATACTGAATGCTTTGTGTAGTGGAGCAGGTCTTGATTATGTTGTGGAAATCCAGTTTTGCGATCTTTGTCAGTATCTGCCTAAGTCCATCTAACTTTACATATGGATTCATGGTCTTTTATGACCTGATCTGACAAAACAAATATTCATCAATAAACATGTTCAACCTTGTATATTTAAGAGTATTCCCAAGTATCACCATGGGAAGAAAACATGATTTGTCTCACTAGTGAATCCAAAAGGGAGTTGTGCAGAGTTTTCCCTATAAGAATTAAAACATAAATAGAAACTAGATACATGGAATGTGTCCATAAGAAATTACAGAATTTTTAAAATATGCCGAATTTTGTTTTAGTTATGTGGTATTTACCATTTCCTCACATATGAAAGTGAAGGTATATAGCTGAATGTGTGTTTGTGTGCATCTAGGTAATTTTGAGTGGTTTAGTTATGCTTTCTGACAGTATTTTGAGGTAACATCACAATTAATTTTAAGAGCTCAACATATTTGAGCTACTATTTGTGGAACTTCAACATCAATTATCTCTAACTGCACTTTTAGCTTTTCAGAGATTACACGAATATGGAGGCTTTTTAAGACTCGCTAAAAGTGCTGGTTACAGTGTCATTATCTAATAAAATGCCTTTCTTTTTGGATAATGCTGTTTTGTCAACTTCAATGTGTTATTGTTCCTCTCTCTGCCTGTCTTGGTTCTTTCCATCCTGTCTCCTCCAGAAAGGAGGCCTGTGTTCCCATCAAAGTCTGTAGTGCTTAGTGCCAGTGAAAACTATATAAGAGTTCTGCATGTCCTGTTTCTTCAAAGAATTGGACTTCCCTCATAATTCAGTCTGTGTTTGAAAACTGCCAAGTCTTCAAGACCAGGCTGGATAGAGCTCTGAGCATCCTGGTCTAGTGGAAGGTGTCCCTTGCCATAGGAGGTGGGCCAGAAATAAATGATCTTTAAGGTCCCTTCCAACCCAAACCATTCCATGATTCTATGGTTCTGTGAAATGTGGGATACTGGAAAGACAAGGAAGCCCATAGTAGCATATAACACAGAAATCTAAGATAAACCAATATGAATGAGATCTAAAGCCCAAAGATTTTTGGTATGGATGTTGGATCCAATGTTGACAAATGACTGACAAATGATCTAATGTTTTTAAGTGTAGATTAGGGTATCAAACCAAGGTAGATTTCAAGATTTAAGTGACCTATTCATAAAAATTAATGAGACTTTTCATGTAAGTCTACATAGAGTGCTAAAGATTAATGTCTAAAGTTCTTTCTCTTGTGATTTTGCTGTCCCGCCTACAGTAAATCAGACTTACTTCATCCAGAAGTTCAGTTAGACTCAGGACATGCTGACCTGTAAAGCAACCATGTAAGAACATTCCTGATCTGAATTCAGTGACAATTAAGCTCATGTTTATCTGCTTTTGCACCTACTTGTCTTTGCTAAGGTCTTTGCAAGTACATGCAGAGGTACTGGTAGTTTGTAGGATTATATTGTTATTTTCTGTGACAAAATTAAGTAGCTTATTGGGTGCCATGCAAAAGACTGTGATTCCCACTGTGATTCTTGTTTCATTCTTGCACTTAACTTTTCTTATTACAGTGTTTATATGCCAGGGTATCTTACATGATTTTAATATTCCTAGGGATGAACAAGAAGCAGCAGAAGGTGTCAGCTAAAGATGAACCAGCTTCAGGCAGTAAGGGCAGTAATGCCTCACAGGTATGATACATCAACCATCTTTGAAAGATTTGTGGGTTTTATGCTTGAGAACTTAGTAGCTGAGAAGAAGGTAGTATTTCCTTTGTGCAAACTAACAGTTTTATTTCATTGAATTGAAATCAACAACTTCAGAGACTGCAAACATCAAATACAGCCCAACTGCTTTAGTAAAAATTTAGAGTATATTGCAGGTCTTGTGCCCTGCAAGAATTTAGGAAGAGAATGAAAATGAAATACAGATTGCATTATGATCCTTAACAAGCCCTTACTTTCTGAGTTTTAGACTTCCAGAAAAATGATGCAAAAGAACTTGAGAGTGCTCCTTGCTGGGAAATTAGTAGCATTTAATTTATAGCATGTCATTTTTTTCTTTTTCATGTTTTTTACATATTAAACTATTACAATTCTGCGTTATCTAAAGCAAACTCACAGCATCTGTGTGTAGGGCTAAATATCAAGAAAGTAAGCTTATGTCTGTCTCCATGGTTAACACATAGAAACTACAGAGTAATCTGGCTTTGAAGAGAGATTGGTATGTCACAGCAGAAGCCCTCAGAAGTAGGAAGGCCAGTAAAATATCAGGGTGGTGGCCAAAGAGTCGATAATCAAATTCACCTTTTTTTCTTTTTTTTCTACTACCAATTGGTTTATCAGTAACATTCTGATACTTCTGATAGTATTATTCATTCTGAAGAATTAGAAACCTTGAATGTTATTTTTCTGGATAAAGGAGTTAAGATCCCTCCTACAAAAATCCAAATAAATGATAGAATCATTTTTATAAATTCTATTACATTTAGAAATAAAATAGAAAAATTTTAGGAAGACAGCCTCTGTTCATTAATAAACCACTGAAAATAGCAACTGTCTACTTTGTTACTTTTTCACTCAGTTTGTTTTACAACACTAATTATGTTTTCTTATGCTTTTACATCTCAGTCACAGAAGAAAGGACAGCAGTCACAATTTTTGCAAAGCCGTAACCTAAAATGCATAGCCTTATGTGAAGGTAAGCTGAAAGCCCTGGTGAAACTTTTAGTCATGATCACAGGATGCACAGGTTACTGGATGCAAATCAGTGAGACCTTTAGTTTCTTTATTGGTTGTTCAGGTAAGAGACTACTTAGAGGTCTATGAGTACTTGCTCAACAGCAGACCTTTATATTTCAGTTCAGAATGCTTCCCCTCTTTAAGCAAAACCTTTAGACATACTGAATATTCATGGCATAATTATATGCATTTGGAATTGTTAAATTTCATGCCATTAATGATTGCCCAATGCTCCAGTCTGTCTAGATCCTTCTAAAAGGCCTCTTGTCTCTCCAGAGAACAACACCTCCAAGTTTGGCATCAGCAAACTCGGTAATGGTGCATTCACCTCCTGCATCCAGGTAGTTTATAAATCCATTGAACAGAACTGGCCCTGGAATGGAGCCTTAAGGATCACAACTGGTGTGGCACCAGCCAGTTGTAGTCCCTTTCACTACAACCCTTTGGGCTCAGTCCCTCAGTCAGTTCTTCACTCAGTGAACCATGAACCTGCTTATACCACAGTTGGACTACTTGTCCAGAAGGATGCTGTTTAAATGAGTTTTGAAATCTTTTCAAATACAGATTGATGGTATAGCTTCTCATTAGCAATAAAAAGCTTTCTTGCCTGTGTTGTCCTCATTCTGCTGGTAAACAACCTATTGTGAAACACACTGCTGTTTCCTAAACACTGAGTAAGATTTGACAAGCTTTTTGAATCCTTTGAGTCGTTATTGCTATAGTTAATTGTTTTAAATGTTTGGTAGTATTGCATATCCAAAATTTGCAACATAGCAGTTTTAGGTGTTGTCTTAAATGTCTTGGTTTTGAATCAGCCATTATTATACACAAATATCTGTTCCAAAGGCTGATTAGTTGTCTTAATAGCCTAGGGCTATTTAAAATCATAAATATATTTTTCAATCTTTCATTCCATTTAAGAACTTGCTCCCATACATCAAGCATTTATTTTTTCTGAAAGATGTATTTCAGACAGAAGAATCAAATTCATCTTTCTGTTTTTACTAGCAGCCATCTCAAAATCTGCACCACAGCCCAGACTTGCGGTGGAAAACTGCACATTCCCAGAAGCCTATTTAAAGTGTATAAAACCCCAAACCTTTTAAAGCAATATTTTTCAGGCACATTTTCATCACTATGAAATTTATTCTTTCCCTGGTAGTGATAACCTCACCCGATCTGCACAAGCATGGAGAGATATGGGTAGTTCCCAATACGGATCATGTGTGTACAAGATTTTTCTTTGTGTGAGTAAAAAGCTTCTTTTTAACATTCAGCTTCATACTATACCATTTTCCCGTGTTCCCTCTAATAGTTGAACTTAAAGTAGATAAAAGACATTTGTTCCTATTTTATCACATTTGTTCCTATTTTATTATCACTTCATTTTTTATCTTCCACTGTACTTACGTGTGTTAGGAAATGGATGGATAAGCTAGTGACAAAGGTTTAGTAGATGTTTTGTTACAAAATAAGTGAACGGAGAGTCACTAATTTTTCCCATTCAATGACATTACTTCATGTTGCAGTCAGTCTATCCATGTATTGTAAAGCATAATTTTTATTTGGCTGTGTGTATTTAAGCTGAAGAATTCATTAAAGGCTTCCTGTCTGTGATGTGAGCGTTTCCACTTTCACCTAAGAGTTGTCCCGTTTGGATCCTACTGGCTTATTCAGCTGCAGGGTTCCAATGACAATGGCAGCCTTATCACCCTCCACTCTCCAGAGTTTAGGATCTTAATATAAAGACCTTATAATGATGAAGTGCAGCAGAGCTTTTAATAGAAACATGTTAATGTGTGGAGTAAGAACTCTTGATTAATGAGAGTTTTGGATGTTTTCAGGTAGATTAACACTAATTTGCTTTTATTTTCTGTACTTTTTTTTTTTTTTAGTTATGAAGATGGTCAAGTGGGTGATACAAGTATAAATACACAGGAACCAAGCATTCATAAAGAGATTCTTCGAGTCATTGGCAATCAAACTGCTACTGGTTAAAAGGACCACTCTTATTTAATTGATGTGAAGCCTTCCTCAGTCTCAAAGCTGGATTTTGAACTGAAGAAGATGCAAAAAACCTAATTTATTATTATTGTTCTAAACAAATTAACCATTTGAATACTTACTGTTTTCTTACTTAGTATTTCTTATCTCATCAAAATACCTGAGATGGTATCAATTAGCAACTGTAGGGGTGCAAAATCTATTATTATAATAAAACAATGAATAATTAAACAGGCATTTGGGTTGCTCACAATAAACAGACTTCAAAAAGGACTTTTGTGCTGATATTTTTATAGTAAACTTCAATTGGAGGTTTTAGTACTGTATACTGGTATTTTAAATTTAGAATGATTGAATTATGAGAGAAGATTTTATAGCGGAGCACCTGTATTATGCAGGATACTTTGCAATAAGTAAAATATTCTCATATTAAAACACAATAAAAGGTTGTCTGAAACATGTAAAATGAAAGGGATTGGTTACCTGCAGCTATCTTTGATGCTTTTTATTTAACATAAATGCAACTAGCATTTAGACTCAAAGGGGAAAGCAACAATACATTTTTTATTTACTGAGTGAAACAAAGCAAAAAGTAATGAATGTGTTAGTGTATGTTCAGCTTTCTTTATCTTCTCTGGAAACACTGTCTTATCCATTAAGCAGGTCAGTTGCATTTTTTAATTATACAAGCCTAGCAAACACCTGGAAATCCTGAAGCTGTTAACTTCCTTTTTACAAATTTGTTTTTTATATACTAGATTTTACAGTTTCATTAGATCAACAAAGTTTTTTAATGTTTGCATCTTAACTTCCGTGAAACTGCTTTGTGGTTAACTTTATCCACATATTTAGAAGTGTGTGCTGAATTAAGGCTTTTACATGTTTGAGTTGATTGTTGGTACATCAGAAAATATAAACAAATGCAAAATGTTACTCATTTTGTCTTGGTGAAATATTTCTGTTAATTTATTCCTTGGGGATAACGAGTCATTGAAATCTCTGTCTTTTGAACTAAAAACTGTTTTTTTCAAAGTGAGCATGATGGCAACACAGATAGAAGAGGGCCTGGTCTCCAAGGCATAAAGCATACCCTTGTGCCCTGATGAGTGCCCTTGACAGTCCTTATGGTAGCTGTCCTGAAGCACCAGTCACACCTTCGAATATGGAGAGCAGTTCAACTTACCCGTCTGTGCAACGACTGCAAGCCACTTCAGAAAGCAAAAATAGACTGAATGCTCTATTATGTTATTTTCATAATAAAGATACTAAAGTGCCAAATAACAGCACAACAGAGCTCAGGTGTGTTTGTTTTTATTTAAACAGAACTGCATTACATATGCTGAAATGGGTGATTCCTTCTTTCTAGTTCAAGCGGTACTCCTGTATTACTTGCTGCAGTTGAAGTGTCCTACAAGTGAAATAGTGACATTTGGCCTAGGAGCGTATACTTGGAGATGTATTTTAGCATTCTAGACTTATTTTTTGGGGACTTCATTTTTTCTGGGTTTGTATCTAGACTTGTAAAGCTAGTTCTGTTTGCATATCCGTATTTTGCTATTATTTCTGTTCACTTGCCCCCCACATTTGGTCGACCCCTAACTTGAGAATCACTACTCAAACTGTTATGTTTTGTGTTAGAATGCAAGTTAATTTCTTGAAACAAAGAGGTTTCCTGAAATTTGTTTATCTCTGTAAGGACTGCCTTAGGTTGTGTTACTGCACAAAATCAGCATAATTCAGAAGTGGAGCTGAAAACCCTGGCGTGTCTGTCTTTCTGTAATTGGCCTGCCAAATGTATCTGAATCACAATGTTTTGCATAACAAAAAGAAACTGGGAAGCAAGTCCACAAAGATGCCCTATGATTATTTGTGGGGCTGATAGTCCACCACCCTGAGATACCTGGCCAAAAAACTAGGAGAAAAGTAAGATGACCATGAGTGAAGTGCAGAAGCCAAGCAAGCAGTCATCTTCTCCGTCCTGTCAAGCTGCAGCAGGGTCACAAGTGAAACCCCTGAAAGAAAAAAACCTTAAAAGTAGCTAGTGAGTCAACTAGCAGTGAGGCAGCCTCAGTTTCCTTTGTGGGATCATGATACTGGTCATGCTTGGTGTCATCTTAAGTACAACCCCTGGAAAGAGTAGGGAAAAATACATCGCTGCCGAACTTTAGGACTGCTCAGAACTTGTGTTTTAAATGATGAGCCACAGTAAGGGACAGTGTGGAGGAAAGCAGGGCTCCAAGGTGTGTGAAGGCCTTGCTGTTGTAAGGTGCCTGCTTCAGGGAGAACTGAGGCAACTGACTTACCCATGGAGGAGAAGGATGGTGGCCAAGAGTAAAAGGCATAATGTGACAAGCACAAGTGTTATAAACCAGTGGAAGAGGGCAAAACCTTTCAGGGACACAGGTAGTTCTGAAGGGATGAGGTAGGATCAGCAGCTCAGGTCCTATGCGGTGTATGGCAGGAAAAAGGGACTGGGAGAACAAAGCAGCAGCATGGGGATATGCAGCCCATTGCAGTATGGGGCAACACTATGCCCAGGGAACCTGGGCCTCCTGGAAAGGTGTCACACTATAGTGTGACAAGGACACAAGCCCAGTGTCACACATAAACAGCATTTGAATTGAAAAAAATTCTCTTGCTACAAAGAAACTCAATCACTTTTTTCTTTAGCCAATATATTAATGAGAAACTTCTTAGGTATTGTCTTATCTGCAGGTGGATGTGAATCTTAAGATTATGTAACAAAGTATTAGTTTTGAAAGGTGAGGGGAAGGAGGGAGTTTCATTTGGGGTCTGTAACTAAAAAATGTCCGTATTTAAATGTCTTATAAAACCTACATAAACTTATATAAACTTCAAAGCTGAAACAATAACTTTTATCACCAAGAACAGGAATGAAAAAGCCTGAGGATGATATTTGCTTTGAAGGATTTGTCCCTTGGGGTTTTATCCAGGGGTGGAAGTTGCATATTGCCAAATGTTTCCAAATAACTTATATTAACTTGCATTCCAGGGGATGAAGAAATCTCAGGGTCATCTGAGCAAGAGTGTGTTATCCTCAAAGCCCTTACATTTCCTTCCTGTGTTACCATGCACACATATTGGTGATAGAGCAACCATTTTAACTCCTGCTGTAAAGATGTAGGCTTTCCACAAATAGCCCCAGGCCCTCCCATCTCTCTTGGTAGAAATTTCCATGAAGTCATAGCTATCTAGCTGTCACCATATCCAGCGTGGGGCAACCAAGGGAATTCTTGGTAAGAACTTTCTTACTTCTTGCTACCTCCCTCAACAAAATACAAACCTTCGTATGGGAAAAGTTTGACAGAAGAATTATGTTAGTACCTTAATGCTTTTCTCTAATTATGAATTGCCATATATTGCTAAATATTTTAAACACTGAGAAAGGCACCCAAAAAGATGCTTTTAAATATTTCTTGAGATTTAGGCAAATATTTAGCATTCAAGGGCTAAATTAAGAAATTTGACTTACCTTTTCCTATGATATGAATCAGCATAGCCTTGTTTCCTTCGACAGTGCTACACTGTTCTGATAACCAGATTCTTCGACTTCTTATTACTTACTGTAAAGTGGCCAGGTTGTGTAATATTTTGGTTAGTGTTTTACAGGAACTGGTCAATCACACTGGAATTTTTTAGGCTTATGTTTTCCCTCTCTAGCCCTTGAAAAACTGGTAATGATATTGTATGATTTTAAGATTATAGCTATTGTTACTAAAAATGTATCTGATGAATGCTTATGATATTTTATGATATAAAATCACTTCAGATGAAGACTTTGTGCATAAATCAATTATACTTTGCTTATAAATCATTTACTACTGTGGAAACAATTAGAATACTTCAAGCAAAGATGAATAAAAAGTAGGAAAAAAATCTAAAAAGGGACAACTTAATGAAGGCATTCATGATTTGAAAAGATACACTCAAAAAAACCCAAACCCTAAGCAAATAAAAAAGCAGCATCTAGTTACTTAAGCATTATATTAATTTAGATAGATTTTTTTCCTTGTCTCTGGAAAATGAAAGTGAGATATGAAGAGTATGAGCCATGACTGACATGACTGACCACACACCACATCTGTGCTGGCAGCAGTATGATAGCTGGAATGTCCCTGGCCACACATCTCTTCCCTACTGTGACACGCAGCATCCTGCAGTATTTTATTTGCAAAACCGAGGTGTTAATCCGGAGTCTGTGAAATTTCTTCATTGCAAACACTATCTCAAGGTGAAGGACAAGTCTGTTGACCAAACTGAGCAATGTCTGTTATTTGTAGAGAAGTTAAGATTATGCATAGCACTGGGAGTTGGTCAAAAAGGATCTTGACTCCAGTCAGCCGAATTTGTTCTTCAAAGTGCTCAGGAGTGGAGGAACACGTGCTTCAGAAGGGGATACATAAAAATGGGAAGATATGCTCCCAGCAGAGCGTCATTCTGTGTGCATGGTGTCGTGTGAAATGCACAAGGATGTCATTAGTTTGAATTTCCTGATTTGGCTTTGGAAATGTCAGATCTGAAAGCACCGACCTCCTCTGTCTTTCCTGGGATATCGGTGTTGTTTTGCTGCTCTCCAGCTGCAGTGACAGCTGCATGAAGGAATAAGACACCTTGAGTTGCTGTTCTGTAGCATTTGGATTGCATGCTCCTGCTAAGTTTTAGTCTGCCAAAAAACAGCTGCAATGTAAAATACTGCCCATTACACTTTGCATTGTGATTTTGTATATGTACTAGGTAAAAGATTTTTGTAAAGAAAAAAAAATTAAGTAGATTCTAGATGAACATATCTACTGTGTGGAAAACCTGTTGCATTAAACTTCTGCCAGAAAGTCAGTAAAAATAGTCCTTATACAGACATTTAATTAATGTTCTAAAAATAATTTTTGAACTTACCCAGTATGTATTGTATCTTTAAATTTTAATAAGCAGGCACTCCTTTATGTAAGCAAAAAATATGCCTGTTTCTTTTAGCTCTATAGCCTTTTTGTCTCTAAATAAATTTATTAAATTCTGTGCACAAAATCATACTGCAGCCTGCTATTTAGCCTATGGTGCCTTAGAGTTACTACAAATATTGAAAAAAATGTACATAATGTCAATACTGCCAGAAGATCACTAAGGCCAAATATTTTCTCTATTCACTTTTTACTGCACTTGCTTTCTGTTGCTATTAAGCCTCTTTTATCCAGCTTTGTAACAGCTATAGCATTGTAGCCAATGTAAATGTTTACCTTCAATAAATCAGAATTTGTTCAACAAGCACTGTGCATTTGGGCACTATTTTGAGAACCCTATTTGAAGTTAAAACAGCCATCTAAGAGTTAAACTGCATCCGAAGCAGTTTCTTAACCTTGCTAATCTCAATGCCATCTGAAAGTTATGGAATGCTTTTACGCATATTATTGTCGTGAATTTTTTTTGCAGTTATCTTTTTAAAAACACTTACAGAAACAGTAAAACCGGCTCTCCTTGATGTGTTTATCTGAATGGGTTAAACAACTGGTTCAAAATAGAGATACTGGAATTAAAGCAGTATTTTACATGTACAGTATGCTATAAAAATGCATAAAGATGTCTCAAGATGCATTTTATAATCCCTTTAAGAAAGAATTCCTCTGTTTTTCTGTAGTGCTGTTTTTGTAATGAAAACACAGCAAATATATGACAAACCATGTCATACTTCAATGTGGCACTGTTTAAAGTATAAATGCACATCTGCAACACATAAAATATGCAGACATTTGTGGGACTGGTTATTAATTCAGTGAGTGTAGTGTTTTTTTCACTGTGAGCTCATTTTAATTATATGAGTGGATATAACTTGTATCTTTTGAAAGTTTTACCTGTTGTTTGTTAAATTTATGATTTTGTTACTACAGATTTTCAATGGAAAGAGTCAAAGTGGTGCTATTATTTTGACTGCTATGAAGCATGTTGCACAAATGTGACTATCAGAGAAATGAAAAGACATATTATTGCCACTCTAAATAACTGCTAATATGCCTTTGATTTAAGTTTACAGACTGGAACTTGAATTCTCTAATGGAAGAGATATTCCAGATTTTGAGGATCTTAAATTTGGAAGAAGCGGTGACTTCTAAACTCAAAACAAGAGCTGAATCAGAGGGGAAATCTCAGATCTTCAAGAGGGACAGGATTTATTCCCACTTTGGCTTAACTGTTACTTCATTTCCAAGTGGCTACAATCACAAGTTCTCTCAATATGCCCGAATAGTCAGTTTTCCCTTGAGAAAGTCTATGGTATATTGCGTTCACCTGTTGATCAGTTCCATGTATGACCCAAGAGATTAGTAATCAAAAAAATTAATTGACAGCAGTAAAAAGATTATTGCAATAGACAAGGGCTTCTTTCAAATGCACACATGGCATTTTTGACAGGAGGAAGAGCAGAAAGTCTGCTAAGAAAATTGTGACCATTGCTCAAAGTATGTGCTGTATTCACTAAACCACGTTTGCACACTTAAGCAACTTCTCTTTTTGAAATTATTGTGCAGTGCAGATTGCAGAAAATAATTTTGCACAGGTTTCATGACCTGGGCCTCCTCCAAGAGGGATTTGTCCTCCTGAAATATTGGGAGGCAACTTAAATAGGGCTGCATCAGATGAATGAAGCCAATAGTAGCTGAGGGCCACAACTTTGCTATGCCTCAGCTCTCAGCACAGTGCAAACACCTTAAGGAATGTAACAAAGGGCTACTTTAGGGCTCAGTGCCTTGCAGAAACCTAGTGTCAAAACAAGTGAGAAACAGGAACAGCACTTGGAAAAAAAAAATAGCATTTTTTTATTAGAACACTTAATAAATCTCCTAGGTTAATTTTCTTGAATGTGAGAAATATTTTTCATTCACATTTAAGGGAAAGAAGTGTGATTCGACACAGAAATTGAAGCCTCTGATGAGGTCGTAAGACCTTCTTGGTATCAGCACTGTGTGTAGCAAACAAACCCCTGTGTGAGACATCAGCCACTGGATTTCAGCCAGCTCCAGAAAATTGCCATTTTGCAAAATGCTGAAGCAGTGGGAATTACACTAGCAGCAGGAACAGTGACTGCTGCAGAAGCAAGAGCAGCACAAGTCTCCAGAGATTGTGTCTGGAAAACAATACAGGAACTCCTGTCTTAAGGTTTGCTCAAGAAAAGCCAGAGCTTATCATCAGGAAAGCAATTCTAATTTGTGACTTTTAAAGAGAAACTTTTCCATTGTATGAGAGAAATGAGGAAAAAGAAAAAACAACTTCGTTTTCTTCAACCTGCTGTCCTGTAGCTGTATAGCTTAGTCTAATAGAAGTAGTTAGCAGAGTGAAGAATGGTTTAATTAGCTGACAGTTCCTTGGAGTCTATCTGATATTTTATATATATATTCTGATGGAGTTTGTATGGGTAAAATATTCCAGAAAGGGAATAGGTAGCTGGTACTTGCTGGGTTTCATCTCTATTCAGACTATTCTTCTCATATGAGCTGTTGAACAAACAATTTTGCTGACTCTTTAAGAAAAAAATTCTTGATCCCTTCATCTCTCCTGATCCCTTCATCTCTCCTGATCCCTCCATCTCTCCTAGAAAAATAGCTTGGAGTTTAGGGGTATTTCTGCTCACAACCATCTACCAAGGTTAATTCAATATGAAGAAATTCAAGGATGAGAAGTGTTAAGAGCCTGAACTAATTTGAATATGTATATAAATATAAATATGTAAATATTTCCATCTAAGATAGCAGTGTAAGTTGAAACAGTTCTTTTGGCTCAAAACTAAGGTTCAGGTTGTCACTGTTTACAACACTTTTGACAAATGCCATGTGTTACAAACAGGTTTTATCTGCCCTAATATGGTACCTTTTGTTAGATCTGACTTGCTGATTTTTATCAATGACGTGTTTTGCTAGAGGCTTTTAAAATTTTACCTGTGGGCAGTTTCAAGGATCCAGTCATGCCTCTTCTCTGTGTTATCATGTAGCTGGTATGTTGTGCTTCATGCAGTATTCCATCTGTGTGAAATTGTATTATTCTACTATTTGGTTTTTTCTTATCTTATGCAAACTTTGATTTCATGTTTGCCATGCAAATCAATGGGACACAAATACCAAAAGTCTCAGAATCTTTTAATATCAGTCTTTCTTCAGATTCCTTCAGTAAGAACTTTACGTCTTTTTTTTCAGCTGCAATTCTTGACAATACCAATAGCATTCGGTCCATTTTATGCCCTGGTTGCAAAGATCTTTGGGTGGTTGCTAAAGAACTTGATAAACCTGAGGGGTTCTCTCTCTCTGAGAGTTGATTTACCTTTTTTTTTTTTTTTCATTTTAAAGTCTCCAGTAGTCTCTCTCTTCCTCTACCAAAAAGTTATATAAAAGATAGGGGATATGTTGATGTTTGTTATATTGTTCAATGACTTCATATTCTGTATCACTATGCTAATGTGACCTGAATTTCTGGTCCATTGCAGTTCTTTTTCCTGTCACTCTTTTGCTCACACAGCTAGCCTTTAGAAAAGCATCAGATATAAGCATTAAAATACAATACTCAGTATATTTCAGGTAGTAAATTTCAGTTAAAATGCAAAAATGTATGGCTGCAAATAGTAAAAACAGTATTGAAATTGCAGTTCTTCAGTATGAAAAGCTTGTGTACAAACTATTAATTTATATATGAGAGCAAGAATGTGTGGCCAGAAAGGTATGACAAGAAGGATGCTGTTAAAAGTTAAAGAGTTTTATAAACACAATTTTCTCTCATCTTTTTCTTTCATCTAAGAAAAATTGGTAGTGTAAGTTTAAAGTTCTTATCCCTACTGGCAGTTCTAGCTCTGACTTTAAATAGGGTTCAGGTTGGATTGCTGGTCTTTCCTTCACAGATTCTTCTTTTCCTATGTTGTTATTGTGAGGAAAACTTACTGGGGTCTTAGTTACTTGAAAGAATGTTATTGATCTTTTAGACTAATCTGCTTGAACAATTTCTATTGATTGGTTTGAAGTGGGCTTTTTCATCAATTGGCTACCATATGTATTTGCTTCCGTTCCATGGAGATTGTTCATATTTGTAAACCTCAAGTCTACTTACTTGAACCAAACTTTTCCATAGAGAGTTGAAAGATTTGATGGCATTTGTGTGTGAGGTTTATTATGACAATTTTTAACTTCTTTCTTTATAGGTGGTAATTTTCAGTGGCCTGGAAAGCAGATGCTTTGGTGTAGTGCAACAATTTGGGAATTGGCCCCAATGAGAACTGATTTTGATTTTTGATTTTGTAAAAAACCCCAAACTACAATAAAGATGTGGTTCATGGTCCATGGTGACTGAAAATTATGTAGGGGTTTATGTAGGGTGAAATTGTGCAAGGGATCACTCTAGCAGTTCTGTGAGCTGAACAGTTGCCTTTTTTGCCCAGCAATGTTCTCAAGCCTGTTCATTTTGCTTGTGTAAGTGCAGCCATCCTGGTCAAACTTGGACAGTTGGTTTGTCTAGAGCAAGATCTTTGCTCTGTAGTGAAAAAAGTATTCCTTGGCAGAAGATTACATTTCTTAAAACACTGCTGTTCTTGCTTTTCTTTGTACAGTTTCCTGTGGCAAAAGCAAATGCAAAGTTGATGAAGGATACTATTGTTTTGATTTGTAGCATTTTTCCTACATTGTGTAAGTACAAGTGATTCCACAGCATTTAAGTCAATTATGATTCAGGCCTCCACATAGACTTTAGTATCCACAATAATTAACTTCGGTTTTCTCTGACTATACATAGATATATACACATGCATATATACTTTTTAATTGTGCTATTTTGGTTGCCAACTAGCTGTTTGAATACAGAAAAGTGGGGACCATTGTTTTATATATACAGAGATTGCCTAAAATTGCAAAGAAAGCTGAGCAAGTAGAGCTCAGTCATGAAGAACAATTTATTCCGGTGCTCTGCTAAGCAGATACTGCTGAATTCTGTGGGTGGTTTTATAAAAAAATGTGAGCAAATGTCCACTGAAAAGTTAAGTCTCTGTGATCAGAAGAGATTCAAAACCAAGCTTCTTGAGGTGCAAGGCTCGTGGTTTTACATATTCCATCCCACCAGCTCTGAAACAAGGATTTGATTAAAAACTTGTACTTTTTTTTTTTCTCTACGTCCCCCCTCCCCCCACCAGAAACTTTCTCTGGGCAAATAACTATATCCAAAACTTTTCTAACTGTAAAAGCCATTGCCAGTTAATCACAGCTATGTCAGTTTAAGGATGTGATTTCCACAACTTAGTCCCTTGGATTTATGGTGCTCTCTATGATTTTTATTTTTCCCCCACATTATGAATGCCTCATTTCTCTTGAGGGTCACAAAAACTTGAAAGGTATAGTAGCAATATACAATGCAGGCTTCCTTGCACCCTCTTGCTGGTCTGCATAAAACCTGAATTGAGGTACTCATTTCCTGCAGTGATTAGTCAACATAATGTGATCACTTGATGAAAATCATGCTATAGTAGTTAGATATTTTGGAGAGGAATTTTGGGGTTGAGTTTTTCTGTTTCACAGAGCTCTTTCAGGAGTAAGTGAAATCTTTCTTTTCCTGGTTTGGGCTCATCTCTCTATCTTTAATTTTGATTTGCTTTCTTTAGGTCAGGATGTTAGGTCAACGACCTAAGGGCTACTTAACTGAGGAACAAATTTTACTTACAGAATTCTTCCTGCAGTGTCCATACTGGATCAACTGCTGCTATGAGAAAGCCTTGGCAAGAACTGCCTTTCCAAGATGTTTTTTAGTGGGCAGGGTTTGCTTTCTGCACGGAGCAACAAGCAGGATGCCTGAAAACTTGGCCACTCCTGCACACTGCTTCTGAGCTGAGTGCTATCTACAGTCACACTGGAACTAGGGGGTCTCTCACCTTCCCCATCTCGCCCATCTCGCATTTCAGTTGTCTCCTGGAGGTTCAGACTGAACTATTGTTTTTCATTCAAGTCCAGCAGCTCCAAAGGCTTACTTACACTAGAAAATGCATTCTTGCTCAAGAAAACACTTAATTCTGTGCTCATATTTGCATAAAAGTTATTTTTCCAATGCTGTCTTGGACCTATACTCTGTTGTTGTCACAAAAGTATCAGAGGTCTGGAGGACCTCTCCAATGAGGACAGGCTGAGAGCACTGGGGCTGTTCAGCCTCGAGAAGAGAAGGGTCCAGGGAGGTATTTTTGCAGACTTCTAGTACCTATAGGGGGCTTATAAGGAAGACAGGGAAAAGCTTCTTAGCAGGGCCTGTTGTGACAGGACAAGGGATAATGGTTTAAAAATAAAAGAGAGTCAATTCAGACTAGATATAGAGAAGAGATTGTTTACAATAAGGAGGTTGAAATGTTGCAACAGAATGCCCAAAGAGGTGGTGGATGTCCCATCCCTGGAAACATTCAAGGCCAGATGGAGGTCTGAACAACCTGATCTAGTTGAGGCTGTCCTGGCTGATTGCAGTGGGGATTGCAGATGACCTTTACAGAGCCCTTCCAATGCAAACCATACTATGATTCTATGGAGAACATCTACCAGACATGATCACCTTGCTATTCCCTTAGCCAATCTGTGTGGGCTGGAAACCCATCCTCTGTTTTCCCAGTACTGCCTAGACAGTACTGCTTCTTTCTCTTCTTATGTACACTTACTTATAGGAGTTTCACATGAAAAGTGGCCATGCCACTGGGGCACAGGCGCTGGTCAGCATCAGAAGACCAGGCTTTTCTACCAGTTGAGTTTGCCATGTTACTAGAGAGGTCACCAAGCACATACTTTTGTTCAAATTATTCTTCTCCTGTGTAAAAGACATCATCTGGTAGAAAAGTAACCAAAATGTGTAAACTCTCTGCTGGACTTAGGAGTAATACTTTTGAGATCTAACACTAGTGTTGCAGTAGTAGAAATATAACAGCCTGGGCTTTCGAACAGTTGTCAAATTCTTCACTCACCTCAGCATAATCAGATTTGGATTCTCGTCAGTGCTTTGTGAAATGAATGCACTATACCCCTTCCTCCATAGTCCTGTGAAATATGGGTACACATGCTAAACTCAAGTCAGAGCCTGTCTTCTGCACAGCAGTCCTGAGATCAGCCTCAAAAACTATAGACATGCATACAGTGTGTCATCCATAGGGGGAAATAGTGCTAAGGATCTATGCTTGGGAGGGTAAAAACTTCTGGACAGGAGAGAAAAAGCCTTGTGTCAAAGATGCAGGAGCAGATGATAGTGATTTGTCCTGAGCAGCATTTAGGATTTGCGTTCTTTCCTCTGTTTCAAGAACCTCTTTTCTATTAGCCTCCTTGTGGTGCAAGACAACCCACAGCACATCAACACACAACTCTAAAAGCAGATGAGGACAGTGACATGAAGCCACACACATAATATATGCCAAGAAGAACTCAAAGCACAGAGAGTGCAGCTTTCACAACATGCAAAGTGTTCTTCAGCTTGCAAAAGTAAAAGCAAATATTTTCTGGGTTGTGTTGGTTTCATGGGCAGAGAGGGGAAAGTTCTTCCTCAGCAATGCTGGCAGTGCAAACAATCCCTGAGGAAAGCTGGCTCAAGCACAATGCTGAGGACCCATTTGTTCAGTCCCTCACTGGGGGACTCAGGACTGAACGTCTCAGGCAACACCAGCTGTCATTAGAAAACTCCAAGAGAGAACTAGGCTAATCTGTGAAAGATAAAAGCATGATTTTGTAGAACAAGACCTGCAGAAAAGTGAATATGGGGGCAGTGTGTTTTCTACCAGCAATACCAGTAAATGAGTAGGTTCTGGGTAGTGTTCGGGCTGTCAAGAAATGTGTGTGTGTGTCCCCTGCCATCTAGTCTGTTCTTCCCTGTGGAACAGATATGAAATATCATTACCTCAGTCTAAGGAAGAAAATCATAGATCTGAATTTTCTAGTAGTTATAAACTCTAGTAATAAGAGTTTTCCTAAAAGCCAATGCCATCTTTGTCAATTATTAATAAAGAAAATTAGATGTACTCCATTTTTCTAAGAGAATAGACATAATACACCTACCTCTTGAGTTCTGTTTTATAGAAAAATTTGTCTGCAGCTGCCCAGCAGATAACTAATCTCTGAAAAAGTACCATTAGTTCGTGTTTTTTGACTTTTAAGTTAATGTTATTGTGAATAGAGATTTATGGTGTCTTTTTACTGGGTACATCTTCCTCTACACATTATACCAGAACATAGTCACTCTTGTTTGGCTATTCAGATCCAGCTATCATTGTCGTCTTCATGCTTTCTAATCCCAGTTTTTCCAGATAGACCTTGTTAGATTAGTCAGCAGAGAGGGGAATAATGATGGATTCTAAAGTTGAAGATCCGATTTTGAAGTAATTTATTTCCTTTTTTCAGTATGGACTCATTCATACCTTTAAAAGCAACTCAGCAAATTATTTGTTCCTGTCACCTGAGTAAAGTATTGTATTTTGCTTTCTTACATTAAAAATGACATCTTAAAAACGTGGTTTTAATTTTGATCTCTTCCATGGTTGTAATGTTTTTTAACTGTGCAGGTAATAGCAAAATTTAAAAAAGGCTGTCAAATGAGTATTTCTAGGGTTTACTAGATATTTTTATCTAAGGGAAATGATGAGATATGCAACTGTAGTATTCGTCTTCCAAATTTGTTGAGCTGCAGGAATAGGTTTGATACTACTTTCTCTACCTACTACTTTTGGATTTGGAATTTTGCACTCCTGTCGACCTCCATGAGCTGCAGGGGCACAGCTGCTTCACCATGCTCTTCACTACAGGCTGCACAGGAATCTCTGCTCTGGCACCTGGAGGACCTCCTCCCCCTCCTTCTTCAATAATGTTGGTATCTGCAATGTTGTTTCTCTCACATATTTTCAGTCCACTCTTCTCTGAGTGCATTTAATATGCTCAATAACTTTTTTCTCCTTCTTAAATACTCCTATTCACCTTCACAGAGGTCTTACTACCATCTCGGATGGGCTCAGTCTTGACCAGTGGCATATTCATCTTGGAGCCAGCTGGCACTGGCTCAACTGGACATGGGGGAAGCTTCTGGCAGCTTCTCACAGAAGCTACCCCTGTAGCCCTGCTGTTGCTACCAAAACTTGGCCACACAAACCCAGTACATCAATACATCTTGACTGGAGAAGGATAAAACACCTTATCTTTATGAATAGCTGAATATTTACTTTTTGTGTCTGTGAAACCTGCAGTTCAAAAACATGTAATCTTTCTAAAGCTTCCTTCAGCATGAAACTTGAGACTATTGATTCTCTTGGAATATGACATGGTTCTTTTTCCATGTTTTTTTTGGTGTGAGGATAAGGGTTGTCTTTTCAGTGAGGTGTTATCTAGAGTAGGGCTGCAAAACGATACAGTTAAGGTTCACAACAAGGCATATAAGCAGGACATTTGTATTTTATATGGTTTACACTTTGGGAGAATGCTTATTTCACAAAATTTTTATTTTATTTTACTTGGAAAGAACACTAGCAATGGTCTCTTAAAAATAAGGAAAATATGCTAGATATATATTAGCATGCCAGCAATTGTTAATTGACTACACATTTGTATATATTAAAACCTGGCAAAGAAGAAAAAGGCTTTTGCCATGGAAAAACTGGCCCTGACATCAGTATGAGAAGTACACAGAGATACATATAGCAAATCTGTCTTGCCAAAATGTACTACCATCTCACAAGATTACTAAAAAAATAGTAATAGACAAGACAGCCAATCCCAAGCACTCTCTGGATAGTCTTAGTCTCTATGTTTCCCCTGATTTACCCTTTTTTCTCTGTATAGGTACATCATGGCTAGGCTTCACGAACAGAGATTTGTGAGATGAAATGATATATATACAAAAGGAGAGGAAAGCTAGACTGCTAGCAAAAGTGACTAAAACTAAAAATAATCTTCAGTTGCTGGGATCTGTTATCCAAGGCATAAGAATAGATATACCTGTTCATTTTAAACATTTTTGTCTGGAGCTATTGCAGAGACCACATACATCAGCATATTTCTGAGAACAGTAGTTTAGCCATGTGCTCCAAATGGATTGGTGGTAATAAAACCAAAATATTTCCAAACACAATGACTGTGGTATTGTATATATAGGTGGGTAAAATCCACAACATATATGTGTCTCTTCTTTCTCTTAATTAGAAATGCTTGCTGCCTCCTGAGATGCTTCTGTTGTGACAATGCTTTTATTGATTGTAATGTCTTGTTCATTAATAGATATTTTTTTTACTTACATCTCATGGCTAAGAATTTATCAACTACATTAAAATTTGGTTACAGTACTTCTAAGGGAACTATTATTGTTGTCTTCCAAAAAGGGAAACTGAGGCAGTGAGCAAGAAAATTTCCTCTGGCACAAAGGACTACATGCTGTTCCACCGAAAGCCAGTACATCCAGGCAAAAAATGTGATTAATGCAAAGGTGCGGGTAGCAGTAGGCTGGTAGAAGAGACATGGAGTGTGAAGTGGCAGGCTTGTGATTCTGGACATCTGATTGTCTGACACAATAAGGTTACATTTGTGACAGAGATTTCTGGATGCTGGCACTGGGCAATTAAAAAATGTATTTATGTAGCCTAACAAAAACTGCAGTGTGTTCTCCTGCCTCCAGACTGAGCAGCAAGGGAACTTCAAGGTTTTCTGCTGGAGCACAGGCATTTGGGCCAGAGCTGTACCAAGCTCCTTACCCTTTATGAAGAAAAGGTACCACCCAGGTTCATGCAGCAGGACACACCTTTCTGGCACATCATAGCAAATGAATGTCCTTCACTAAAACCTGTATTTAAATAATATTTGAAATTACAGTAAGGTCATTGGTTCTCCTTTTTTACTTTGTTCCTAAATAACCGAGATACTGACTTTAAGGAAAAGTAAGGGAAAGAAACAGAAAGAACAATGAAGTCCTGGTCTTGTTCTTCCCCACTTTCATTCTGATAATGGCTGAAAGGAACCATTTCCTCAGAAAAACAGAGCCAAAATATCAGGGTCTGTCATACTAGGCGCTGCCACTCTGGGAGCTATCTTAGCTGCCTAACAATTGTCTATGTGTGGGGGGTGAATAATGGCAGTGTATCACACTACTTAGAAATCCTTGCAAAACATCTTTTCTGGTTATGCAGATAGAGTGAAATGGAGGTGACAAAACTTCATCTTGAAAATTGTGCTGAGAAGCAGCAGGACATCTTAATGGAAGTCCTGCAAACACAGTAAGAGGCCATTTCTTAGACTTATTTTTCAGCTTCGCTTATACATCGAAAGGGCATCCTCCTGTGGCCAGCACAGCAAGATCTGAGACTTACCTGAACATCATGCTCAGAGTTAGACTGCCTCCAACAACTTCTGTAGCAAGAAAAATTCTGTAGTTTGTCCAAAGATCAAGAGTGAAGCTTTCAAAAGCATTTGATGTCTGTGAACCTTAAATTCCATTTTAAAAACCATTTTATTTCTTCAGCTTGTTGGATTTCAGCAGAACTGGATTTCTACACATTTTATCACTTCTGGGCATGAACATGGAGAGCTGCAGCCGGTTAGATGCTGGTTTACATCATGATATCTGCTTTCTTATTGCCCCAGAAGTAAGACTGCACAGGAATGTTTGGAAGAAAAAGCAGTTTTATTGGGAAGTGGCAATTCAATAAAGTTTAAGAATGCTTTGTGGATGTCTCATCCATGGAAGCATTCAAGGCCATATCAAGTGGAAGGTCCATGACAGGGAGTTTGGAACTAGATGACCTTCCAGCCCAATTCAATGATTTTGTGTTTCAGTATACTGTCTCCTGTGATGTAATATTAAATAGAGACAAGCAGAATGGCAATACACAGCTGAGGAGACTGTGTTCCCAAATTTCGGTCTCCTAGGCAATCAGCCAACCCCCAGCAGTGCTAAGAATCTCTCCTTCCAGAGTGCTGCTCGGTAGTAAAGAAGTCCCAAGGGTGCTCTGGGATCCCCGGGCCTCTCTCAGGGCACTAGGAAAATGGAAACTGGGGAGGATCTCAGGATGCAGAGGCTCAGTGCCCTAGAATTGTACTCTTGGAGCCCCATGCTACAGCATGTTGAACTATCCACTGAGAATCACTGAAACATGCCCACATATAATGCTTTATTTTAGAATTTTTTGTGTCAATATTTCCAGTCCAGTGAAAGTTTATATTTCACTCTAGGAAAGAAAACTTATCCTCCAAGAGCTTAGTGCTGAGTGCAAATTCAGGCTTTAAAACAGAAGCTATTTAGTTTTGTAGGTGCCCATAAAAATGTTGGACCAAATTGGACCATGTACAGTGCAGCTCAGAGCTTTGTGAGAAGGACATCCAAGCACTGTAATAGCTCTGTTACTGGCACTTGTATAGCCAGTATTTATGTAGTGTAAACTTCTACCTCTGTAATTTGTAGCTGATGAACATTGCACTCAGAGTGTTTGTTTTATTTTCCCTCTCTACACTGCTCAGGTCATCTAAGGATCAGTTATACCATATTCCTCATAAAACAGTTCATATACCACCTTTTCATGCCCCCAGAAGTCACCTTTTCTTTGCTTTTTCTGCCCCAAATAGTAGTTTCTGCCCCAAATGTTAGTTGATCTAATGTACCACCTCCAAATGCTTTGGAGAGTAATAAATCTAGTTTGCATTCTATTCATTTGTAAGCAGTTTTCTAGCCTGCACAAAATACATTTCTTTTCCTACTACCAATCTCTTGTTTATTTTACAGATATTTTGTTTTTCTGAAAAAAACCCAGAGATTCTGAGTTTACAGCTGTTTTTTCGCTGCAGGTTGTGTCAACCCGTATTAATAAATTAAAAAGAAAAGAAAAATAAAGAGAACAGTGTCTTGAGATCCTGGTCTCTGTTACCTCCTCTCTCTCAGATATTCAGGAGTTGTTTTGTATTCTCCCTTCTGTCCTGTACCTGGTCTGTTTGTGAAAGCATGAAAAGTATATGGTATTGCTGAGAACTTTTTTTTAAAAAATCAATTCAGAGTCACTTTTGCTGGGAAAAATTTTTGCAGGTGTAATTCAGAGAGAGGCCAATTCTATTTGCAGAATTACGTAAATGAGTTAGGAGATAAATTGCAGTGAGCTAAAGCTGTTTATGTAAATTCCTTCGGAACAAAAATAGCTACTCTTGTAATAGCCTTTAAAGCCTAGTCCCTTTTCTTCCTCTAGACATACTTAACACTGTTTCCTGCATGGCTCCATTTTGATATTTGTGCTGATTTTCAAAGGCTTTTGTAATACATAGTTGCTGACTCCACATGGTTCCATAGCATCAGCTGCACCAGGTTTGAAATCTGTAATTGGACAAGAAAGCCTTCAAGGGAAAATCAGAACATGTCTGTTTGTACTGATTTTACTTCCCATTCTGTGTAGTGTATGTGATACTTCGGTGGAGAGAGGAAAGTAGATCTGCTAAAAGGCAACTCCAGAATCTGGCAGAGAAAGATCAAGATGATTTTACTCCTAATAGATGAACAGGATACAAAATCACACTCAGCTTTCTAACATATGCAACCAATAGGAATGGGGTGAAGTTATCTGTAGTTTTCATCCAAAGAACATATGCCTTTTTTAAAAGACATCTATAAGGCTTGCTACAAGACTTATAGGCTAAAGCAAAATGATTCATGCTGTGCAGGAACTGAGATGACATGGGTATGCCTATTTTTCACAGTATTAAATATATAAAACTCTACATTATTTTTGTTGTCTAGATAGACGACAAGTGGTAATTATGGATCTCAGAAAGTTACTACCACAGTCATCTGCCTAGAAGTAATTGATGTGCAAGAACCTGCCCACTAGGGCCATTCCAAGTCCATTGACAGTGAAGCAGAATCTTTAGGAGGACTGCAAGTACAGGGATACCAAAATGAATGAAAATATTCCCATGTGTAACAAATTGTATAAAAGTAACTTAAATGGTTCTTCACAGGAGAATTTGGTCTTAAAGAGAGAAGATTTTCCTCAAAATTAATAATGAGGTGGGAAAATAAGCCATTATTTGCAAATTATTTCCAACAAGAAAGAAACTGTGAGACCATTGAGAATATGAGCTCCATATTCAGGTGAAGTCTAGAAGACAAGTTAAATTACAGGAGTTAATAAGAAGGAATTTCAGAGTGAAACATTGATCACAGTGCTAGAGGCACCTGTGGTCTGTGTACTGTTCAGTACTCTATGCATTTAAAAATATAATTATATATAATGATAATGAAATGATGCAGGAGGGTGAATATATGGGTAGATGCTCCATATGATAAACAAGCTTTGACTCTTCAGCTTGTGGAAAAGGTGTCTTTAAGGGCAAAAACTATGTAAAATTATCAGCACCATAGAGAAGGTGACTAGAAATGATGACTCATTATTATAACACAAGGACTGCAAGGTACACAATGAAGTATACAAAATCAAACACAAAAATTACATGCTTTCCATATGACTCCCAATGACATTAAGAAATGCATTGCCACAGGATGTTGTAGAGGCTAAAAAACTAACTAGGATTAGATAAATTAAGAGAGGGTGAATACATCAAATGATATAATGATCCTGCTTCAATCTGTAGTTCATCAGATCACTGTCATTATAGCTGGACATCAAGGGGGTAAATCAGGAAAGAACCTCAAAGCTCTATATTTACCTTGTTTCTAATACTTTTTTCTATATACCTATTAGTGGGTTTCTGTGGCTGGGTAGGGGGGGCCTACAGGGGTGTCTTCTGAGTAACAGTAACGGCTCAGTGATAACATATTTAAGAAAAGGAGATTGTTGTGCAGAAAGAATTCCAGCCCGGGAAGCACAGAGTGAGAACATGGGAACAACAAGGTAAACACCAAGGTCAATGCAGCAGGATGGGTAGGAGGTCCTCCAGGAGCTGGAGCTGCAGCCCGTGGTGCAGACCATAGTGGACCATCGGGATGCAGAGATGCCCCTGCAGCCCATGGAGGAGCCCATGCCGGAGCAGGTGGATGCATGACTGAGGCTGTGACCTCGTGGGAGGCCTAGGATGGAGCAGGGTCCTGCTAGAGACCTGCAGCCTGTGGAGAAAGGAGCCTACACCAGAGCAGGTTTTTCCTGGAAGGTTTTTCCAGGACTTGTGGCCCCTGTGGGGGAACCACGTCGGTACAGCTCATTGGTGAAGGACTGCACCCCATGGAGGAATGACCCACAGGACAGCAGATCGGGAAGAACTGCTGCCCAAGGGGTGGACTCACGTTGGAGAGGTCCTTTAAATACTGTCTCCTGTGGGAGGGACCCCACCGGAGCAGGGGAAGGACTCCTCTCCCTGAGCAGTAGCAGAAACAACAATTGATTGTAACCCCCATTCCTGTCCCCCTGCACTGCTGCGAGGGAGGAAGGAGAACATGGAAGGAAGGAGGGGTGGGGGGAAGGTGTTTTTAAGACTGTTTTATTTCTCACTCTTTAGCTCTTATTCTGTTAGTAATAAATGTAAGTACTATCCCCACTTTGAGTCTGTTTTGCCCGTGAAGGTAAGCAGTAAATGACCTCTCCCAGCTCTTATCCCTACCCATGAATCCTTAGCTGTTTGTTTGTTTGGGGTTTTTTTTGTCTCTCCTCTGTTCAGTTGCAGAGGGAAAGTGAGAGAATGGCTTTAGTGGATACCTGACATCTAACCAGGGTCAACCCGCTACAATAGCTGCTACCAGGCATTGCTATATACAGTCTACTGAGAAAAATATAGACTTCTGCCAGGTCACATTCTTCTTACCAAATTATACATCTGCTTTGAAATTCACCTAACTCTCTCTGATGATATCGGTCTTTAAGATTATTTTCCTCTCACATTTGACTGATAGGAGACAGAAATATTTTCAATAACAAGTGTAGATTTAAGATTTTCTGTTGAATCTAAGAAGGGAAAGTTTCGTAGTTGTAAATGGATTTATAAATCTATGTTTTAATTGTTACATAGCTTTTTAATGGACTGTAGAAGGGAAATCTGAAAGGTAAATGAAGAAAGCAGGCAGTGGGTGCTTCAATAAATTGACACAGATTTAGTAGAAATTCAGGGTCAGACTGCGTTCTTTTGGAACTGTGCATGTGCACACTTTGAAAACAATTACTTTACACATTGGTTCAAAGATTGGTTTGGTGTTAGATTGTAAATAAAAAGAAATCAGATAGTATATTTCAGAGAGAATGAGTTCCTGAAGTAAGATGTGGACATATCAGGTGCGCATCCCTTAGGAGCAAGTTTCTTGGCATCCATATGAATGCAACTCCTTTTCTTCTGTTTTTTTTTTTTTTCTTTTGAAAAGAAAGCAACCAGTCGCTTTCCATGTCTAATGTTGCTAAGAGAAAGCAAGATCCTGACTGATTCCTGTACAACTTTGATATCTTTCTACATCCTTTTATCCACTCTGATTCACCTCTTTCTCTTTATTTTATTTCTCTTTCCCTCTCTTCCCCACCCCATTCTCTCCTCAATCTCAAAACAGAATATAACTTGATCAAGTGAAGATACTATCTTCATATGGATATGGATATCCATATGGATATGCATAAGGAAGCTGCAACTAAGGAAGAGTACACAAACCTACGAGATTCGTGGCTAATAAATTTCCAGTCCTGCTCAGGCACAAAGAACCTGCTACTTGTTTTCAGTATTATGTAAAAATAAAACAGGCTTTGAAATGCCTCATCAAGTAATTATTTTGAAAGGGTAAGCTTGCATGTCTTCTAAAGACACTAATCCCACATTCACATTAAGGAGTAAGATGAGAAAGGGAAATACAAATACTGTAATTTAATATTGATTAAATAAATTAATTTATCTATGTTGCAGTTGCACTTGAAGATAAGAATATATAGGGAGAAGGAGTTTGAAAATGAGTAGGAAAATGGTTCAAGATTTTAAACCAATATTAGAAGAATGAAAATCCCTTTTTTAAAAAACAGAAAACATGGTACATGAATCATTATAAATTGAAAAAGCCCCTGATTCTAAATCTCAGGATGAATGCATAGAAACTGAATCCTAACAGACCAAAATGAAAAATCTCAATCAGGAGTGTGCTCCTGGATTTTCATAATACATACACTGAGAGAATATAAAACAGCAGGGCAATTTCACGACTCTGTTCAGTCAAAACAATGGAAAATATTGTGAGTGCTCCTAAGAAGCTGTTGCTCAGCTACTGCAAAACACCTGAGATACATTACAAAAAGGACTAGACATTCTCTGTTAAAACATGGAAGAGATTAATGATTAAGATGGCAGAGTGCTTTTGATCTCTCTAGCCTCTGTTGAAGTGCCCCAAGCACTGCCTGGGGTTTTGCATGGCAGGAACTGTGGTATGCTGGTAGCTGCCAAGTCCCTGTCTTTGCAGAAGAAGTTTGGTGATGACTGTTGAATTGTTTGTACAGTTCCTAGCACAATAAGATAGTTGTGGAGGGATGAAACAGTAGGAATAATAACGGTATTAATAATAAGATAACTATAATGCACTTATGTTTCAAAAGTAGATCTTAAAGCCAGGAACACAAATATTTACAGTTGGTATCAAATAATAACAATGATAGTACAAGTAGTATCACCTCTTCTGGATTCTTCCCAGAACACACTTCTGCCTTGAGGTTTGAAAAAAAAATCCCAACAAAACACACAGTGACAAAAAGCAAATATGTCTGATAATCCAGAATAGAAATGGTGATCTCTAACAAGTATATGACTTCCTTTGCTTTTGTAAGGGACAATTGCTTAAAGGATTGTTCCAATGACAGCTATCAAATTCAGCTCACATAAGGAACATCCTGAACAGTTTCCAATAAATAGTTAAGTATTACCTTAGCAATTTCTTACTAGATCAGTGGAATTCTAAGACAATAGGCTTTGCAGTTGGCTATGACTTCGGTAGTGATATTGGATTTACCCATGAAATTCCAAGCAGTTGCCCTGAGTACCACTATGTCTGCTAGCACCTTAATTATGAAATTGCTGCACAGTCTAGAATTCTGGACAATGCCTGTATTAACCCCATTTCCATGTCTGTTGAAAACAGTTGAATTTTCTATAGAGAAAAGTAGATAATCCTTCATCATAACACCAGAAAATCTCATTCTTTAGAGACATTTTTTCCAATTCTTTTGTTTCTACATCAGTACTTAGTAGCTGCATTAGTATCCAAGATACCTAGATATGTTTCAATAGTCAAAATACTTTGCTTGTATAAATACTGTAGCATTTCTTCTTTTTTTTTTCTTTTTTTTTTTTTAATTTTTTATTTCAATTTAGCTGGGACTCCTCAAGATATTCTGGAAAGAACTAAAGCAACATTTCTGCAGGAAAATTGACAGTAGAGGGGAAATGCTAATAATAATGTCTCAGCATTGACTATACTCTGTAATTTGTGTGTGGATCTCAGCTGCAAATACTAAATTTCTTTCCTCTTTGTGGCCCGCTGAATCCCCACACACTGATTGCCCTTGCTTTTAGTCCCTTAGGGTAAGAAAAAGCCTCTTCATAAAACTAAACCACGCAAACCTCAAGGTTCTCCTATCTTCTCTGTCATTCCTACCTGACAGTTTACATCTGTGTATTTAATATATATCTAAAGAAAGCAAGAATAATTCTGCCAACATAAACAGCTGCTGGTACATTGTGATTCATTGTTATGATATGAGTCACTGTAAAATGTCCCATTTCTTCAGAACTCATCAAATTCTACCATCAAAGACAATATGATCTGCTTTTGTATTTAAATATACACCCTTTGACTAAGCATTTACAAAAAGTCTTATCTCTGGCTCTGATCACTTACCTTTGTAGCAAAGTCCATGCTCTATAAAACATATTTCTCATTATTATGCTCTTCAACACCACTCACACAACAAATCTGGATGTGTCTATAGTGGCCTCCATATTCTTACTGGCATTTTAGCCACTTTGGTTCCACAGGCCTGTAATGGGTGAGTGCCACTGCATGCCAATAGTGTTGTCTGGCACGCAGGTTTTATAATGGACTGGTCTGAAGTCTATAAAGGGTAGAATTTTTTTTTTTTTTAGAGATGCTTTTATCACCATGTTTTTTTCTTAACACAAGTGCTGCTATTGTCTACCAACCCTGACACATTGTTCTGAGGTGGGTTGTTAAGCCTAATGTTTAGATACAGTTTATTCTCTGCTTAATACATTTAGTACTGTGATCTCTGTAATACAGATCATCATGGTTGATCTGTTTTGTGCCCTCTCTTCTATAAGATTTAGTGTTGTTCTGACACTGCTGGTGTTTTGCCATTAACTTTGGGTGAGCGGTAAGTTACATGCAACTTGGAAAGGAACCTATCTTCAATGCTGTCCATTGGCATCTTGGATTTTCTCACTGATGAGACCTACAGCTTCCTGAGGCCTATTTGTCAATAACAGAAATGTTCTGAAGCAATATTTTTATTAACAGGCCTGAAAAATGTTGCATGAGCAAAGAAAGTTTAGACCACATGCAGTAGTCAAAGACAACTTCTTAGATGTCAAAGGCTGTGTGCATTGTCTTCATCATACTTTCAGATCTGTTACTTGGAACATACTAAGTAGCAAGTTGGCTCACATGCTAATATGATTGGCTGTACTTTTAGGCCTAGAATAATTAGTGCATTAGTAGTGTTGCACAAAGGATTCTGCAGAAATTTATACCAGCAATATAAAAGATCTTAGAATGCTAGAATGGTTGGGGTTGAAAGGGACCCTGTAAATCCCTTAAAGATCTAATTCCAAATAATTGCACAAAACATTCATTTTGGGACATTTTTACAGCTAAACTATTTTAACTCTTTTAAATAAATTGCTAAAAAAGTGGAGGTTTTGAAAAATAAATTTTGTTATCTCTGTAAATACTAGCTAAACTAATGCTTACCAAATGTGCCTGTTGGTATTGAGAAGGGGAAGCCAGTTTAACTATTCTGCTATGTGAGATGTTGCTTCTGTCATTTTCTTATGTACTTTAACATTTTGGAAGTTTGCTTTGCTTTGAATGGTCACATGATGGTGTTCAAGTATTACAGAACTGAAACCTGACCAAAATTGCAGTGAACTATTGGTTGACAGAAATTTTCTACTATCCCATTGCATGGGGACTCAATCAAGCAGGTTTTTGCATCACTGAATGCAGGTCATGTAAATAGAAACTGCTGGCTGAGGCTAGTCAGGACTTTCTGGATATGACCATGTTCACAGTGTGCCCTGTTTGAGTATTCATGTTGGCAAGTCTTTGGGTAATAGTATGTCACTCCCTTCTGCTGAATACTGGCAAAATCTGACGTTGTGGGCTACTTTAAATGTTGACAATGTTCATGGCATTTATTTTTAGACACTCCATGTACCAAGCTCTGAAAATCTCTACCTAGAGCTTGTTGGTTTTCATAAGGCTGTCACTGAGATTTTGTGAGATTGCTTCTTGGAAACTCAGCACCACAGTAATAGTGTGACAAGAAATCATTATGTTACTCTGTAATATTTCAGCTACTCAAGCTAGCAGTCGTATGTCTGTGATCCTCTCAAATAGTGTATTCTATGCTGCAAATGCACTGTCTGAAGTTATTCTGATGTCATGATATCCCTTCATTGCTCACAGTCAGAAAGGGAAGTTTCCAGAATCTCTGCTTGTGTTGAGAAAATCAGTTTCTGTGACTATGCAATGTAGTTTACTACAGTTGGACAGACTTTGGTGAAGTTATTTACGACACTGATATGCCAGTAGATAATTATAAACTATGAAGTCTTGTGAACTGAAAATTGACCCAATTCTTTTCTCTTTTGTCATGATTTATCCGTTCCAAATGAAACCAGTTATGGAAACCATTGTTTTTGACAAGTGATTTCAGAAAAAAAATGTTCATTTATTTTGCTTGTATTTCTGGGTGTTGAATGTCTGTCATCAAAACTCATTAGCAATTTAGGGGAAGGAAAGAGAAAAGAAGTAGTAGTTTAAGCTCTTTGCAAGCTGTTACACCACTGCAAATATGTGTCTCTTTTTCACGCTTAATGTGGATACTGTTGGAGACATTATATTTATAGCATTTGTGAAGATGGCACGCACCACACCCAAATATTCCTCACTTCATAGTGGTGGCATCAGTGATTTTTAAAGTCATTCCAAAGGCTGCCAGTGACAAAAGTGCCGAAAGGGATATAAAAACATTTTCTGAAAAAGCTGGAGAAAACCAGTCAAGAAATCAGGCCTTAAGATGCTCCTTCTTGCATTAGGGAATATGGTTATACTTGGTCGTGAAGTTGTTTGTTCATTCTGGAGATGAAGGAAATGCTGGCGTGTTCCCTTGGTGTAGGGAAACTGAATTATGGTTAGTGCCATCAAAACCAGAGGATTTTAAGAGCAAGGATGGAAAGAATTTCCTATAAATTGAGTAATCATTTTAAGAGGCAGTAAAGAGTGAGACAGTGTGGTGCCATTTGACGCCTCTAGAGGCTGCATTTAAATCTTTTATTTCAGTTTTAATTGCACTATTTCATGCATAATTTGCCTCTAAGAGGCTAGGATGTCTCTGGAATGAATACTAAAATTTAGATTGTTTTGTGACAGGAAAGAAAAAAATATTCCTATAGCTGGTTATTTATTTCTTTTTATTTAGTGCTTCACATAATACATCACTATCCATCTGCATTTGCAGTATATTATAAAGTAAAAGCTTT
>VZRE01005518.1:0-14142 GCA_013396775.1 Cephalopterus ornatus | reverse complement strand
AGCTTTTTTTTTAGAAAATGCCCTTAGTAGACGGTCCCATGTCAAAAGAGATCTCCTTAAATAACAAAGATGTTGTCATCTGTCAGGTGCTCTGACTACTCACAACATTATTGATTGAGATAAAAGTGTAAGACAGTCACCAGAAAGTGGAAAACTGAATCAGAGGATGAGGAAAAAAGTGAGAATTAATTTAAAATTATTAAAGTGAATCATTAGGCCTTTGCAATAAAGTATCAGTCTGGGAAACTGTAACCTATTCAAGGTTATTACCAGTGTCAGCCATGAAAACAGCAGAACGATTAATGGCACCAGGTGCTGTGCTGTAGTCTGGATTAGGTCTGAGGAGTAATATTTTCAAATGCCTTTTTAAAAATAATATGTTGATGTATATGTCGACTTGTTATTCTGCTCTGCTAGAATTTTAACAGAAATTGGGCCAAATTGTCAATTTTTTTTACTCTTCTTTGTCCCAGCAGGCAGAAGAAAACCCCTGCCTGTCACTCCTACTTTTTGCCTGCATGGGAGATGAGCCTGAAGACTGACGCTCTGCAGAGGCATGCGCAATCCACTGCTCCAGACTCCTAGCTCTGTAATGATCACAGAATTTTAAAATTTTTATGACAACAAAATCTAAGTCCATTTGTATGATTTTCTGTTCTTGTCTTTTGCATTTGGATCTGTTCTGCTTTTTCAGAAGAATATCTCACTGAAGAAAATTCTTTCTTAGGGTCTATCAAACTCTTCATAACACCTGAGGACATCCAGGAAATAAATCATCTAATTCAAGAATGCCTCTTCTGGTAGTGAGTAATCTGGTTAATTTTTAGGTTAATATGATTCCTGAGGCAATTTTGGGGGAGTTGGCATTGGTTATATAAGGTCATTTAATGTGAGTGGCATATAAGAGTCTAATTACCTACTCTCTGCTGTCAGTGGAAAAAAGGTAAGAACCTCTATAGAATAATTTAGCCCATCCTAAACTACGTACATTTAAAGGAATGAGTCAGCATCTGGAGGTGCTGTTTCCAGGTAAGAATCACACTGAATTCCAGGTGGGAGTTGTCTGCTTAGCTAGCTAATCAAGACAAAGTTTTCAACGGTACTAGGCATCTTAATAGCATAAATAAAAACAATAAAAATCTTCAGAAGAAGATAGGATCCAAGTCTGAATTTCCTCTCTTGAACCCACTGTGTACCTTCGTGTGCCTAAAGGTTTTTTAAGCTCTGTCTTTTACTTCGCAAATTTTACCTTACAGTTTATTTTTAGAAGTGAGCTGGATACTTAGCCCTAAATTTTTTAACACATATGAGTATCTTTCTACTTAAGGCATGGCAGAGCAGCGTTTTCAAAATCTCCAGCTGGGTTTGGGTAGCTTCACTGAAAGCCAGCATATAATATTTCTGCTTAGCTAGTTCTAAGTCTTCAGCTAGAGGAGAGCACATGGGTTAGGCAGAGCCCAGGACCAGTTCCTTTGGGTCATAGAATCACAGTCAAGGTTGAAAAAGACCTCCAAGATCATTTAGTCCAACCTTTGACCGATCACTACCTAGTCGATTAAATATGGCCTAAGTTCCACATGCAGTCTTCTCTTAAGGGATGGTGACTCCACCACTTGCCTGGGCAGTCCATTCCAATGCCTGACAAGCCTTTCAGTGAAGTTCTTCCTGTTGTCCAGCCTAAACATCCCCTAGCATAGCTTGAGACTTTGTTCTCTTGACCTATCACTAATTTACTGAGAAAAGAGACTGACCCCCATCTTGCTACAACCTCCTTTCAGGTACTTGTAGAGAGTGATAAGGTCTCTCCTGCGACCCCTTTTCTCCAGGCAAAACAACCCCAGCTCTCTCAGCCACTACTCATATGACTTACTTTCTAGACCCCAAGTTCTCAGAATTCGCCAGGTCACTCTGGCTCATTGAATCACAGATGTCAATTGCTTACATGCAGACTGAAATAAACTTTTCGTTGTTATTGATTTTGGTGGAATTTTTTGTTTTGTTTTGTTGGGGTTTTTTAATTACAAATTAGATGTTATGTTTAGCTTGGAAGTTTCTCATAATAAAATCTAAAATTATTATAAACTGTTCAGTACTGATGTACAGTTTACCTCAGAAATACCTGCTGGCTCAGAAGGGACAGTGAAAAAAGTGTTCCAAGAAAACGGAATAGTTACATCAATTCCTAAGAGAGCTGTCTTTCTGGAAAGCTACCAGGTGCTGCCTCCGAGCCGCAGCACACGGTAGGTGTCAGACTCGCACCGCCGTGCAGCAGCAGAGTATGCCCGGTTCTCTGCTGAGACTCAGCGCCGACCCGCCTGCCAGGGATGGCCACCGGCACGCTGGTACTCGGCCATACCGCAGGGATGGACTTTGTCTACCTGGAGGTAAGGTAATCTCTGGGGAGAGACAGTGCCGAGACGATTTGTTGCTTACTCTGTAATCTTCTTTCCAAGTTCAGTCATTCCTCCCTTGACTGGTTCATGTATTATGCTGTCAGACTTGCTCCGCCTTCACAATACACCAACAGTTCACTAGCACTTCTTTTTAATTAAAAAATCATTCTTACAGGGCATGTCCCATGCACAAAAAGATGGTGGAAAATGTGCAGAGTCATGCCATGATTTTAATTTTTTTTCCAATTATAGTAAATTAGTAGAACACACACCTCTCATCTCACTTTATATTTGGAGACAAACTCCCTTCCTTGAAATTCCTTTTTCTGAGTCCTAGACCATCAACTTCCCTCATTCTCTTCACCTTCCTACATTTTCTCAAACAGAAGTAGTGGAGGTTTGGGAAGATCCTGTAGAATACTTCTGGCTGTGTCCAGTTCTAGCCACAAAAGACTTCAGTGAATCTTTTTGCTTTGGTACAGTTAAATCTATACCTATTTGTTTGCTAGTTCCTGAGCGTAGAATGAATTCAAGTAATCAAGCTGGACCCAGGAATCTAATTGCTTGAGAAAAACTATTTTAATATCAGTCAGCAGATAACACTGCAGATTTTAAGAAAGAAATTATATATGGAATGGAGCTAAATTTTGAAAACTAGGATGCCTTAAAGCTTTTAAGCCAGTGCTTTGTATGAATGCCCTATACCAGGCAAATGTAGAAATGCATTTATTTTGGTGAATATTTAGTATTATGTTTATCTGTAAGTTAGACAGCCATATTGGAAGATATCCTGTGTATACGTATTTTGTTTATGAAATAGCAAGGCCTTTCAGAGTTTATTTCAATTTTTCATGTTATTTTCAGAACTAATACAATAAAACAGGACTATACTTGACCAGGCCTTAAATAAGATTTTAATTTTTTACAATGCTGTATTTTAAATTAACTTCGACTTCCCCTTGTCTTTGTGCTCATTTGGTGAAGCTCACACTGTCATGACAGTGGTTGACAATAATAGATAAAGTGCAGTAGACAAGAATGAGGTTGATACATTTTACATGAAAGCCCTAAAGCAACTGGGTTTTTAAATCGACTATCTAGCTGGGACTTCTTTCATTTTGCTTTTTAGCACCTCATTAGGCTTACTGCAATTTTCCTGCAGCACTAAACTGCTGCCCCAATCACAGTTCATTTTCCTCCTCTAATGTCCAATTACTCTGTTGTCTACTGAAAATTATAATATTTTAATTTCCCAATAATTTAATTAAAATATTTCATCCTGGGATATAAATCAGCAACACAGAGCTGCATCCTGCTGCATCCTTCTGTTACAGCTCTGTGGCATTCTGGGAAACAGCACAGCTGTCACAGATTGTGGGGGAAACTAGAAAAGTTTGTGCCATCAGAGAGCACCACTGGGCTAAAGATGTTACACTCTTTATCCCTTCCTTGCTTTTAAATGTTACTGAATACCCTACAACACATTCAGGTTTCTAATGTCGCAGAACAGTAGCAGCACCTCTGCAATGTTCCCAGAAATCTAGATGAACATCCAGGTTCTTCTAACTATGGCACAGGACACCCCTTTTGTACTAGGCTCACTTCAGGCTTAGAAATATGATGTTTCTTTTGGGCACCACCCTTCAATATGCCTATTACCACCTGTGTCCTCCAGCTCCAAGCACCAAGGCAGAAGGAGCTTTGGCAATCTTCAGTACCTGGGTTTTGCAAATTTACTACACACTTATGTGGAGAAAGATGTGAAGTCATTTTACCATTCAATTTACAAAAGGTAAGTCCTTGTGTTGAGATTTAAGCACAGGAATATTTGCAGAATGAGGACAGGTATTAAATTTTTTTCTTCCAGAAGGAGGAATATAATTATTCTTGTTTGCAACACTTTTCCTTGACATTAAAAATTGGGTTTTTTGACTCTTACTCCTTGGGAAAATGAGTTATTTAAAAACTTGGATGAGTTACCAACCTAAGGCCAGGAGTTACACATTCTGGTTTCTGATGATGAGGGAGAATATGCAGTCAATCATAACACAAAACAAAGAGCTTACATTTGTGAGGCCTCTGAAGTAATACTCAAATGAGAGCTTTTTTTTAAAAAAAAACAACAAGCCACTTAGGAGAAGTTCAGTGCCAAAATATTTCAATAAATATTCTTTTTTTTAAGGAGATGAAAAAAAAATAAACTAGAAAGGTGAGTGCCTCATAAGAATCTCCATCCCTGAAGAGCTTCAGTACTTGGATGTACAAGATCCTAAAAAAGCTCACTGCACTTTCAAGTTACCCCAGCCTCAAGCCAGATGTGAACTATCACATCCAGACATTCCTTTCAAGCTAGACTTGTATTATGATTTGGTGAGTGGGGCACAATGTTTTATGTTTTATAATACAAGTAGGGCTGACTAGGTGATGCTCTGAGTTTTATTGGTTTGTTTTCTTCACTAAGGTAATTGTCTTTCTTTTCCCATATTTTTCAACTAAATATTGGACATAAATCCACCACAAAGGATATACTTTCATTTGGAAATTGTCCTTATTCATTTAAAATGTGGAATTTTCCTTACTCAAATGGACTTTGTCCCATGGGATGGTATTCTTGACACTAACTTTGCCTTGGGCAGACTCACACTCAGACTGCTAACAAAGCTCACTCAGGTCTGGGATATACTCCAGCTACTGCCAAAGATCCCCAAAAAGGACCTGCATAGTATGACAAGTATTTTTGTCAGGAATGAGAAAATTCGGTTGATGAGAAATCTCCTCAATTCTATTTCATGTTGGAATCCAATCAACTTTTTTTCACCACCAAGAGTGGCTGGGATTTAGAAGCCATTAAGAATGAACAGATTTACTGACAGCAATCCATTAGAGAAAAAAATATCTGTTACTGGGTGCTCCCAATAATTATTATGTAGTCTGACAAGACAGAATAAAATTGTGGCACTCAAGAATGGAATGCCTTTCCATGTGACATGCACATCAGATCTACTCAGTGCAGCTAGGAAACCAAGGTTAACTAAGGAAAAATGATACTTTGTGGGAGGTTGCAACTATGGAGAAATGGGTAGGAACACGGTGTCTGAATCTGTAGTCTTCTTACATATACTTTATACATATATATGTCTCTATATATTCTTGCCTGATATGTACTTATTTATTAAGTATATTTATTTGTACTTGTCAAAAGTAGGTGAGATATTCATAAAAGGATATTAGTGTATCAGAATTTCAGTGCTTTTGTCCAACATATTTATAAGGTTATTTTTTATAATGTGAGTAGGTGTTCTTTGACATTGGCAGTAACTTAAGCTATAATCAGAGTAACTGTTGGTTGAATAAGGGTAAGAAATAAAGTTCTTTATCCAAAGTCCATTTCTGTACAGGATGTCAATACAGAGAAAATATAACTTTTTCATCCATGAATGCCATTGAAGAAAGAAAACAATTCTTTTAATAAGCAAGTACTTTTATTTTAAAACAAACCTTCTATTTGATAAAACCAGATTTCATCATCTATTCATAGTATATATTTTTTCATAGTCCAGACTGGATTTTTCAGTTTGTTCTCCTTTAACACAGCTTATTTTCTGCTTTTATTAAGTTCAGGTTACTCTGAATACTTTTCACTGGAGACAGGAATTTTGATTATTCTTGTCCTCTTTCCCCTTCTTTCTTTTTAATCTAAGTGGCCATGATGGAAACAAACACATGAGGATAGTTGATGAATAGAACTGCTCAGTGATTTACCAGGGCAGTGGCCAAAACTCAGAGTATGAAATCAGCACATTGTGGTGATGATTAGCACACTGTAAAAATGTTGACTGATGAGCACCTTCTATTCTTAGATTCCAACGCGACATTTCCTCAAACCAGTGTAACTGAAATACGAGACTGTGGAGTGAACTTGACATGTGGGGGAAGGTGCTTGCTGGAAAGAAAGGAAAAGAAAGAAGTAACAAGGAGTATTGCGATTTAGGCTCATGAGAACTGCAGTGCATGATACAATGGTTATTTTTGGGTACTCAGAACTGAAGTTAATAGGATGCAATCTGAACCTTAGCAGCTGCTAAAACTTCCAGTTGTATACATAAGAGAAGAAGATCTCTATATGATATACCAATGTCTGTAGTCTTCCCTAGTATTAATAACATTTTAAGACCTCCAAATACCTAAACTCACAAAAGACATGTTTTCATAACTGATTTTTCAAAGGATTTTGAAGTCACACAGTACCAAGGAGCTATGCTTTAGCTTTGAACTGCAGTTCAGTTAGCAGTCCCAGGAGCGCAAGTCTGGCAGCTGTTTCTCCCCTTTGGAAGATAAACCCTGTGCCACCAGCAAATCTTGCACGTTGCCACCATTTCTCTTTACCTACTATGTTTTTATGGCCTCCAAAATCACCTCAAAAAACAATTACAGCTGCTGAAAAAAATAAAGTGAATTGCATTATGTAGTTAGTTATTTTCAGATTTTAAATAACATTATTAACAAGTGGACAGACTTGCAGGTTCACTATGACTCTGATATTGGCAATAATGCAGAGACTAAAGAGAAATCACTTTAGTGAGCTACATACAAACCTGTCAGGAGCCAGATCATTCCAGTGCTACCGAGCCAGCAATCTCATTCATGCCTGTAAGCTTGTTGCTGCATGTGGAATTGACATTAAATTAAATAATATCTTACATGCAATGAGTTGCAGGTCTCTATGACAAGGTATGGCAGAGGTAGTATTTCATAGCATAAGTTATTGCTTGAATGTTTAATGTAGTCTTTTCAGCACTCTTGTCCTTTCTCTTCCTTTTGGCACATAAGCCTAGCCTAAAAAGTAAACTGTTTTGATTAAACAGCATGTGTATTTCCTTTCATGTTGTTTTGCCAAAGAAGACTTGCATGAGAGAAAACAAAAATACTTACACAAAAGCTGTTGCAAAGCGAAAGATCTGTATTTTGTAGCTTTCAACAGAGGTCAAGGGCTCCTTCAAATACATCAGTAACGAACAGAATACTGTGGAAAATATGGGCCTGATACTGAAAGGAACAGAAACACCTGCAACTGAGGTTCCAGAGAAGGACGAGTTACTGAACATCTCTTTTACCTCAGTCTTCACTGATGTGGCCTCAGGAATCCCTGGCTCAGGAGACCAGGGAGAAGATCTGGAGAAAGGTAGACCCCTTCTCAGGGTTGATACTGGATCCAGTATTGCTTAACTTCATGATTGGGATGAAGAACTAAAGTACCTCCTTAACAAATTCAGTGAAAATAAAACACTGAGATAAATAAAACACACAATGGCTGACATTTCAGAGTGCTGTGCAGCCCTTCAGAAGGACCTTGAGAGGCTGGAAATGTGGGCAGAGTGGAAACATTCTGAAATTCTAGGAAGGCAAATGCAGGATCCTGCACCTGGGGAAGAATAACTCCAGGCACAGTACAGGCTGGGGACTGACCTGCTGGAAAGCAGCTCTGTGGAGAAGAACCTGGGGGTCCTGGTGAACAATAGGCTGTCCATGACCCAGCAGTGTGTCCTGGTGGCCAAAAAGGCCAATGGTATCCAGGAATGCATTAGGAAGAAGATTGACACCAAGTCCAGGGAGATGATCCTGCCCCTTTACTCAGCCCTGGTGAGGACTCACCTGGAGTGTCTGGTTTTGGGCTCCTCAGGACAAGAGACATGGAGCTCTGGGAGCAGGTCCGTCAGAGGGCTATGAATGTAACTAGGGAACTGGAGCACCTCCCTTAGGAGGAAAGGCTGAGGGAGCTGGGTCTGTTCTGCCTCAAGAAGAGATGACTGAGAGGGGACCTCATCAATGTCTGTAAGTATCTGAAGAAGAGGTGCCAAGAGGATAGATCCAGGCTCCTCTTAGCGGTGCCCAACGAATAGGACAAGAAGCAATGGACAGAAACTGATGCACCGGAAGTTCCAACTGAATATGAGGAAGAACTTCTTCACTGTGCAGGTGATTGAGCACTAGAACAGAGTGAACGGGTTGTCCAGAGATATTGTGAAGTCTCCCTCACTGGAGATATTCAAGAGTGTTCTAGACACAATCCTGAGTAACATGTTCTAGAGTAACATACTTGAGCAAGGAGGTGGAGTCAGGTGACCTGCAGTGCTCCTGTCCTACTTTACCATTCTGTGATTCTGTGAAGTGCTAGTGAGCTCTGCTTATGATAGGAAAGGTTCAGATTGTACATTATAGAAACTTTCCAACTATATAAATAGTGACATACTTGAGCCCATTAAATTTTCATCCTTAGAGGCTGTTAAAAATAAGTTAGCTAAAGGTCTATCAAAACTGGTTATAATTGATTTTACTGTGACGCATATAGGTGACTAGATGACTTTCAAGGCCTTTTCTTCCCTGTGACTCCCTAATTCTATGAAGGTACCTTTTAAAAACCAACCAACCAAACAAAAACAAACAAACAAACAAAAACAACAAAAAAACCCCTAAACATAGCTTATTGTTCCATTCTATCTTAGTAAGGAAAGCAATAATTTTGTTATAAATACTTTATCCAATATTAGATCATATGGAAGACCTACAGCGAATGAAACTGATTTCTGTACTGGAGCTTATGAGACAACTGCAAGTTAATGGCAAAAATAAATTAAATCCAAGTTATTGATGCCACAGGAACAAGATGGTTATAAATGAATTATCAAACAAGCATCAGGACCCTTACTTGTGGCACCACTTTTGAATTCAGGGGAAGTGTAGAATATTCTTTGTGGTCTGGGCTCAAATCCCTTGGGGTATAGCCATGAAGGAAAAGGCTGTGGTTAGCTGCAATGTTTGAACTCCTGCAGATCTGACCAAGCAGTTTACTATTTCATCAACCTGTCCCTTTGTGTCAAGGTACCACTTCTCTTGCTTTTCAGTAGTTTTTTCAGATTGCTATCTACCGGTGAAACTATACCATCTAATATTCCTAAAAGATGGGATGAGGGTGGTCCATGTATGACATTTTTCTGTGTCAAAGGAGAGAACTCAATTTTTTAACTTCTAAAGTGTGAGATCAGTACTTAAGTCACAATTTTTAGACTATGTAGTTGCATTCTGGACACACAGCTGCAGCTGTTAAACTGAAGAGGCAGATGTACACATGAAAGTCAAACATTACAAAACCAAATATGTCTCCTTTAAAATTCTAATCCAGTAGGAATTGGTTTCCAGGCTTTTGCTAGGTAAAATTGCTCTTGCTATACTTTGATTTATGTTTGAACAGTCAAGAGAAGACATTTGAAATTATGATACAGAGAATGCAACATTAAAAGTGTTTTACAAAACCTTTACTATTTGGAGAGAAAAAGTCTTTTCTGAACCAAGATGGCTCTTGAGAAGAAACAAATTATAGTCTGCACTTGACTTGCTTTCTGTGAAGTATCATCTAGGCACACACAGTTAGGTACAATAATCTACAATGTAACCTACTGTTTTGTTTAGCAGCAAATAAAATGTGACCTCTTCACTTTAATGAAGAAACACCTGGAAAATTTCCCATAAATGCATCTTTTCTTGTAGACAAAAGTGAGGAGAATACAGTACCTAGCTAATCAAGAACCTTAAGCAATAACTCAAAGCTACTGGCTTTTAAATCATTACTACTGCTCTTCTGGTGACATTACAAGAAAGTGCCGCCAACATCACTCCCTAGCAGATAATAAAAAACTGTTAGCTGTGAAAAATTTTGGACACGGTGGATGCGACCAACATCTCCTAAGGCAGGTGCTATCTGATTTGGGGAAATTACTTTCAACAAGAGGTTAGGAGATGCTGCTGCTTTGAACAGCCTCAGAAAGTTACTCCACAGAAAACTGTTAGGTTGGTCAAGAAGAAATTGAAAAATTTGGGATGTTTCAAAAATGGTGGAGCATATTGGTGATAACATTCACAGTTCTCACCCAGGGAAACTCTAAAAAAAGGCGACCATGCAAAGTTACTCAAATTTTTCAGTCAACTTCAGATCGACTTAAAAAGAATTATTTTCAGAAAGTAACTGTCAATAGGAATGACAGATAAATAATCAGGAATATATTGTTTTAGATCATGTTAGGGTGTGAGGACTTCAGTCTTCTGATACCGTGTCATTACACCACCGGATTTAGTGCAATTATTTTAATCCAGATTTCCACATAATAGGTAATAATGTTTTGTGGGTGTTGAAAAGTATCAGACTTTTTTCCAGAAGTTTAGACCAGCATTTGAGATAACCATTAGAAAGTGCAGATGCTTGTCCTAATGAGTGTATTCAAAACTTACCAACCCTTTCCCCCTCACCTTCTTAGATTAGTTAGAGAGATACTCCATTCCTTCTTTCCCTTTGAAATCTTGCAGGAATAAGACTTCTGTCCCCAAACAGACCTTTGATCTCAAACTGCTTTTGAAAGAAAATGCCCTTATAAAACAAAAGTAAACTCAACCTATTTTGTAGTTAAAACCCTAAATAAAAATGCCTTTCCATGTTAGAAAACATAAAATTTTTCAGAAGCTCTAGTGTTGTGGTGAACATCCTGTAACTGGATGACCCAAAACCTAGAGCCAAATATCCTGATTGAGCTTCATCATGGTTCAAATCTGGATAAGGATCTTGTTTTGAGATTTATAGTCTTCCCTCATAAAAACAAAAAATACAAATGGGGAAAAAAAAAAGCCAACCATGAAATAAAACAAGAACCTGAATTGCTTGGAGTTCTCTGCAGTGTGTTGTGATAAGAGAAGTCTAGATGTTCGGATCAGTTTCTAACTCTACAGAAGTCACTTTTTTTGCCTGCTTCACACTTGTTAAAATCCCAATAGAGCATGAAAAATTAGATCCACTGTTTGGCAGATAATCATCTCATTGCAGATTGTCCATTGGTACTTCAAAAGCTGAAATTCACCCATCTCTTTTATCGCCTGTAGCATACAAGAATATTATGAAAGAGAAAACTAGTGCCAAAAAGGTGGGAGATGCCAGAATTTTTATGAGAAATATATAAAGTGTCAGTTCCTAATAAAAAAAAAGCCTGTGGCTTTTAACAGAGAATAACTTCTCCATAGATGTTTCATTCTGACAAATATAGATGAGTTGTAGAATTTATGAATTATACAGTTTAGTGTTTGCAATACATTCTGAGAATGATATGCTTTAGCAAACTGTTAGATTTTAGTCTAATACAATCACTATTCTGTTAGTGGTGAGATACTTCTACCTCACAAAAAGATGGAGAAGAAATTGGGACAGGAATTCACTGCTTGATTGCATCTGCCAAGTGCCTATGCAGGGAAGTTACATGTCATTCAGAATTAAGAGTCTGCTCAAGGGCAACCAGGCAGGAGAAAGAATTTCAGCTGGTCCCAATGCCCAAAGATGGTGGATCAGAAGTGGAGGGATGGGATGGAGCACAGATTGGATATACAGGATGGGGACTTCCAGACTGGAGCCATGAAGCAAGGAAAAGAGGAACTCGGTTCTGCTTCCAGCCAAACCCTGGCACTCCGTCTGATTGTTACTGGCTTATTTCCAGGTCCTCACGTGCTCTGCCTTTAGTAGTGGCTCAAGTTAAAACATCTCCCCACAGTCACCACAGGCTGCTTGTTTCTGCATTCTCCCCTCAGCTGACCAGAGCTGTGCTGCCAGGGCTCAGTTCCCTGTTTTCTCACCTGCCTCCTCTGTAACTTTGGGAAAGTCAAAAAGAAAAGTAATCCTGATCCTCAGATTTAGCAGGCTAATTCTCACTCTCTCTGTTTCTTTACATGTTTTAAATTTTGTCAGCCTTGTCAGTACAGACCAGCTTGGTCTCATGCCAAAGCCAGGAACACTGGGTGCCTTGTAACAAGCCTTACACATGCCAAAGGGGTGGGTAGAGGATCAATGGGAAATGCTGGTGTCAGAGGTGTTTTATGTCTAACTCAAAGGCTTCAGCACTCAGCTCTGGTATGGTCGCAAGCTAAAACTCTAACCCACACATTATTCATTCTACAGCTTCTCAGTACACCACTTTGTGCAACATCTCTTTTGTACTTCAAAAGGGACAGAAAAAAATAATTGTCATTAAAAGAAATGTCCTTAGCATTCTCATTTGTGAGACAGATTCTCAAAACAAGGTAACTAAATTCAATTACATTTCAATGGTGGCTGTTTGTGTAGAGAAGTTAATGTTGATGTTGATGAAGTCTTAAAATGTAAGGGAGACTGAGTTGGCTGCTAGACTGAGTTAAAGTGAAGACTTCCAGGAAAGCAGAAAGAAAGTACTATAACAGTTTATATTTCTATTAATGGTAGAAATGGTGATAGGGTTGTCTGTTCCTCTAGATATTATGGAGTTTGTCCAGGATACATCACTTCCAAATACAGTTTAACAGCTCCCTCCCACTCGCAGCTAAACTTGGTTCGATCGTGTGGTCAAATTTTAGCAATAATATTTTTTTTTGTATTCATAAAAGCTTTTTATCTGGGATATATATGGTACTTCACAGCCTTTGAATATTTTAACATGCTGATGTTAAAGATATTGCTTGGTCTCAAGGTTCTCCTTAGCCCAAACTGGAGATTGCTGTTCCAGAGAACTGCCTTCTTGTGTTGTTGCTATTTTATGTCCTACGTAGACTTTGACTTGAATTGATACTGTACAAGAGTATGTCAAGTTTTGCACTCAGATATACCATAGTACATCCCTTTTAGTTACTTTCTTTGGTGATTCATTTACTTTACAATGGATATTTAGTGATTTCATGCAAAGGAACAGCTCTTTTCCTTACTCCCAGAAAAACAGTTGCTTGCAAATGCAACATATGGAATTAATTTGTACTAGCTGGCATGGCTGCTAAGAAGAAACTGTGAGCGTATTTCTTACACCATGACCACTCTGCACTAAACAGTTTTAACAGGCACTTATAAGGATTACCCCACATTTAGGGCTGATGAATGCAGTTTAGCAATAGCTTATTACATCTTGTGGGCGTTTCACTAAGTCTGCTGTTTTTATACACTTCTTATAAGGAAAGGACTTGCCTGGCCTTAAATTAGTTCACTATAAGATAGTGTAGTGCTGTGAAATTCAGCACAAGATAAAGAACCTCCTGTGGACAAACACTAGGACAGTCAGAGTGTACTGTGCAATTTTAGCTACCAGCCTATCTGTAATTGGGACCAAAGCGCACACATTACCTAGTGACTCAGCAGCAGTGCTGTCAGCTCTGTTCTTTCTTCCTTCCTCAAGACAAATTTGCAGTAATTGAATTTTACTATTGGGTTTAACAAGCTCCCACTTACATATGCCTAAGATGTACCAAGCCTAACCTTACAGTGCCAACATGGTCTGTGAATAAGCTACAGCCAGGGCAGGTACCATAGGCTTCCTTCTTTGCACAGCTACTGTTTTTATACAACAGTAATCTTCATTATATGTATTTGCAGCTTTTTAGGCTTGTCGTGGGTTTATGTTGTTGGATTTCGGTGGCAATGGATGGTTATAGGGGTAGCTTCGGTTAGAAGCTGCTAGAAACTTCTCCGGTCCTTTGAAGAGCCAGTGATAGCCAGCTCCAGGAGGGACTTCCTACTGCTGGCCAAGGCTGAGCCAATTAGCACTGCAACACTTCTGTGATAACATATTTAAGAACAGAGAAGTTTATTGGGCAGAAGAAATTCCAGCCTGGGAAATGAGAAGAACAGGAGAACATGAAGGTCAGTGCAGCAGGAGTGAGAGGGGCCACCGTCTCCCCCAGGAGCAGGAGAAGGACTTGG
>VZRE01005517.1:264604-323034 GCA_013396775.1 Cephalopterus ornatus | reverse complement strand
CCTGAGGTTGTGTCAGGGGAGGTTTAGATCAAACATTAGAAAAAGGTTCACGGAATCACAGCATATTCTGAGTGGGAATTCTTCACCCAGAGGGGTGGTTGGGCACTGGAACAGGCTCACCAGGGAATTCATAGCACCAAGCCTGACAGAGTTCAAGAAGCTTTTCAATGATACCCTCAGGCACATGGCGTGACTCTTGGGGATAGTCCTGTGCAGGACTAAGAGTTGGACCCGATGATCTCTGTAGGTCCCTTCAAACTCGGCATATTCTGTGATTCTGTGAATCATGCATGGAAAAGCCAAGCATTTTCTGCAGGATGCATCAACTCCCTGCTCCTGTTTGTGTTAATAAGAACAAGCTGATTTCAGCCTGGGCAAGCAGGAAGAGCAACTTTTTACACTGTGTTGGGATGAAAGGGTGGCCATGTTTGGGGAAGCTGGATTTGTCTGTGAGGTTTTGTGCTGGAAGAGGAAGAAAGGAAGGCATAGAGTAAGAAATCGGTTCAGTGGCAAGGGACAAGTCTAAGGCAGATAGTAGCAGACACACGAGCATATTCCTGGTGAAGTCACTGGTCTTCAGATTTTGAGGTATCAGCCCTCATCCAAACACATGCTTCTACATTTTTTTTCTCCCTCCCATGTCCCTGTATGCAGACGTTGTTGACTTGAGTCAGCAAAAATGCCAATTTGTACTCCCTGTGAGTCTCTTCTATGGACTCTATTGCCTTGTTCATCACTGTTTAATTAACATCTGAGCAGAGATGCTGGTTCCATTCTACCTTTAAAATCTGCACTGGAACAAAAGGTGCCAAAATGTGTATGGACTCTTTTCCAATCAGGAGATGAGGAAAAGAAAACAGTTGGCATCTCTTGAGATGTGGTCCATTTCCACACAAAACCCTGGTACAGTATTCCAGGAAATCAGAACAGGCCACAAAGCGCTGTCTGTCCTTAAAATAAAGACAGATTCATAGCAGGTGACTCCTGTTTTCCCACTAGTTCACAAATATTTTGTTTAGCTACACAGACTCCCTGGAAGTGGCGGGTGTGTTGGCAGGTCAGAGGACCTGCTGTTGGGCTATATCACTGTTATGAGAGTCCTGCTGCTAAGGAGCTTTGACTTGTACCCCATGCTGAGAATAGTCTAAATAATCTATGACTCAAAGCATCTCTCATCAGGGATCACTGTGAACACAGGCAATTTCAGCTGACCCAACAAGCTAAACACAAACATGTCAAGATCTCAATAGCACCAGAACATTTGTTTTCAATATCCTGAGTGTGAAATCAGGGCCAATGGGCAACATTTATTTGGTAATAGTTTTGTTTGCCAGATGTTTCTTCCTCTAATTTTACTGCAGAGCACATACAAGTATGTGCTGGAATTAAAATGATGATAGGGAAGAACACAGTAGCCAACTCCTGGTTTATTGCAGTGGCATAAACTAAAGTGATTTCCAGGACGAAAGCCATTACTCCAGATTTGCACAGGTGTGAGATATGAGCCCAGCCCATTCTCTCAAGGGAACATCTTTTGTAAACAAATTAACCTAGGAGCCCTTTAAAATTAAATTTTGAGAGTGGTAGGGCAAGAGGGAGCATGGACTGTAAAGCTCTCCTCTACTTCAAGCTGGAAATTGTGTCTTCCAGAGGGGAAAAAGCAAAGAGCACCTCACTAGTGACTGCTCCAGGTGTCGAGTCTGACCGTGATCCTTCTGAAACTGCTGTGACTCCAGAGGGAACCACAGCCTTCAGCAGACACACAAAATGAAGAGCACAAAGAGATAAAACTGCAGGTGAGATGAGGCATGGAGCTGCTCTATTCGGGCCCTTGGCAAGGCTCCTAAATCCTACACCCTCCTCAGCTATAACTATAATGCACTGCAGGAATGTGTGCTTTGGTGTAAACCATTCCTTCAACAAGTAAGTTATCTTTTTTGTTATAATTTCTCTTTGGACAGAAGTAGTTGTCAAGTGTGAAACCGATGGACACATTAAATGTGGAAGATGAGTAATGCTGGGACCAGTGAAAGCTTTCTGACTTTAAATGAGCTGCACTTGCTGAGTTCTGTGTCGACATCAAAGGTATTTTGAAAAGAAATAGAGCTGACACACTTGTATCAAAGTATCAGATGTCATTTTTTTAGAAAATTGCTCCTGTAAAGAAACTAGATCAAGAATACTGAGACACAGCTCAAAATGATAATGTGTCTTTCCTCTCAAAGTATCAGTAGATCCAGAACAGGAACAATGCCAGGTTAAAGCAGAGCAAATATTTGCAGTGCAATATTTTATTTACCAGAAAATTCTTCAAGATTCTTAGAGATAATTTTGCCTGATAAGGCAATTCTTTAACTGCAAAGTTTTATTTGAGTGCTTTTAGAAGCACTATTGAGTGCAAGTTCAAAAACAGACTGAGGTTAATTTTAGAATGCTAACACCTAGATACAAACAGAGCATTCATTTTTCAGTACATTTTTGTAAGTCTTTGTAAGTTATTAGTTAGTTACTTGTGGGTGAGATTGTATGTGGAGGGATTTGACAATGATAGAGATGTCCTTAAGCCAAAATCTTCTAGGTCCTGGAGCTTTGCATACAGCTCTCATCTTTTTCATCTTGTTGGTCACAGCCCTGGGAGCAGAATTACCCAAAATCTGTAGGGAGTTTGGGTCTGAATTTGAAAGGAGAGTAAGGTTCATCCATTGAATATATACTTTTATTTACTAAAGGAAACCAATCTCAAACCCCATCATGTTGAACTTTGGCCATATATTTTCTAAGATATGACTTCAAATGCAAGAAGGCACGCCAGCTTAATAAAACACCTCTCTTTCCTTCTTTCAAAGAGATTTTCTTTGCTTTCCTAAGGTTCACCCTCTTCACTGCTCAAAGAGTAGGTATTCAGTTGATAAATAGGAGACCTCTTCCAGATAGAGTCCATCTTGGCTACATTCACACTATTAAAAAATGTAAATATAATTTGTAAGGGAATCCAAAATTTTCTAGGAATGCTTAAACCTTACAGGACTGTCAGATTCTTCAGACTGAACAAGGTCTGTCCAGATGGCTTACTTGGGGATATGCATGTTCACCTCACCAGAGGAAACCCAAACTAGAATTCAGGAGGGTTTATGAGCAAATCCCACACACTGAGCTATCCTTATAAATACCTAAGGAATTAATTTATAGGTTAGCCCAGAAGAGAGGAATGCACTGATTTTTCCACAGATGGTTATATGAAAAAATATTTCTCCGCAAGTTGTTATTACTTTGAGATAATATAAATTACTCCTGGCTTCCACAAATGGGTTCACTGGCAGAGACAGTCAATCAAGTAGCTTAGTTTAAGGGCCTTGCTCTGGATTCCAGCAGCACCTTAGGACAGCAGGCATAAACGCCTCACTAATATTTAGGATGGGACTCCTTGATGTGGCCATGCTATTTCATGCCCATAACTTTTAACTATCTTTTTAAAAACAGACACATAAAAAGTGTGCTAACTGCAGAGGATCCTACATAACCCCTTAAAAAACACTAACACAAAAACTCTATCAGAACAAGCTCCTTTCTGTTCATTCCTGATGTTATTTCACAGCAAAGCTGGTCAAATATGTACACATTTTTTTTTTCCTTCAAACAATTCAGCACAAAAAATGACACTCAGTTCTGTAACTTCCTAGGGCTCCCTGAAGCTAATACTCATGTCTGGTGGCTCATCTGAGCTGAAACAAGGGCAGGTCTCTGATAAGTCCTATGGAAAGTAGTGGGAGACAGAGAAGCCATATTTGTAGTTCACAGAATGCTGCACAGATGCAATATATATTAAGTTTGTAAAAACAGTAAATATAAAATATTTAAATCATTAAATATGATCGCTACGTTAATATTAAAATAGTTAATATTTTGCATAGTGCAAGAGGGAAGGAACCTCTTTACCACACTGGAGGTATTGCAGCAGGTTGATCTTTCTGGAAAAGAAGGAGGAATTGCACCTTTCCTGAGAGCAAGAGCCCACCTGCACAGGGGGTTGCCACAGGCAGCTCTGCTGCCTTGGGTAGGAGAGGGAGGAAACTGGTCTGCAGCACCTCAGCCAACAGGATGATCTAGCAGAGTCACAAACTAGACACTTACAAAAAATATTGGGATTTTAGTCCCCAGAATTCCTGAGCAAGATCTTCCTCAGTCTTCTCTGCTGAGACTCATTTCAGGGATCTGTGTCCCTGGCTTCCAGGCAAAGCAATATGGCCAAACAGAACTGCACCCTGAAAATAATCTGCTCCTGAAAACAGTCCTGGAATATTGGATTGGACCAGCTCCGTGATAGCCATGGTAAGACTTCACAGTTACACTCCAAACCAGCTGAAAAACCTTCAGTCAAGTTCTGATAGCCAACATCAGCCCTTTGATGTGAACCACTGGGCAAAAACTGTTTGCCCCAAACATTCACTATTTAGTGAACATTTCAAAGTAAGCATTTTCTTAGAGCTGTCCCATAAGCAAAGAGATTTTACATCATCTGTGATGCTGTGATCACCCCTCGTGCTAAAGTCCCCTGCAGCTGCCAGAGTGTGCAGTGGTGACAGTGGTTGCTCACGGGAAACCGGTGCAGACTCTGGTATTTACTGACTTTCATGCTTCTGCTAGGCATTGCCATGGCTGTATTAATGCCATTTTTGTCATTTAATACTGTTGCCAACCCACATAATTGTTAAGGGACTACACAGAGCAATTTACCATAATTAAGACAGTTATACATTTAAGCACCATGAGCAGTCAGTAGCCGAAGTTTTTGCCCAGTGTAAAGAAACCTAAAGGCTTCATATACTGTTCTTGGGCACCCCCGGGGTTTTGACTGCTGATGAGCATAAAGATGTTCATGGTGCACTGTCGGGGTATAGCAGATCCTCTGCCTTTTTACCGGGGACAGACTTGCTGTTGTCAAAGGGACAGGGAGATCAGAGCCTATTTCCATCACTCCATGGGTAACCACATAGGAGCTTGACCTCCAAGGTTGTTATTTGAGCCAGGCTTGAGATCTCACCAAGGGAAGATACTTAACACATTTCCTCTGCATTTTACATCCATCTGAAATGTATTTAGCTGACTTTTGAGGTACCTTGCATATAAAACCTTGAACCACAATTGTAACCTCTCCAGTTTCCCTTATTCACACAGTATTTGATTTGGATGACATATTTTTATAATATTTATTTTTTGGCCCATTTTGAGACTCTCATGTTAATGCCACAAGAACTTCAGTCTCCTGTATAATATTTCAGACATGGAGGGAAAAAATGAAGAAATAAAGAAAAAGAAAAAACAGCCGTCTGCATCCACTTAAGCTACGTTACAATAAAGCTCAGTAAAGATCTGATCAGCAGTTTTTTTAGCCTACTCTGATTTAATATGAAATAAATGAGTGGAAAACCTAAAGTCTGAAAGGAAATTTTTTGCCACTGTTTAAAACAGGACATGAAACCTTTAACATAATATTTACACACATTATGTTAAATACTTTCTGCAAAGGTAAAATTTAGAACTGTCAGCTTCAAACAGACTGGAAAGGACACTTGTTTACACTTAATAAATTTGATGTTGAGAAGAAAAGGTTTTGCTCTTTTTTTTCCCCCTCTTATGTATACACTAGCATTGAAAGAAAATTCTGATTTAAAAGTATGTAAACATACTCATTAAAGAACTGCTGAACACTTAAAGGAGAAGACACGACTTGTATTCTATTTGATAGTTTTTTCATCTTGGCCTTCACAGTTGACTATCTCTGATGGTCTACAGAGCTTTTGAGATTCTTAAAGCATCACAGCTTTAAGTGATCTCTCTCTATATCCCAGTATAACTTTGTTTGAGATAATTGCTCATGGACTTGGTCATGCATTTTCTGGCAAAACATTTTACTATTTGGGAAGGAAGGTGTCTGCCAAGAAATATCAAATTGTGAGGCGTGATATTTTCACCAGAAAGCACTGACCAGTTTTCCCAGGGAAATTTCAGGGTCCAGGATTGAGCTGCTATTCAGAACAAGAAGGAGGTGGACTTTTGCAGGAGAACAGTCCATAATCCCCAGCCCAACTCTTTCAGAATGATTTGGAAGACAAAATATAACTCTGCTGCTCTGTCTGACCCAGAACAAGGACACAGCATTATAATCCCAGAGCCTTAGACCCTGGGCTTTCTGCTGGAAGGGAGTGTAAGGCTGGTACGATTTCAGCTCCATGGAGCATGAGAACATTTTTTGAAAAATCAAGAGAGCTTTCATAAAATAGGAAAACAGTTTCCTACTCAGCTGCAATTAAAATCATGCCCAATCCCTTGAACACACATACCGTTTATTAAGGAAGTTACTAAGATGTGCCATAGCTCCCAGGCAGAGGTGAGGAAGAAGTCTTAACTCACCATCTACTTCTTTCATCTGAGATTTATCATCTAGCCAGACAACTCGGATCATTAGCACATCAAAGATCTTAAAACCTCCCTGATGAAAAAAAGAAAAACTCGTTTAAGACCCTGGTATTTCAAAGATCAGCCATGTGTTTGTAGATTTAAAGATCATATGGAAACTTTGCAGTCACCTCCTCTGACATCTGCATAGCCCAGAGGCTGCCCAGCAATTCCTAAATTATTTCCAATAAATTGTGGTTGATGCAGGGTATCTTTCTCGGAAAGATATTTAGTCTGATTTAAAGTCTATAAGCAATGGAGAATCCACCACATTCTTTGGCAAGTTGCGCGTTACAAATAAGGCAAAACCTCACCAACAGTTGGAGTTTTGTCTGGACTTATATTTAATCTGCACATTAAATGTTCACAAAAGGTCAAATTATTAAATATTTGCAATAGAAGTGGGTTATAATTTACTCCTTCCAGAAATCATAAGTCTGCAATCATAAGTCAAGTGAAAAATTGGGTGAAGTATTACCAGTTTTAAAAGAATTTTTTGCAGTCTGAGTGCACAAATACCCCTACAAGAAGGGGTATGTTCATCCAAGGCACATTCCTCTATTGTTTTTGAAGCCTAAAACCTTAGTGCTCAGAGATAGCATTTATTTAAAATGCATGAGCAAACCAAGGCACAAAAAGTCTGTTCCTTTAACTTTACTCCCAGTGCAGGTCTTCTCCTGATGCCAGCAAGAGTCCTAGAAAAAACATCAGCCACACTGATTCCATCAGTCAGAAATTGCTTGTATGGCAGGATTTCCAACAGGAAACTGATTTTATCTCGCCATGGCCCCAGTTTTGGCCAATTGCTTTGCTATACTGACAGGCAGAAGTCCTCACTTAGCCCTATGAAAAGCAGACAGCCATAATGTAAATAGTTTCTGTTTACTCTGAAGTCAGAAAAATCATTCCAAGAGAACAATAAATGTGTAATCGCGTGTATTATTTACTTTCTTTGGGAACACTGTTATTCCCAAAACAGGCTGGCTACTTCTCTCTTCTCTTGGTCAACTCCTTCTGCAAATGCATCTCATCAGCTTCAGCTAATTCATCACTGTGGTTTGACAATAATCACTGACTTTCCTTCTAAAGATAATCTGTGTTTAAAAGCTCTGTTATATAATATGCAATAAGCCAAGAATATCTTGCAACATTTGGAAAGGTAGGGCAGTAATGTTCTGCCAGATTCCTCTCAGCATTTAAACATCATTTTTCACATGCCAAAAGTTCCTTCAATTACCAATGACTTGTGAGTTTTAAGATGCATAATTTATATCTGAAAACAATTAGGGGAGGCTGTTTAGAAAAACTTATCTGTGTTTTGGGAGATGTTACCACAAAAAATGTCACTGAAAGAAAAAGAAATAAGGGAACTGAAATTCAAAAATGCGTCCTGGCCCCTTGGGAAAATGTAAGTGTTAGTTCAGAGCCAGTTTCCTTCAGAGATAATTCTGGAGAAGAAAGATTTTTCAGAGTAGATGAGTGAGTGAGTCCTTGTGGGCTTGAAGAAGGAAAAGAGAACAGTAAAGGTGAAGCAAGGGCTTACAGTTTGGTCGAAAAGAACACCTTAGGAAAGAGAAAAGACTTAGAACTGAAAATCTGAAACAAAAAAAAATGGAGGGATATCTATAACATTCAAGAGAGAGAAGAGGTGTTAGAGAAGGAGTTCAGAGTCTCAAGCAGGGCATTAAGGGTGGAACCAGAACTGTTAGTGAGCTGGAGGCAAAACACCATCCTCCATAATTCACTAGCTGAGCAAAAAAATGTTTGTTCAGATCAGAGAACAAGGGTCAAGATTAGAGATCTATCACGAGAAGGACCTGCCAGGCCAAAGCAGAAAAAGTATGACTTGCAGTGACAAAGATCCTGTCTGGGGCCAGTGGGCAGGGATGGGCAGTAGTTGCTGTTTCTGCCACAGGTTGTGCTGACCCCAGGGATGTGGCACAGAGGTGTCACGCTGGTGCCAACGGCAATGGAAGAGCAGGTGGCACTTGGCTGCGTCAGCAGAGACATCCCACTGACCTGGTGTGGAGTCACACCACAGCTTTTCTGCAAAAATCTCTGGGTACCAAGAACCAGCACTCACCTGTCCAAACCCTCAGGTCAGCACAGAGGTAGAAACTTTACTGGAATTCGTGCTTCTGTTAGAAAATAAGCCATATATTAGTTCTTTTTTTTCTTGTTGGCATTTAAGAAAACACTACTGAGAGAGCACCTCCCGGTTTCTCTAGCTTACAAACAGACACTCACAATTTTATTAAAGGAAAAGTGTTACTCCAAACTTCTAAACTTCTCCAGTTGTGCATTTAAGGGCATTTTTTTCCCCCTGTTGCCTAGCTAAACTTATTTAACTCATTCCTTCTGATAGCTACATAATTATCCTACATGTACTGAACAGAGCAAAACTTTTCAATATGAGGGGAGGGGGGAATGGCATGCCACTTGGGCCAGTCCCCCAAATCTAACTTCCTCAAATACTTCTTCCAGATGAAGCAACATTGCAGAACTCATTTCCCACAAGCTCAGTGAGGAAAGACTTGAAGACTCAGAAAGAAGAAGCCACCTCTGAAGGCTGCAGTGTCTCCTCCAGTTCAAATAAAATTAAAAAAAGAAAGAGAAAGCCTATATCTGTTTCTAACCTACAAAGTGTGCCTGTCACCATTCTGATTAATTAATTTAGTTTGGCAGTTTAGGTTAATTACAGTAAAAGACCCAAATACACTTCATAGAGACTAATACCTGTAGTTTTATGACTACTGAATAATTAATCGCTACGATTTCAGTACCTCCAAGAGGGAAAAATCAGGCATATTAAGCCTAAGACACTGTCAGCTAGCCAATAGGCTTGTGATGGAGCCCAAATCTCTCTCATTATTCAACTGAAAGATTCAGTGTCTCAAAGGGTACTATCTTTGGTATATGGATATTTCCAAACCTCTCTGAAGCTTATGGGTTTGGTAGCAGCCTTTTTTTCAAGATAGATGGGAGAGCAAAAAAAAGAGGCTCTGTTGTTTCACAGGAGAAATTACTGTTCATATAACTAATCTGCATGACACATAGGTCTGTCTGTGGTGGTTTGGCTGGGAACTGAATACACACTGTAAACACTGCTCACGGCGTGGCAGACCTATGTGTGTCTGCACAAGTGACAGAAACGATCAGTGGCGGGCAGAACACACCACAGAGAGAACCTGTAAAATAAAAGCACCAAAAAGGAGTAGAGTTACTTAAGAAACATGACATTACGAGCAAAGACACTGACTCCAAGTTCATTGCTGCAGGTCTCTGTCATCATTCTCTATAAGCAAACACGATTGCATTGAAGAAATACAGGTCACCAGCTTCTCCTTCCAGTGAAAACAACCTGCACACCAAAAATATTGGCTATGAGGCAGGCGAATATCACCAGAGGAATCAAGTTTCCCAGAAGAGAAAGGATGAGCTGGTATCTGCAATCAAACTGGAACAAACAATGGAGGTACTCACAAAGCTCAACAATGGCCAGAAAATAATTAGAACAAGATCTAAACAATTGCTGGAGCCTGATTTGAGTCAAGATTCTGTAGCTTCCCAGAAAAGACAGAGATTTATGACCAAGTCTTTGGAGGCAGAATGAAGTGTGTCTGAGCAGATTGAAAACCCCTGCTAACATAAATACAATTTTGATCAGCACATGAAAAAGAACTTCGTAAAACTGCACTTATGACAAACTAACAATTTGTGTATCCTTTATTTGACAACAGCCAATATTAGAAGTTTACAACACAAGTGTGAAAAAAAAAAACCCAGCCATAAGATGATTCTACTACCTCTGCTCTGCTGTCATAGATTCTGGCACTCAGATGTTGAGGGACTTTCAAGTTCCACCCGGTAATGGGTCGACATAATGCAGAGCAACAAGGTACAACGGGTCACAGAACTTCTCATAAAAAATGGGAGACCTTTTTCAACTGGAATTTGTTAATGCATTTCAGGTGTCACATGGGCTTAAGGAGCTGAAAAGAAACAACAAGAATAAAAAAACTCTGCTTTCTAAATAAATAAAATGCGGACTCAGATCATCTAAAAGACTTTCACAGAGAGAGCACTGGTGGCTCTTTCTATTACAGCTTCTGTTTGGGAGGATCAAATGTGGTGGAAGGCATGTGTCAGCTCAGGGTCAGGCTCTTCTGGAGGCATACCTACCTCAGCCAATCTCACATCCCAGGATGGTTGGGGGTTTTATGTGCTAGTCTGAACTGAATCACCCTGAGCATTGCACTTCCAAAGCTGTGCGCTGTGACTGTGTACACACCTGTAAGTTCATTTGAACCTGTTTGAGATATGAACTGGACAGAGAACAGGTTACAGCTGGATGGGAAGCATGAGACGAGACCTTAAGTAACAGGAGGAAAGTCCGAGGAGTCTTGTGAAATCTCAGCTTACACGGGCTTGGATTCAGACAAAGACTTGAAAGGCATAAAAGACTAACTTAGGGATGCTTGCTCAAACTCAAACATGCTTCTTAAATGAGAGAAGAAAGGGCTAAGATACTTCAGGACATGGAAGAAATTGCTGTGGTGCTTTGGCTTTCCAGTCAATAATCCCTTAGCAGGAGGAAGGTCCACTATAGGAAGGAGGCTGGAAGATGGTATCCGTGATCCCTGACAGACTGCTTGTTCCCTGGCATGCCTAAAGCAAAGGGACTCTAACTTGGCTCGTGGCTCTTCTGAGCTAACAGGGAAACAATGAAACTCAGTTCTTTCATTTTTTTGTTTTTTTTTTTTTTTTTTTTTAAAGAAAGAGAGAAAAGGAGAGAAGAGAAAATCTGGCAAGCATAGAAAAATCAGAAAACGGATCAGATAGAAGTTATTGTTATGAAATTTCTTTGTTTCATGGCCAAGACCATTTTATCTCTGGCTGGCCAGACAAAGCATCATGTGCCTTCAGTAGAAGCTTCTCTTCTACCCGGGGAGCTAGACCTAGGAAAACAAACTTTCAGCAAGGAGCTGCCTTGAGCAGGCATCAGGAGTCAACTCAGCCTGAAGCGCTGACACCTTGCCCTAGGGAATGGTACAGGATTCCTGTTCATGTTTAGGAATGGGGGACATTGTGTCTGTACTGTGCTGGTCTTATAAATGGAAAATGCCTCAAATGAGGGTAAAATACATCAGAACAAGACCTGCAGTGATGTAAAGCAACAACTTTAACCCTGGCAAAAGAGCCTGACCCATCTGGGAGGCCCATGGGGCAGGTTGAAATGGCTGAGCCTGCCAGTGTCAGGATATTTTTTTAAATCCAAATAGCACCACAGAGCATTTTAAAGTCCTTGAGCAGAACTTCTATTTTCACTGCTGCTCTCTGATGGCCAAACAAGTGGGCTATGAATAGAAGAGAGAAAGCAAAGAAACGTGAGTTAGTTTAAAGGGATATTTGCTATGAAACCCAGCGGGAAGGACAAATCTCCTCTTACAGAAAGAAAATGAAGGTTCTCCGTAAGGTTCAGCTCTACAAATGTTTTTCAACATACAATTTTCTGCGGAGATTTTTGCTTGCACAGGGTTTTACATACAAATCACAGGCAAAATGTGATATAGATTTTGCAACTGCCAGGTGAAGTAACAAGTTCTCCTTGGGAAATTTATTTCCCCACAAAAAATTCTGCTCCCATTCCTTCCTATTCATATGTGAACACTGTCCTCACACTCTAAGCACTAGCATGTGTGCTCCCTGAAAGAAATAGGCAAACACAGGTACACTAATATTGCAGATGCCCCCTGAGCCTTTTAAACTTTGAATTCTGAGAATTTTGTCTGGCTTATTACATTCTGGGTATCTAGAAATTCCCCACTTGCCTCTGCACCAGCAATCTGATCGTGTAATAGGAAGGTTCGATAGCAGTTCATCTGGTTACGTGCATCAAACCTCCCAAAATAGACTGTGAACAGCATATTCCATTCCTTTGAATAGAAGAAAAAAAACAAAACCACTTGAAAAAGACAGTAAAATATATCACAACACTTTCCAAAGTGCTGGGTAAACTCAGGTCCTTCATAAATTCTCATATGTGGTTCCTGAAAAGAAACACAGAAGTGTGGATCTTGAACAAGCCTTCTACATGGCAAAACTGAAAAAAATGCTCATTTCTGCTGAAGAAGATATTTTCAGTTTGTAAAAGGTTTCTCGCACATTCCTACAGCGAACTTTCAGAAGAGGTATTTTGCTTGGTGTGGGCAGAGTTATGGGAAAGAGCAGGCTGAATAAAGTTTGGAAGATGGTTCTGAATACCGTGGGGTCACCCAAAAAATGTCGCAGGACTATTTCAGGTTTCTGCCACAAGAGCCAAGGAGTACCATTTCAGAGACTGAAACAGTTGTACCAGAAAGAAATTAACCAAACAGAGCAGATTTTGGAGAAACGACGGAGACCCACCAGAGATACACAGAAAGACTCATTCCACATGCTGAAAAGGTAATGGGGCAAGAAGAAGTTTTGAAAGAGATTTGATCAGATTGGTGGGAGCTAGAATGACCTTGGGGGGAAGGGGAGGATTAAACTCCATTATAAATATTTAAATCTCTATCTTCCCTAAATTAGAGTGGACACATGCTGTGGTGTGAACATGAACAGCCATGGCCAGAAACACTCTGGTCTCCAAAAGCTGCAGAGTGCATCAAAAAGGCTGTAGAAAAGAAGCCCTTGCAGTAGACCTGGAGACATATTAAGGGCACATTTTGGGAGGGGGACTGGCCTGGCAAGGACCTGGAACTGCAAAAGACTTACTTCAGTTTTGTTACTGCTGCATCCAAAGTAGTGCTTTCTGCCACTAGGATGTCATCTTCTTTTCCTAAGGTAAATGATCTTCATGGCCCCCAGTTGGGCAAGCTGTGTAGACCAGAATGCAGCAATGCTTACTGAATTACACTCTTACCTGAAGGCTGGCAGCACATAGAGATAGTGAGGAAATATTAATCTTGGTTCCAAAAACAGTCTACAGTATTAACAGTTACAGAAGATTTGCAGCAAAAGTTCCAGAGGAGTTAAGCCCATATACAGAGAGGGATGCAAATCCAGAATCCTGCTCTGAGCCCACTGCTGTGTTTGATTCTGACTCTCCAAATCATCTCAAGAGCATCCTTCCCCCCATCCACCCCACACAGACTGTGTGGCTCACTGCTTAAAGCAGACACACTGATTGCAAAAGCTTTTGCATCTCACACTTTAGACCGAGTGTAAAAAGATCACCACTGAGAAATTCATAAACACATGCACATTTGGAACACTGAGCTCGGTACTCACTCACGTTTCGGTCTTTGTGTTCCTTCACTAGAGACTCTTGCTTAACTGCTCCATCTCAAACTGATGAAATCAAGCCCTTGCGATGGGAAGAATTTGCAATGAAACACAGTCTGGGCCCATGGACTACGTCTCTAAGCTGAAGACAGTTTGATAGATGGTGCAGTGACCACACAGACAGGTTCAAAAGAAATCAGTTTGGAGTTATAGAGAGTTTTGAAAGTATTTTTGATCAATGGTCTTTGGAAGTCTCAGGAACATTAATTCCATATCCAGTTTGCCAAAATGTCTACCTTAGATACAATTTATGAGCATACATGTCAAGATATATTTAAAATCCTTTGAGACTTCCAAGTACATGAATAACACACGTATCATTACTACCTTTTTTTAACATAGCATCATATAAATCAAGTGAGAGCGCCAGGCTTTCTCAGCTAAGGAAAACCACTGCACTTAAAATAACAAAGGTAGTACTTAATTATTAATGTACAGTGTCCAAAATTCATATTAAAATCTGTCAAGAACAGTTTAATGCAGCATACTCTCAGGAACTGAAATTAACACATACTTATTTGGAGGTTAATTCCACCACTTTGTGGCATCTGTATTTTTCATTTGCAAGCTAAAGGTTAGGAAGCCCCTGGTTGCTCTTTTGAAAAAGTGCAAAAGACCCATGTTGAAAAATGGAAAGAGCATCTGAATGTACCCCCTGTCTTTTCACTCAGGCATTTATCAACTACCTTGTGTCAAGGTACCATGAGCTGTTTATCCACAGGGCATTTAAGGATGATTATTTATGAGATCCTCAAGCATATTAGCACATCCTTGAGCTCTGAGATGGTGCCTGTGAACCAGGAGATTTCTAAATTCCCTGTTAGCCATTTCATGCTATCTAATGGGGACTGTTCTCAGCAGTGGAAATGTAATTCACTCTGCCTAGCGGATGATGCAATGAAGAAAATAGTCGGCATTGTCATTTCCTTGCTTCCAGCCAGTGGCAGTTACATGGTCAAAGGCTTGGAATGAGCAGCTCTGTTGTAAGTCAGCTGTTCTGAGTGTATATTAAAGAATGCCGAGACTCTAGGATGAAGACAATTAAATTAAATTAGGGCTGACTTTTTTATTATTTTATTTTTTTCACAACCTTTTAAATCTTTTAAATTTACCAGGCGTAATTCTGTACTGATTGAGTCTTAGAGAGCAAAAGGAATCTTCACTCTTCTTCCTTAGGTAACCATTCAAACAACACAATCATAACCTTAGAGTCTATAAGAAGAAGAAAAAAGAACTTGTTATTTCCTTGGCTGGTGATAATATCTTGAATGATAAGGACCAGTGTGTCACTCTACAAAACCCTAACCTCATTCAATCTGGTTTCCTTGAGGCTAAACAATTGCAGTTGGATCCTGGTGCAATTCTTCATAACAATAATTGCATTTACTTTTCCTGTCAGGGACACTCATTCAACCTGTCTGGAAGATTCTCTTACTAATTTTGGCAGCATGTAAAGATCAGTTTTGTTGAACAACACTGTTCATATGCAGTTTCACTCCAGTTATTTCTCTCTTAAAGGGCAGTTTTATATTTTTTTACGGGGCAGTGAAAAATATCACTGTGTATTTTTTGTTCTTAGTATCCACAATACACAATTTAGAGAGTGACTTTCAGAAAAACAAACAAATAAGCAAACAAAACACAAAACCAATTTAAAAAAAAAAAACCGACAAAACACTAAAACCTGCTCCATCTACATACCAAGCCATTTAAGTAAGCATAGTCAGTGACTTAATCATGGACAGAAGGAAAGACTACCAAGATGCTGTTAATTCTCCCAGAAAAAAGCCCTTCTCTTTCCCCTCTGACCTGGGGAAACCAGAACCCTGTCTTCTTGTGAATCAGCATGTTGGTGGCAGTGGGACCACTTGCTCAGCATATGGATCTTCTGAGATATGCAGGAGACATCCTGAGAGTAGGAACAGCTCATCTCCTGCAGTTCTGCTATGGCATGGCACCACACTGCTCCTAAATGAGTATGGACTGTTCCTAGAACATAAAGGGAGGCCTTCACTTTGATTTGGTACAACAGCCTATGACTTTGCCAAGGCTCTGTCTGCTTCTGGAACGACTCTTCCCTAATCTTCAGGCACAACTGCATCCACATCTAAACTTGCACTAACTCGGGACCCTTCCTCTCCTTACTGCATCCCATGGGGGATGCACTTCCAAGTGCAAAACTCTGTTTTTTCATATTCTTCCTCAGACTCTCTGTTTGCACTCCCACCTCTGAAACACACACATTTCACCTTCTTTCTCTTCCTTATACTCTTGTACATCCCAGGTTACTCGGTTCTCCTACTCTCCTCATTTTCCACATTACTTGGTAATTCAAAAGCATGAAAATCTCATTCCAGGCATTGCATAATTGTGGTGGATTAATTAAAAAAGACCAAGGACAGACCAGGATGTTTGTCAGCAGAAGAGGCAGAGATGTGAGAGCAACCTCTCTACTTCCTGCATATAAAAAAAACATGTCTTGAGCATGCAAAGAGATGCATTGCAGATATTCAAGTAAGGAAGAACACTAGTAATAATCACATCCCACTTCTGGAGGCCATAAAGGGCATTTGTACAAAGCACAATCTGAATAATGTTAGATTCTTTGCTGAATTACTTCTGCACAGTTCTAAGCTGAGTCTTCTTTTAGCACTTCTTGCCATATTTAGTATCGCAGTGAGTTTGCGAAACTCAGAAGACTCATGTTCAAGTGGGGCTCCTGGGATCTGGGACATCTCAGAACAAGAGATCTAGCAAGAGTAAACACCATTAGAAAGACCATTCCACCCCCCAAAACCATTAGCCCATCAGGTGAGGCACACTTAGTGACATGTTTACTTTTGACTTAAACTTTACATGAAGTCATGGAACAGTCCAGACTTGGAAGGACTGCCAAGGCAAAAGGAGTGGTTTTACACGTGTCACATTGTGCATGTCAAACAATGTTAAGACTGAAAGGTTTATTGTTAGAGCTTTACTGAGGAGGATAGCAAGAGAAAGGAAAACTGGATATAGAAGGAGAAAAAACATAGGGTTTTTTGAGTTTGCAAAAGAAATTTGATTTGGCAAGTCTAAGCAGCAGAGATGTTGCTCTCTGAATTCAGGGTTAGTTTCAACTAATGGAAAATTTCAGTTTTGAAAGAACAAAAATATGTTAATACACTGTAAGCCTGTAAAGACATTACACAAGTGAGAATTGGCAACCAGCAAAATTATTCCCCTCTATATGTTACTTGGGGGAGTCTAAAATAATTTTAAATTATATACCTCCGAGAAACTTTATCTCCAATGAAAAAGAAATTAACTCCATCTATAACATCTGTATCTCCAAACTATTTTGTGATTCTCTAAATGTTTCTTCTCCTATTTTGGTGTAATCAGAAACCATTTATGAGGGTTTTTTTCATAAATACTGCATAGAAAATGATAGTGGTAACTGCAAAGAGAAAGAGAGTTGTAGCTCTCACTGAATAGATAATTCTAAAGAAAGTCTTCTACTTCCCTCAAAGATGTAAGGGGTGTTGAGAAAATGAAAATGGGAAGAACGGTGACAGTCAGAATTTTCCAGTAAAGTTTTTTAGCAGGTTGTCTTCCAATGGGCACAGGCACTGAGGTCTGCAAGGGAGAGTTCTGCTTTGAGCTGATCACTGTGAAAGGTTCCAGAGGTTCATGGCAGCTCCTGTCTCCTTTCACTGGCCTTATGGTCATGTCATCAAAGACACTCGAGACTTTTCAGGCAGTGTAGAGGGGCATGCCTTGGCTCACAAACACATATATTGCAGTTGCTTTTCAGCTGGTCGTTGCCATGGCAGTTGTATTCACATTCCTAGCAGAAGCAAGAAGATTTGGGATAAGCCAGGATAACCTGTGAGAAAAACAGAGTGATGGATTTCTCTCTTCTCTGATGACCGTGGGTAATGCAAGCAAGGTGATGATCATTCCTGATCTTGTGTTCTCTTAACATGTAGAAAGAGGTAGGACAAGAATTGAAGACACTGTGTGGTTGGGGCAGAGAAGTAATAGCATTGGAGGTGGAAGACTGCTGTGTATGTCCTTGCAGCGCCAGATGCCCCTCACACAGACTCCAGGGCAAGTGCAGTAAAAGCCATGTCTGTGGCCTATCCCATGGTTGACCACGTAGGTGGAAGGTCTGTAAACATTCCCTTGGGTGCTCTTTGTTTCTTCCCTTGTGCTTTTCCCACAGTGGGGAATGCTGCGGCTCTCCATCTGAGGTAGAGATACCAAACCAAACCATCTGGCTGCTCTGAGGAGATGTTACCCACAGCCCATCTCTCTCCCTACAGCTATCAGTGATCACCCAGGGGTAGCAGGGTGTCTTTTACATTACTGTGGACTCACAGTGAGACTGCACTGCTCTTATCCATCTCAAATCACACTTTGACCCATGAGAGTTTGGCTTGCTTTTCAGTATTTTAGGAACATTGCTCTGACATATGAATTATGTTTGTGAAGGAGCAGTAACTCAGATTGCTGCTGGGAATGGGCAAATCCTCTGGAACCAGTTTCAGTAGAAACTAATCCTAAGAAAAGCTTATCTGAAAGTTCAGCATTAAACTGTACAGGAGGTAGAAAGAGCTGACGGCCAATTAAATATATTGGAAACTGAAGGGAAATGTGGGGGTGGAAGAAAAATGGAGATATTTTGCTGTTCCCTGACTGTTGCCCCTGGAAAGTCATTCCATCCTGAATTTCTCCAATGCCATATCCTTTGAAAGGTTTCAAAACCAACATTTAAAATATATTTTTAAGGATAACCATGTCTGAAAGTTAAAGCCCTTTGGGGGAAAATAAAAGAAGGACTTCAAAGTAACAAAATGCTAAATCTGGCAACTTGTTTTTAATGGAAGTGAAAACCTGCACGATTTAATACTTTAAAGAGTAATAAGAAGAGAAATGTCACACGTAGAGTTCAATTTCTACCCATGGAATTGTGGCCCTGATTTAACAAATTCCAACTTAAATGCTTCCACCACAACTGAAAAATGTTTTACTGACCTCGAGCTCATTGTACAGCAGAGGTCCAACAGTATAGCTAGGACTGGGATCAAAGAAGTAGAGGTTTTCAAAGCAGCTATCCAGCCCAATGTGAGCTAAATCCAGCTGGCTAATATTTTGCAGTTCAGCGGGTGCTGAACCTCATTTTTTTGTGGACTTTTGCTCAGAATGAGTTTTGACATGTTGCATCAAAAATCTATTTTAGCTTCAGAGAAGTCCCTGGTCTCTCCCTCACTGAACATCATTGCTGCACACGATGCTGCAATGACCTGAGTTGTCTTAGATCAGACATCAGCCTTGCAGTAGGACCAGGCTGAACACTGGTGTTCAGCTACACTCACCCAGATTGACTTCTGGTGTTACAGCTTTCCTTTGGTCATGAGCAACAGCCTTTTCACATGTGAGACTGCATGAAATCATGAAATCAATGGATTATTCCTAGTTAAATCAAGACCAACATCTAGTCTACCTCTATATGTTTTTAAAAAATGCCTTTTTTTTTATTATTGTCTTCTCACCAATTCCACTTTCACATTCTAAAGCACCTGGTTTTAATACTCTGGACACGAAACGTAATTCTGAATGCTGCCACCAAACTGATGCGTGTCCTGAGACACTGGTCAGGATCTGTCTCGTAAGGGAACACTGATATTATCACTATGTGCCACGTTATTTTCAGCTCTTCACAGTAGGGAAACCGCTGTGATGAATAATAGAATGTCTGCAAGTTATTACATTTTGACTACTGAACCTACTGGCTCTTAACAGGGATGTTAAGATTAATGTTTATGATGTGCTTGGGAGATGAAAGCCGCACCAAAATATGATTTATGATTTGACTGTTGAGCCAGCAGGTCTAACTGGTGGGAGCAGCCTTAAACTGCAGTCAGCCATGGGGACTGGTCTGCTATGCTCAGCCTCTGGCTGCAGCCTGGCATGGCACTGGTTCTCCTTGATGTGCAATGGCAGAAGAGTGCTGAGGACCTAAACCAGCAGACAGGATACTGAGCTGTATCTTCTGGTTTTCCTGGCATATGTGCCAGCTGAAATGCAATGTTTGGGCAAAGGAAGCCACATCACAGAGATAAAAACACAGCTCAGAGCACCTGCATGAGTACCTGAGAAGAGCAGGCACAGTGACATGACCTTGCACAGCTTAGGCAGGCCAGGGTAACTCAGACTTGGGTAATGGAAACGCTAATAATGAACAGTGGGGTGTCACCAATCAATTCAAAGTAAAATCACTGGTGCATTTGTATTTAGGACCCCAGAAGACTGACATGCAGAGCAGAAAGCAGCCTAGAGCTAACAGGAGGTGTTAAATACACCCACATGTTTGAACTCCTGCCTCTCCCTGGTTGTTGAGGGTCTGGTTGATCTCTGCTGGCTTAGGAATCAAAGTAATGTGCACGACTCCAGGTGCGCACTAAACTGAACATCTGTAAGAAAATACTCAGCACCCAGCCCATAGCAGAGCACGTGGTATGAAATCTAGTTTGCTCACTAAACTTATGAAATCACCATTTTCCTCTTGGCAGGAGCTGTCAAGATACAGAATAGCCTGGCTGATGGGGAAAAAAAGATCATGCTATAGCTGTCCTATTGATCATGTGCTGCAATAAAGCCTATCAGGCAAGAGCTATATGACTGAGAAGAAGATAAGGTCTGGACCCCAGGTCTTCTCCATCCCATCTGAGTGCTCTGCTGTAGACTACTGTCCACGTTCCTTAGTCATTCTCCCAGACATATATCAACCCACTAATAGCTTTGGTCAAACTGTTCACTTGAGATGTGACTTAATAGCTTCAGAACTCTTCAGACAGACTAATGCCAAGACAACCAAACTGGTTGACTGAACCAACATGCTGCTAACACAGTACTAACAATTTAACACACTTGGAAAACAAACAGCAAAATAAGTTTGGCTTTCACCAAACTTTGTTTGTCTGGATGCTTCAGAGTCATGAGGCATAAGATCCATACACACAGAGTCTTTCCCTTCAAGAAACAGCTTATTAGGGCTTTAAATGAGGAGTAAAAATCTCTCTTATTTGAGGAGAGAAATAGAGGAAGGATCAGCCAAATTCCCATCTGGCCTTTACAGACATATCCACTTTTTGCTGCTAGTAACAATTAGCATATCTGTGCCAATGACCATTTGCAAGTCTCTGTCTGTGCTGACTTTGGATGTGTCTCAGCTGCAGGGGGGATGAGCTCCACAGCATTTTGCCATTCTGGGTTGCCCATTTATCCACATTACCCTCATCCAGAAACCAAGGCAGACAATCTCTTTTTAGCGCATAGTGAGGATGTGGTAAGTGCAGCCTAGGACCCAGAAGCTGGGAAAGGATCCCACGTTTTGGGTGTATCCATCAATTTCTGGGTTTTGGTGAAAAGCTTGGCAAATACTGTGAAACTACAACATAGCAACACTACATACATGATAGATGTAGATTATGACACCTCTCAAGATGTTTCCCTCTCTCCTGCAGTGTCCCAGATAACTTAGCCAAGCAGATGTTCACCATTATTCTGAGCCATGGAAAAATGCAAGATTCGCACTAAAAGAAAAAATATGGAACATGGAAGACATCTGAACTATTCTCTGTTTACTTTGTCTTGCAAGTAATGAGGAATTTGTTTCTTCTGAGTCAGAGCTGGAACTGGAACACAGACACCTCACGTTCTGGAGGGACCTCACTATCCAGAATCTCCAGGCATTAGGAAAGATGAGGCCTGTGTGCCTCCCTCTAAGAAATGACCTGCTTTTCTGTAGAAAAGCATCACATTTCTGTGAAAGAGTCAGAGAAAGAAAGAAGAGATCTTTCGGATGATATTACGCTCATTGTCTTGTTCCAGCACATTATTTTACCCAGTGACTGAAGGAGGAAAGACAGACTTATCTGCCCTCAAGGTGCAGTGGCTGCTGGCTCCATTGTCTTTCTGGGAATACTGTTTGTTCTGTAATTATAACCACAGTTCCCTCTCAGCCACGAAGCTTTCAATTTGTACAGTATTTCAAGACCCATTTCTATCTAGGATGAAATACATCCCTTGAAGTTTTCCAGGAAAAACGTTGGTGATAAAAATCCACTATTGTCCATTGTTGACACTGAAGAAAAGCTGTTGGAACATGGCATGTAGCCATTCCCTCCCACCTTTCCTTCCCTGTGGTAGCAGTATCGTTTCTGACCCAAATAATGCACTGTTCCCTGAAGCAGAGAGAATGAAGTTATTCCGAACTGATAAGACTCCTCCCTGACTATTCACTGCTTGGACTCTCTTACTAGAAAGATGGTCCCCATCTGACTTGGCTGTTCCTCTTGGAATAACCCCAGATCTTCCCTATACTCCGAGCAGTTTAACCTTTTCCTTCTCTCTGCGTCGAATTTAACCATGGAGCACTAAAGAGCCATAGAATCATAGAATATCCTGAGTTGGAAGAGACCCAAAAGGATCACAGTGTCCAGCTCCTGGTCCTGCACAGGACAACCCCAAGAGTCACACCATGTGCCTGAAAGTGTTGTCCAAATGTCTCTTGAATTCTGGCAGGCTTGGTGCTGTGACCACTTCCCCGGGGATCCAGTTCCACTGCCCAGCAAACCTCTGGGTGAACAACGTTTTCCTAATATCCAACCCAAACCTTCCCTGACACAGCTTCATGCCACTCCCTCGGGTCCTATCGCTGGTCATGCCTGTTTGCAACATAGTTCAAAGACAACACAGCTTCTGGAAATTTCTGCCATTTCAGACTCCCTTGTGAAAGGCAGTGGTTACTGCACGCAGCTCCTCCTTTCACTTCAAGCCAAGCCAAGCATTACTGCTCAGCTTGCACTGCTCTTGTGGTAAAGACAAGGTCAGGTACTCCCTGACCTGGCTGCCCATCAGCTTTTCCCTGGGACCCAGGGAAGCCAGCTCTGTGGCAGTGTCAATGTCTGGCTCCATTCCTCCACGCCAGGCCTGCAAACAGTACATTTTGTGCAGTCTCAGGAAACGGCAGTTCTACTGAAGGTCAGGGTTTGTGAAACAGACACCTTTTCTCTTTTCCTTCTTTTCCTTTTTCTGGGGACTTTCTTTTACTCCCTTCTCCCTCCTCACCCCACACTTTCCCTGGGCCTCTTCCAAGAACAACCCTGGTGCCATTCTCTCCCACCAAAGGCACAAAGAGCTTCTTTTACCAACTCACTGGCTGCTCAGGATACAAAGAAGTTAAACTAACAATGTGGCGATGCAACAGCCCATTACAGGCAGGTCTGGATGAGTCACAGAAATAAAGAGTAGGAAGGGATTTAAGGGGCCACCTTCCCCTCTCCCCCAAGGCAGCACAAGTATTTTCTCCCACTATATTTTCCAGCGACCTGCTATTTCTGTTCCTTTGGAGTACAGCAAGGTCTCAGTTTCTCCCCAGGAATGGTATTTATGGCCAGGATTTATCACTCCTCAGAACAAGTTGGTCCCGTCTTATGCTTGTTAAGGGAAGACACCACATTTAATTGTGGAGTTTAACTCCGAAACAAAGTACCATCTGAAAATAGCATTTTAAGTGCACATTTTACCCTAATATTCCTCTGAAAGTGTTTCTAAGATTTGGATTGCCTAATGGCTAAGCTCTGAGAACATTCCAACAGAGTGAATACTGGACATACTGTAAGTGACTGGCACCATTTTTGGGTACCTGCTGTAGTGTGAAGAGATTTAGAAAGGAAGCTTGAAGATCTAGAAAGAAATATTGAATTACTGCATTCAACAGCTTAAAAAAACCAAACCAAGAAACAATAAAGCAAATGGTAGTTCCACACTTGGGTTTGCACTCAGCCGTGGTTAGACGTGGCATCATCTCAGCATTACCACCATCACCTGTCAGAGATTTCTGACCCTTCAGCCAGGCATAACAAGGATATCAAGCTTGTTATCCTCACCGTGCACAGAAGTATGAGGAAATATGTCCACTTGTGCCCAGACACATGTCCAAGTCATGCATAGTATCTTCCACTATCATTTGTGCCTCGTTTGCAGACTGGTTTGTCCTTTAACTAGGGTTAGAGCCTTTTGCTCTAACTAGGAGGGTATTCTTATCGCTCTAATGAGCAGGAAAAGGTCTTCAACTTCTTTTGGACTAAACATGAACAGGTGACACCGTGTCTCCACGTGTCTCAGAGTACACCACCTGCAGCACCTATAACATTACCTTAGGTCCCACTGAATAAACACCCACAGGAGTGTGGCAGCCCAGGCATGTGGTAGGACAGTCCTCCAGGGCATGGTGGTATGGTGGCACCAGGACCACAGTCCCCCATGATGTGAGAACTTTAGTTTTGGGACGAAACCCTTGCTGGGCACAGAGGCTTCAGAAATGCCTGATGGTGATGCTCTCACTCTCCTCCAACACATGCAGAAAGCCCAGGGAGTTCTGCTTTTTATGGGAAGGTAAGGGACTTCCAAGAGCAGTAAAACAACCTGAACGAACACACAGCACACATAAAAATGCCAAAATCAGTTTGTCTCCTGCACCTCAAGATAGAGAGGCCACTAGGGACCTACCTGGGTTTTCCTCTGCTGAGGCATAACATGGTCTCACCTGGAGGCCAGCTGAGGGTTTTCTTGCTAACAGACAAATAACATTCCTCAAAAGAGCCTGTTAAATTAAAGCCTGCTACCGTGATCCAAGCAGGTTTGCAGTCTGCAGCTGCAAAGCTCTCGTTCTGCATTCACCTGTGGCTGCCTCTGGATTCCTCGTCCCTCTCCAGGACGAGTCAGACCCAGTCACCCATGGCACATCCCCCTGCCACACACCAGGGAGACAGAGCTCCATAAAAGGGCACCTCTATTCTGCCCCTGTGCCAACACCATTAACCAAATATCACTCCCATTATTCCTAATGAGGTCAAAGCAATTTTCACATCAAGGTCTGCAAACAAAGGATGCCCATCATCTGCAGGGTAAATATTAACAACCCTTGGACTACTTGTAAGCTAATTAAATGCTTTCGTGGAATATTTCCTCTGTGCTGCTTCTGTTGGGTACAAATCTGTGGGTGTATTAACTTCTGTAGGATAAAGTAAAACAAAGGAAAAAAACCCCAGCCCAAAGTAACAAGTGATTTAATATTTGTATTTTAAGGACATAATTTCAGTGTGGAATAGATCAAACTGCCTGAATAGGCTTAGTTCAACCTGACCTACAGTTTCATAACACTAGATGGAGATGACTGTTGGCTGATAGCACTAAAATTATTAGTAAGTTTCTCTAGTCTTCTAGGAGTGGAACTTAAACAAAAAAAAAATGTTTGAATCTCTAATTCTTTTTTTTTTTTTTCCTTAACCAAAACCATTATTATGAAATTTTGTGCAATTTGTCCTGGAACAGCTTCGGTCCCAGCTCAATTCAAATGGAAACTGAACTGAAAAATGCAATGGTTTCTCTCTCTGGGCTTTGCTAAGTAATTTTGTAATAAAGCTGCTTGGAAACAGAAGCTCCAAACTTCCACTTTGAAGGAGCTTGGAAATTCCAGACATGCTTCTGCCCAAATCAGAGCAAAGCCCCAAATATATCGAGATTCTACATGAGGGAGAAATTATCTCAAAAATTACCTTTTTAGTTCACCAAAACATTTTTTAGAAAACTAATCTAATTTCTACTTTCAAAGGCTACTCATATGCAAAGTTAAAAAATTAAAAATCAAAAGCTGCTTCAAAATGAAAGGATAATGGGCTCAATTTTTAAAAGTACAAATGAAAAGTTTTAACTCCTTGGTAACATTTTAATTATTTTCTTCTGATAGGCAAGTAATTAACCATCCTTCATGAAAGGTACTAATTTTTGAATCTTTTTCAACCTAGTTTTGCTCCTTCAAAATTTCTCTGACCGATTCTTTTACAATAAAAAGAACACTAATTATGTGAACATGGAAAGCATTTTCCATTAAAAATGCTTTTTATTAAAGGTGAGGATGTGTATGAGCATCACAGGCTGAAAATAATTAACAACACAGTTGAATACCTATTTCCATCAGGCATTAGATATGGCGCACAGCTCACTTTCAACACAGAATCGGCTTCACAAAGTTAATGGGACCAACAGGACCCTTTTCCATCACAAAATGAGGCAGCACGTGTGAACTGCTTTATTGAGTTGGAACACAAGAACACAGTCTCAGAAGATCTGATCTGTGATCCTGCCTCGGATATAAATGTGACAGGTGCTACAGAGATGGATGGCATCAAACCAAGCTTAAGTCCATGAACAATAACAAAGATTTGAAATTCATAAGTGTTCCCAAGAGAAGAGATCTGAGCACACCTACGCAATGCAAGTAGCTCTAGAGACAGAATAGACTCCAGTTCAGTACCCACACACAAGGCATATTAACACCCTGAGTAGTGTTGTGGTAGTTAAAGCTGCTTGCTGACTTGTTAATCAGAAGCTAATATTATCCAGGAAATAATGGACCCAAATAATGATCCTATTCTGAGCCTCAGTCAGTCCAGCAATTTTTCTTTTCTTTTTTTTTTTTACAATAAGCTCCTGATTTCAACTTGCAATAAAAATATCTGTAACTCCCAGTGAGTTTAGTCATCTCAGATTGATAGAACAAAAGCAGGGGCAGTGAAATCCCGGCATGATCTGTATAAAACTCTCTCTAGCAGACATTTTCCATGCAGAGGCTTATATTACAGAAGAGCTAATCAATGGAAACATTGTGCTGGCATCTGTGTGTAAAATCTAGACCTTGATGTTGACACCTTTCAAATATTTATAGTGGTTATTGTACCAACACCTTCGTGACCTTTCAGCCAAGTTATACACACATGCGCATGTTTTCAAAGAGTGGTCTCTCCAGCAGTGCATTTTATGCCATGGGCTGCAGTGCATATCAAATTTGAAGTAAGAATATATTTGTGCAACTTTCCGCCTCAAATTCAGAATCGATGTGCATGAATAACACTGACGTGCACGGCGTTCGGTTGCCAACATCAAAAGCGCAGGTCCTAACTCCACAGAGCATTTCAAGTTACAGTGGTGGGACTTTCAAGGACATCTGAGGTTTTAATGCAATTTAACTAGGTGTTTTCCCTCATCCACACTACGTCAGAGCAATTTTACACTGGCCCCAGACCACAGGGCAACACCTCCAAGCTAGCCCTGCTCCAGGACATCTCTGCACAGTGATAGCACAACTTGTCCCAACCATTTCTTGGTGTCACACCAGCACAGATGTACGAGGCATGGCCAATGCGAAGTCTGGATCCACATGAACCTTCTCCTGCCCTGGAGCTCCTCAGTTTACAGTATTACAGCATGGACACCCAGCGATTTGGAAACCAGGAAATGCTAAACATAACTTCAAGAGAAGGTTCTGGATGTGGTTCATCACCCGCACATCAGGTGTTGGGTGAGCTGCCTGTCTCCAGTGATGGGGTGGGATGAGAGGGAGGGGAGAAGAATGGCTGACCCTCTGGAGGCATCTCCCTCACACTCCGCCCCACACAGCACACATGAATAACACTCTCAAGCTGAAGATAGAGCCTTCAAAGAGCCATCCAGCCCACACTGCAGGGACCTGGCTCTGGTTTGTATTTGCACCCCAGACTGGTCACAGCCTTTTTCTGTTGCCTGGGACAGAACATCCTCTCTGTCTTAGTTCTCACCCATAAAACACAAAGTTAGCACTCCTATCCTACCAGCTTGTCCCATCTTTTTTATTTGAAAATCCCACTTAGTAGCTGTACATTTTGGTCTCTTACTGGTTGCTTGTGCTACAAGTTGTATGTTACTCCAAAGCCAGAAAGCTTCCCTTGATCACAGGCTGGAACATGGAAAAAGAGATATTACAGTCCCCTTGACAAGACCTCATTTGTCATTTAGAAGTCTGCTTCAGTTTATTTATTATTTTTTTTCCAGCAGAGGGGAAAGTGAATAAGGATCCAGTTTTCAGAATTCTTTGTTTGCTTGAAATTGCAAAGTCCAGAAACATCCAGGGCAGACACATGGAAAACTGTTTGTGTGACACTGGTCCAACACTTCAAAATACTATGAATATTTAATTAGAATAGGCACTTGCAAAGTGCAGGCACTTCCATGGGTGTTTTTCTTCTGAGCTATAGTTACTCCCTATTCATATGTAGAAATCAGATGAGTGTCGTATTCATTGCGCAGCCAATTTTTCTGGTTAGATCTCACAGCCAAAATAACAGCCTTGTTTAGGAGCTGCATTGGTGTTTTAACAGACTAATAAAATGCAGCCCTGTGTCCCATCTCTAAATATTGGCACTCAAGCTGTTTGGTTGGAAGCAGTTGCCTTGTATACGTGTACACTTACAAAGATTTTCTGTTCCTGTTGCTGACAGAAAGAAACTACTGTTCTTCTACTGAATAAACAGGTCACTGTGGATTTCTCCCTTCCATTGCCTCAGCCACTACAGAAGTCCTTAGGTCAAGAATTAAGACATATTCCTTGGGTGTGGGCGTTTCTCTTGATCAGTAAAGAGCTGAAAAACGAAATGTAGCACCTTTGCCCTGCATTGAAGTTAATCTGTAATGCATGAAGGAGTGGGTTACGTGTTTAAGTCTTGTACTTCAGAAAAGTTCTCTGAAAAATTATTTTGCGGCCATATTAAAACATTAGGCTTTAATAAGGATTTAGGTTTTCCTTTGCAATGGTTGAGAGATGCCTGCAGTTCCCCCCAAAGGGTATAAACCTTGACCTAACATGGATTTGACCACCACATTGGAATCACCCTCATGACTTGAAACTGTTGCAGCTACACAGAGGTAGGCAGTAAGTTCATTGTTCCTTTTTAATTCGTGTGCTTTGAGAGCAGAACATTGTTGTATCAGTGTGTCCATGTGACATGGGCACTTGCTCTCTCGTCCCACAAGTGAGTCCAGTGACGTCTTTGCTCACTGCAGGTCTTCCAGCAGCCACAGGCATAAGTCACTTCCCAAGAATGGCAGGAGGTTGAGAAACCAGTCATTTCTCATGGGAAATTTTCACAAAGGTTAATTGTTCTTCTGTAAAAATATGTCTGGCTTCAACTTGGCCATGCCTCTGTCCAGAAGACTGGAGGGACCATTAGTCTCAGTACTGTTCTGTGTGAAAGAACATAGAGACTGAAATTAATTCATTTCTTGACCTTTATTTTCAGTCTTCTTCTGATAACCTAATAACTTGCTTCATAAATCCCTCATTACAAATTGTTTTCTTTGGCTGTGAAAAAAATATTTGCTGCAATAAAATCTTTTCTATTTGTTTTCCTTTAACCTCTCTCCCATCTCATAATATCTTTACCAAAATGTGGACAGTACAAACAGACACAGCATTCCAGGATTTGTCTAATTAAAGCTTTTAATGGAAGTAAAGTCACATCCCCCACTCAGTCTACCTGTTTTTTCTGCTTCCAAGAAGAATCACAACCATTATAGCACTGTACAGAAAAAAACACTTTGTTCTTGACATGCCCTTATTAGGGATAAGACATTATACATGCCAATATGTCCCTATGTGCTATATTATAGAGATACCATGCCCTGAGAAATTATCAGAAGCAGCATATTTAATCATCTGTAGCTGCAGTTAAATCATCAGTGATGTCTCAGTGACAATGTGAGTAAATGGTTGTCAGTGTTGCCATTATATTTGCCTGTGGTTTGGAATGTTTTGAATTAGATTAAGAAGAAAAATGCAGCTTTTTTTTTTTTTTTTCCAGACAGGATGTAAAGAGCTTTGCAATTTTCAATAATGTTCTAACCCGTATTGTGTGTAAGAAGCAGCATAATGTTCCCACACATGGGGTTAGCTCACTGCGATGAGGACAGTTTTATGGCCTTCTTTATTTCTTTGAAATGCAACGCGAAAATGTGAGGATTTTATTTCTGTTATTTAAACGTTGCTTAATCAGCAGTCTGACTCCTGCTTCTGTGGCCTTCTCCTGGGAATTGCAGAGGACTCCAGCAGGCAGGTGCCCAGCCCATCAGGAAAGCATTACCATTTAAATATTTAACAATGGCACATTTTCTCCCAACTGTTTGTCAGCCATTCAAATAAAACATTTGATTATACCACAAGCTGCCAAAACATCATTTAAGCAAATTGCTTGGGGGGAAGAAGAAGAGTGGAAAGATGCAAGTCATAAAATAGCTAAACTGTTGTAGGAAAAGAATGTGACGAAAGTGGTTTTTTCTTTATTTCTTTAACAATAAACAGCGTCTGATGCCTTTTTATCCAGTACTACTATACTGAGATGGAAGAAAAAAATGTCTTCTAAGACTAAAGAGTTAATATACAATAGGTACAAAGATGTTCCTTTTGTCTTCATATCCTTAACACAAGTGTCTTAGCTTACTTTTTTTCTACACATGCAAGTACAGGTCTGTGCATACAGAAACACATTATTGTACAAGATGTAATACCAAACCTTGGGCACATGTTTTCAATATCACATTCACAGAAATTCAGAGCATAGAGATACGTACGAGTCTTGATGGTTGGGGAACTGGGAAAATGTGCCTTACAGAGAAATTTCAGGCACTCACTCTTCTGAAGTCCTCAAAGAGGTCAAGCAGGGGGATATGATTCCGGTATCAAAAAGACTACACTTCTTCTTTAAAGACAGTATATATCAGATATCAAAAGGCTTTTTAACATAGCACAGAGAGGTTGAAAAGTAAAGACAAAGACATCCCAACAAGAAAACTATGTCACAATTATCTAACAGAGTGGGTGAGTGAAGGAATGAACTGCCAAAGGAAATGGTGGGTTCCCATCTCTTGGAGAATCCCTCACATGTTGCAGTCTTCACAGAAACAAGACATTTGTCTGTTTGTAGAAGTTACTCAGTGAAATATGCTGGCTCTGTCAGAACAAAGTGCAGAGCAGAACCAAATGTGTCTCCTTTTTCCCTTAGTGCACATAAACGCAAGGCTTATCAATCTGCACTGTCCACTGTCCTTCCCCAAAATACTGTAAGAAATTGTCACTGCTGATTACCAAACTCTGTGCTGCTGTTTACTATTATTTAATTTTTATTACAATAGTGTCTACAGTGCAGGACACAACATGATAACCTTTACACAACAAAATTGCTTCCATTTAAAGGCCTATGAGTCCACATCCAGGAAAAGAACCCTCTTCAACCATGTTACTTCTCATTGGACCTAATGGGACTCCACAGAGGATCAGGATGTCTCATAAGCAAATTCCAAGCAGAAATAAGTTTTTAGGAAAGCAGGCAAATGTAAAGAGTAGTATAACCATCACACACATTTACACATTTCTGTAAACACAGTTAATGGAAGACTTTTCATGCCATCTTCCTTTTACCGTAAGGACTATTTGCTGTATTCACGTGAACCTGTCCCCCTGCTTTATGTAGAATAGGGAGGCTCCAAAGCCTCAATAACTGTGTTTGTCTTTAGCATACTCTCCTTAAAAAATATCAGTTGTGACCAAATATATGCAGACAGCAAAAGCCTCAGTCTCCACTGAACTCTGCAGCTACTAAAGCCAGCTGAATATTTACAGGGAAGAGAGCTAAAGGACTGCTAAAAATCCCATTCTTCATGTCTGCCACAAAACAGACCCTAATCAGAACATACCTTCCAATAACTCATCTGAGCTACCAAGCCTATTATCACAAAAGACAGCCTGTTATGTTGAACTGGTTAACATTTGCCAGAGCTTGGCTTTGGGGATGCTCGTATACTGTTACTGCAGGCCTTCTCTGGTTTTCATTTACAGTCTTTTCCCTCTTTCAAATCTGTTAAGTTTTACTGCCTCTATTTCAAGATTTTAGCAATTTGGATATTCTGAGGCATATTTTTTAGCGCATTATTTGACTTCATGAAGTAGATACATGTTTCCAACTATGTTTAACAGGAGTGAAGTGCTCCAATTATTAAATCTGTTACAATAGTACAATCTACAAAAGCCTGGCTTTCTAAGCAATGTATTGTTAAAATTTGGCTTTGATACATAGTGAAGTAGATGTAAAACTACATATGGGTCATTAAAATAACTAAAGCCAAAAAGAAAAAAAAGGTAGTCTTTCTCAAGGGTAAAACAATATATATATTTCATCTTGTTTCCAACACTGATTTTTTGAAGGACATTTCCTTGCCTGCTGAGAAGTATGAAGTTCCTGTCATCTGTTTTTTTTTAGGTTATCTTTCAGTTAGTCAAATGGCCCTATCTTTTGCTTTTGCTTTTGTTGCTCCAGGATGCACAAGGTTTTTGTGATGAATTTATGGGTTTGTGGAGACCATCAGCACCAGTGATCACAGACAGCCTCGGGCTGGTGGGACCAAGTTTCTGGAAGCAGCATTGCTGATGCTCCCAGAAGGGAAACATTGCTGTGCAGAAGCCTCTGAGCAAAACTGAGAGCAGAGATATCAAACCAGATGATCACGATGGCTCCTTCTAGTTGCAGTTTCAACAAACCTCAGTAAGTCCTGAAAAATTGCAAACACTGCTCTGAGGAAAAAATGCAGAGATTTTTGCAATCCCAACTCTGTGTCCAACCACCTTATGTACCTCTTTTATTTGCTTAAAGATGCTTAAAACTACTGCACAACTTCTCATACTTGAGATCACTTAATGAAATAATTCAGTATGTGGGAGCACAGTCTGCCAGAGGAAGCAAGATGTTTGTATTTACGTGCAGGGAAGAACAGGGGAAAAAAGAATGCTTGTATTTGGTTGAGAACAGTTGTTCCTGAGTTCATCCCACTTTGTGGATATGCTCAGAGCTACCCACACTTGTTACACAGCCAACACAGAGATGGACTCTTCCAAAAGAGGATTTCCCCACAAAAATGTCTAAATCACACCTGCAGGCATCTTGCTCTGAACTGTGCTCAGAGAATGCTCTGGCAAGTCAGGTGGGGTAAATCAGAGCTAAAATGTGTGAAGTGTGACCCAGATCACCCAGGTAGCACAGGGATGCTCCACATCACACTGAAGGCAGAGCTCTGGGAAGGTCATCATCTTCTCTGAGCATTGTGCTTTGAATTCCAGTCCTTCATGAGCTCTTACAGACTGGTCTACAAAAGGGTTAGGATTGTGTCTCACGCTTCACAGCAAATGAACTCCCAGAAAGCAATTGCCTTTGGAAAAATGATAGATCTCCATAGGTTTCTCAGGGTGGGAGCTGCTAAAGATGACATCTGAGAAGTGAAAACAGGATGACGGGCACTTGTGAAACCCCATTAGCAGCTCCCTCACAAGCTCCTGTTTTGCTGGTCTGAACCCCTGGCACAGAGATTTTCTAATGATATGAATCACAATGACACGACAAATGAATTAAATCAGCAAAGTCCCTTTCCATTTACAGGACTCAGTTTTCATTATTTCCCACTGCAAAGGAAGTTCAAGACTAAAACATCTGGTCCTGTCGATGGGCTTTCAGCCAAAGCTTCAACGTCTGCCACTGAGCTGAAACAACAGCAGCCTAATCTCAGTATTGTCTTTAGCTTTCTCAAAAACTCTTCCTGCCCAGCGAGACAGCAGAAAGAAATCTTCCCTTGGTGTTTTATTTCAGTCATAGCATGTTAAGCTGCAACCACACACTGACAGAAGATACCTGCCTTCCAGAATCCTGCCACTTCCTAAAGGCAATAAAGGACCAGGCCAGGGGGGTTCATCAGGTATAAGCACTCAATTTTTCTCAAAATATATTTTTCACCAAGGTCAGTTTTGCAGGAAATGGTACCTTGTTTCTGAACAGCTGGGAAATGATCCCAGGGAATGTGGGAGAGCAGCAAGTATGGAGGTCTCAGTAGAAATTAAGGAATTTTATGTCTGAGATCATGGTAAGATTCAGGGAAAAATGTATTTCAGATCAGATCCAAACTGGATTCTGACACCCAAGTGTCTACACAGTGCCTGAATGCAGATAACCTTATAAAGGCATAAAATTTTACACTTCTCCAATGGCCCACATGTCACTATTGTGAATCAAAACTGATTTTACTACATCAAAGGCCAAAAGTCTGTTATAAAGTAAAGAGATGAACAAGTTGGTGGTTTTCTGAACAAGATATATTTAGGCCATTTTGTTATTAAAAATATGAAAAAAAGCTCTAAAATCTTCTGGGTTTGATCTAAGGAACTACTGGCTGTTTCAGGAGAGGAAAACCTATTGTAATAAGCAGATTATTTTACCTGTGTGCAGTGAGACATCAAAAAAAATAATTCTATAAATATATCAGCAACAGAAGGAGGACTAAGAAGACTCTCCATCCTTTATTGGATGTGGGGGGGAAACATAGTGACACAGGATGAGGAGAAGGCTGAGGTACTTACTACCTTCTTTGCTTCAGTCTTTAATAGTAAGGCCAGTTGTTCTGTGGGTATCCAACACCCTGACCTGGAAGACAAGGATGGGGAGCAGAATGATCCCACATAATCCAAGGGAAAATGGTTGGTGATCTGCTACACCACTGAGACACACACAGGTCCATGGGGCAGGACGGAATCTACCCAAGAGGACTGAGGGAGTTCATGGAAGTGCTCACTGAGCCACTGGAGAGGTCTCAGTTGACTGGAGGTTTGCAAAGGTAACACCCAGCTACCAGAAAGGTCAGAAGGAGGATCTGGGGAACTACAGGCCTGTCAGTCTGACCTTGGTGCTAGGAAACGTCATGGAGCAGATCATATTGAGTGCCATCACACAATACATACAGGATAACCAGGGCATCGGGCCCAGTCAGCACAGGTCTGTGAAAGCTAAGTCCTGCTTGAATAACCTGATCTTCTGTGACAAGGTGACCCCTTGGTGGAAGAGGGAAAAGATGTGGATGTTGTCTGCCTGGACTTCAGTAAAGCCTTTGACATTATTTCCCACAGCATTCTCCTGGAGAAAAGGTCTTGGGGTTGCTGGTCGACAGTGCCCGAACACGAGCCAAGACTGTGTGTCCAGGTTGCCAAGAAGGCCAATGGCATCCTGGCCTGGTCCAGAAATAGTCTCCAGTAGGAGCAGGGCACTGATGATGCTCTCTGTGCTGGGCACTGCTGAGGCTGCACCTTGAATCCTGTGTGCAGTTTTGGGCCCCTCCCTACAAGAAAGACATTGAGGTGCTGGACAGTGTCCAGAGAAGGGCAACAAAGATGAGGAAGGGTCTGGAGCCCAAGTCTGACTAGAAGCAGCTGAGGGAGCTGGGTGTGTCTATCCTGAAGAAAAGGAGGCTCAGGGGAGACCTTATCACTCTCTCCAACTCCCTGACAGGAGGTTTTAGTGAGGTGCGGGTCAGTCTCTTCTCTGAAGTAACAAGTGATAGGACAAGAGGAAAAGGCCTCAAGTTGCTCCAGGGGAAGTTTAGGTTGAATCTTCTTCATGGAAAGGATTATCAACAGGCTGCCCAGGGCTGTGGTGGAGTCACCATCCCTGGACATATTTAAAAGATGTGTAGATATGGCACTTGAGGACACGGTTTAGTGATGGCCTTAGCAGTTTCAAGTTTGCAGTTGGACTTGATGATCTTAAAAGTCTTTTCCAACCCAAACAGTTCTATGATTCTGTGATTCTACTATGTGTAACACTTGCTTCCAGAGCCCTGGGTGCTTCCTGTCTCCCAGGATTAAACACTGGACTGAAAGGTATCTCCTGGTTTATTTCTTCCTACCTTGAAATAACCGTGCTTCTAGATGATAATAATGTCTAAAATTGCACCTGCACATTGAGAAAGACGGATACAACTCTTGTCCTGCAAAGAAGTGGAGAAAAAGGTGAACTGGTGTGATCGGTCCCCAGCTCTGCCTGTGGCTTTGCCAGCAGGGCTGTAGTGCCTGCCTAGGATCTCTGGGAAAAATTACAATGGTGCTTCCTTGGATATTTGGGGTTTAAAGGTCTGTGATTGATCTCACAGAGAGGACAAGCTGAAGGAAAGCAACCTGAAGTAGTTAGAAACTACTTCTCATTAATAACACCCAGCTCCCCAGGAATCACACTAATACTCAGGAAAGTGCTGTTTAAGCTGCAGTAGCAATCACTTTTCCATGTCATCCAAATCCTGCAGCACTGAGGGGAATTTGTTTTGAGTCTGAGAAGACAACTGACACTGCAGTTTCATTGCAGTTTCCTTTAAACAGCCACTACTGCTCCACATGCTGTAAAGTATTTCTTAAACTAAATATGCTTCAGCAGATGTGGTATCTCACTCCTTCTGTATTCACAGGCAAGACATTTTTGGGTGAGTTTTCAGCAGACACTTGAAAATACATTTCTTCCCACCTTCCCTTTTCCCCCTCAGCGGCAAATGAAGCTGAACACCTCCACAGACTGAATTTAGCTTATCCTAAAGCTAGCAAATTCCAGACAACTCATTCCAATTTTATTTCCTTCCTTCCTTTTTTTTTTTTTTTCAAATGTTTCATTGCTCAGAGAATATGTAATACACAGAATAGGCCAAAAATGCATTAGTGGCCTCTTTGTTTGTCTTTGGACGACAATACTTAATAAGTTAAGCTTAGCCTATAGCAAACCAGTCCCAGATGGCCAGGTCTGTTCTAAATAAGCCACTTTTATGAGGCCAGGACGACTAAAAGAAACACACTTCATAAAAGGAGAAAATGTGCAAGGCAGAAGAAGTCCAGAAAAAGGAAATCTCTCTTACAAAACTACTACTGTTCAGACTCTGTATAAACATGATTATCAAAGACATACTTGGGTTTTGTGGGAATTTTTTACTTTTTTTTTTTTTTCAAGTCTAGAAAGGAAATATTTTAGTCAGATATTTATATACATTTCCATTCTCCCAAAAAAGAAAAACCTCAAAGGTTCCCTTCACTGGATGTGAAAACTCATGTGATAAAAAGAGATTTGATATCCTTAGCAATGCGATATGCACTTACTATTAATATATCAGCTACTAAAATTGTATAATTTTTCTAGAGAGAAAGGTCTCAAGGGGGTGCTCATTAGCTTTCTGCTCACAAGGAGGAACACATCTCCTTTAATTCATTCAGACCTCCAACCTAGATTGTAGCGTGGCTTTGTAACATGGAGATTTAATCTCTTTTCCCTTGCCTTTTATTTTCATAAACATCCCAGTCTATTTCGAAACTGCCATTTATAAAACAAACAAGCAAACAGGCAAAGGTTTAAAGGTTTGTCATCACCAGGGGATAGCATAACCAATAAACCATTCTCCATCAGTCAAGTGTGGCCAGTATTCAAGAATAAGGCAAAGAATATTAATTTGTTCCAAATCTTATCTAAAGTAACACATTCCATGAGCAACACAACTGATGGTATCTGCTTTCCCATGAGTTTGTGAGTTAGAGTTGGATTTTCAATAGTCAAACAGGGTTAATGATCTTGTTGACACTTCTTGGTGAGTTTTTTTCAAAAATGCATAAACCCTGTTGTTTAAAAAGTAAAAGAGCATGTTCACAATTGCAGCCTGTCCCTATGTCACAGCCTGGCCTGGGATAGCTATTTTCATGACCCAGAGAACTTTGTTTCTATGGTTCCAGACAAAAGACTTAAATTGCCACCTTCTCACACAGTCCTGGATGATCCCTAAACCTTTATTTCTCCAATAAAAAAAAAAAAAAAAAAAGGCAAAAAAGCAGCATATTACTATTCATATACAGAATAACCAGAGTTTGCACAAATTTATTTTCTTTTGTTTGATTGAGGAGGAATACTATTTCTAGGGGGCATAGAAAAGTTCAGGTTTCTTAAATATGTATCTCACCAATTGCCCAAACAGGCAATTGCTAGCAAAAAAAAAATTCCATTTTGAATGTAATTCTTCTGTTTAGGCTGGAGATACTTGTTTTAGCTGGGGTGCTGCAGGAATAGTGGTTGCTTTCTTTTCCATGAGAAAGTTAATATGTTTTCATTTCAGGTCAGACAGAGACAATTTTCCTTTTTAATTTCCACTTCAAGCAGCAAATTGAAAAATCAATACTCGTCATAGGTTTAATTGCATTGTCTCTGTTCTTTTAACCAACACTCCAGAACACAGCACAAAAAAAATGGGTTATCAAGACAGAAAACAGAGAGTGGAAAATCCGCTACCCAATAACTTGTGCTGAGGACTGAAAATGCAGGTGAGTAGGCTGTAAAGCTTAGCTGAGTCTTCCACACCCTGCTGTGTGATGGGACATGAGCTGCTCCACTGCAGCTCTCGGCTGAGACTATTGTCAGAGGTGGCCAGTGAGACCACAGACCCCTGGTTCCCACACACAGCCCCTACACGGCACACAGAGGTTCCTTCCAAAGGGTGAGAAGACAGCGAAGACCTCTCCTGCAGCCAATCTACTGCCCCATGCCTCATTCACGGAATCATAGAATGGTCTGGGTTGGAAGGAACCTAAAAGATCACCCAGTTCCAACCCCCTGCCATGGACGGGGACACCTTCCACTATCTCAGGTTGCTCCAAGCCCCGTCCAGCCTGGCCTTGGACACTTCCAGGGATGGGGCATAGACAGCTTCTGTTCCAGTGCCTCACCACCCTCACAGTAAAGAATTTCTCCCTAATATCTCATCTAAATCTACCCTCTTTCAGCAGGTAGACACCATTCCCTCTCTTGTAGCCCCTTCAGGTACCGAAACAACATGTTCGAAGGAACTGTCTCACTTTTCATTTCAGTGGGCGCTGAATACAGGTGAGGGTGAATCAGGTGAAGGTACAAAGTGCAGGTACTACTGACACAACGCAAAGGCAGTGGAGAAGTGCCGAGCAAATCAATTTAAACTCTGGGAGATGACAAATGTTAAAGGCACACATTACCCAGTCCATTATTTCAGCATGTTATGTTGGGTGTAATCATTGACTTAATGCTGGGTCATCAATTTCCAAGCAGTGTTTAGCTTCGTATCATCCCAAAGTATTTCTTATCATGGCAGTATTTGAACGTTCTCAGTTGGCAGCAGAAACAAGACAGTTGCATTAAGCTAAACCCCAGGATTAAATTTGGTCTCCAGGGCAAAGGCAGAGTGATTAGTACTCCTGCTTATAAACAGAGTTACTCTAATCTTTTACTTACAAATTTCCTCCTCCATCTGTTATCCATCAGGGAAGTGAAGCTTTAAGAAATTCTGCAGATGGCTTTAAGGCACTATAGTTCTTTCGCTAAGCAATGCCTTGGCCTGCTACATGTGTATCTTGGAGATGGAACTTTATTTGCCAAAATTGCACCTTTTCTAACCCAAGATCCTGCACTGAAGTCCTGCACAAGGCATTTTTCACTGCCTCTTCTCCATAGAAAATGGGCTCCATTGTGTTGGAAGTTGCAATGTGCAGTACCTGTGCCAAAGGATTAAACTTTCATCATCTGGGTTTGATACTTAGATTCATGAGAGGAAATGAGTGTTAAGCATCCACTGCATGCCAGGATATATTGAAAGATCCCTCTAGCAATCCATGCCAGTATTTTAAAAATAGGGCACATTCGGGGTTTTTGTGCTAGAGAACATTATATCTTCTTAAAGCAAAGTGTTCTTGCTATGTTGGTTATTTAGAGAAATGGAGCAATTCTGTGCAATTTTTAAAATTACCAAGTAGAAAGGAGAAAGCGGGAAAGCAGTCAAGGGAAGAGAAACAAAGAGGTGATAACAAGCAACTCAACAAGCATGCTTTTGCAATGCATTTTGGCAGGACAGGGTAGCTTTGGGCTGCCCACACATGCACACACATATCAATCATGTCATTGACAGAACCACAAAATTCCCTTGAAAGTCCTGGGGCAAAAAAACACCCCGCCTGACCAAAGTCAATGTCTTCTGACAGTGACTTTTGTAAACCTCAGGTTTAACACCAGAGTTCACAAATAATTAGGGTTAAGGTCGGTTACAGTCAATTGCAGACTTGGATAAAACTTCCAGTCTTAACCAGGTAGTATCCATTATTGCAGATGTCTTCTTAACATGTTTCTGTACCTAAATACCACCTTGGGGAGAAGCACTAAAAAATCCATTAAAGTATCATGGTGATTCTGTGCCCTATGATAGAAAGCTCCATGATCTCACAAGCCTTTAACTTTCTTACTCAGAGTCTAGCAGAGTAGAGGTTGTAGGATTAAAGTGATAGGCATTATGATGCCTTGGAATATCCCAAGAAATTCAAATGAATTAAAATCAAAAGCACCATAAAATTCATAAGCACCTCAAGAAGTGCCTGATTGTCTACTGTGATAAACAGACATTTTTTGAGGCCACTTTTGCATATAATGTTCGAAAAGCTGGGGCTTCTCTGTGCACGGCGTCCTGCCAGAACCATCATGAGAGATTTTCAGGGCATATTCTTTGAGGTTAGTTACTGCTTGCAATCTATCACAGATTGTCATGGCATTGCACATATATGCGTGGTCAGCCTCTTCTTCATTAAATCTAAACCATTTGATTGAAATCCAGGCTCAAACACATGTAACTTCTGCACAATTTTGCATTTTCCCCGTTACAGATGTTGCCATTAAAGGAAAAGTCTCTGTTGTTACCCATCCATTTTTGTAAGCTTAAAATGAATAGTTGAATATCATTTGTAGAGAACATGCATTTACTCAGACAAGATTTATATATAGATTTTGCTTGAAGAACTTTGTTCTTTGAAGAAAAGAAAACACAGTTTTGTGATAAAGATGTAGAACTAAGAACGGGAAAGCCAGGTGAAGTTCTTTCTTCTGTCCAAAAGAAGTCACTCCAGGCAAATGTCTATGTTACTCTAGGCAAGTAACTTCACAGCTCTCTGTTTCAGGTCTGAATCTTTAGGATGAAGACTACAGTGTTTCCTGAGTGGTTTCTTGAGTGTGCAAACACATATAAAAATGTAAATTTTGTTTAGATAAAGAAAAAACTCTTTTTTTTTTTATATATGGGAGCCCCAGGAAAAAGGAGCTGTCTTGGCTGGGCTGCTAAGTGTCTCTACAGTGCAAATATAAATTACACATTTGAGCCATTAGTACTCCAATTTTTCATACAGTGAGATTCATTTCAGCAGCTAAAAGCTGGAAATCTAATCCAAGCTGGCCATCTAGGCTGGCCATACACAGCAGAGACGGGCATTTCCAGAGGGTAATTTTTCCCACTGACAGTAGACACCTGGCACTCTGTTCCACTGCCAGAACACCAACATTTGTGTCACTTGAGATGCTCTGGCACCGCCCAGCTGGTCTCCAGGGCATCCCTTGCCACCTCCACTAGTCCTGCGTGGTTGTCTCAGCACTCTACTGCACTGCACAAGTCCTTCACTGAAGTAGCCAAATAATTCCACAAAGGGAGAACTCAGCCCTTGTATTAAGACACCTAATTTAGGTGTGCACTGTAGGCGTCTGCGTGTGAACCAAGAGCTCAGGCTGCCTTTACAGGCTGGGCAGAGGTGCCACCAGCACAGTCAAAGGAGCAGGCAAGTGATTTCAGCTGCCCTGGAGCAGATGACAACATCTGCCAGCCAAAAAGTTCTGCAGGCTCCTCCAGCTACAAAAAGACCTTAGATCATCTAAGGCTTTGGATTCAGAAGGCTTTTTGCCCTGTTTAGAACAGCACAGAATTTACTTAAGAAATTAATTTATTTATTTAAGAAATAACAAGCAGTTATTGGCAAGCCAACTGCCCTGTTAAACAATGCTCCAAAACAGAAAAATGACACAATCCCTAATGTGTAAAACTTGTAGCATAAAGAATGTACAGAGCAGGCAGATACTAATTACAGAAGAATGCCAGCAACACTGCTATTTGTTTTAAGAGAAAGGAAGCTCCAAGTGCTAATTCCTCATAACAGAAACATCTGTCTCACTGGTATTCAGGAATTAAATTCATGTTCCTCCTTAAAACTTGCACTTATTTGGTAACATGGCAACCTTAATGGAAAAAAGGATTTATACGTCTGGCAATTCAGCTACAAAGTTAATGATAGAGAATGAGGGATGAAAAGGAGGGTGGGAAGGGTTGAAACTGAAGAAGCAGCATCTGACAAGTTTTTAGAAGCACAGTAAAAAAGTCAGCCTCCAAAACCATCAGCCAAAGTGTCAAGGTGATGGATTTTTAAAAGTAAATAGATTTTTTTTTTTTACACTCCATTTAGACTATAATACATGTGAGAGCAACACAGCAGGCACATAAAATAGAGACAACTGGACCACACAGCACTCTCTGTCATCAGTATTCCAGTCTTTGCTCATTTATTTCTGTGCTAAATGGCAGGGGCACCTTCCATTAGAGCAAGTTGCTCCAAGACTCATCTAACCTGGCCTTGAACACTGCCAAGGACGGGACATCCACAACTTCTCTGGGCAACCTGGTCCAGTGCCTCACCACCCTCATAGGAAAGAATTTCTTCCTAATATCTAATCTAAACCTGCTTCAACAGAAAGTAGCACTGACAGAAAGTTGCACAGAGAATGTAGCACCCACAGTCCCATTAAGGAAACCTCTCTTTGGCTGCATATTTCTCCCATATCTACTTCAGGTCATATTTAGCATCCAAATAAGTTTTTGTGATGACTTTGTTAAAGATGGATGAAAGCCCAAAGCTTGCAAAGCGGGATACAGCTGTTCCCACCCATACAATGACCTTGAACTTGTTCACCCTCTCACTTTCAGAGAAACACATTTTTGTGTTCCAGTTCAGAAAGGTATTTATCATTTCAGTATTATCCTCATTTCAGTAAGTGAACAAGGTGGGTGAACAAGGGTCTCAAATTACAGGTAAAGGTAATTTTACAGGTTAATTACATCAAAGTTTAATTGTAAAGTGCTTCAGACAACAAAAAGAAAGCTTTCTATTTTGAAGTAATGCACTAACCTGACTTCAGCCTTTCATCGTGTGGGGAAGAGAAGAACAAATTCTCATTCTTATATCACTTCCTTTGTGAGGAAAACCACAATCTCCTCTTTCATATCTATTCAGTGGAAGAATTCACTGGATGTACCAGAGGCAGAACAAGGAATATGTTTTTAAAATCTTTTAGTAGTTGCACAGATGAAACTTGATCTTGGAGCGAGAACACACAAGTGGTGCTTCGGCAACAATTTGTTGCATTTTTGGAATCTGGCAAGATTCAGAGTGGAAAGGCAGAAAAACATAGTCAAAACACTACAGTCCTTTCTGATAAGCCAGGTTACTCACACTTCTCTCCTCCACCAGTGTGAAGCACGTGAGACTTTTCTGACACCAGCTGTATGCACCCACTGTGTTGCTTCTGACTTGTCTTCCTTAGCCATGTAGCAATAGCAGCAGACAGCCCAGGAAAGACACCAAAGCTTACTTAGGAAGCTGAGTATGAAGACTGCAAGCTCCCTCAATCCCTCAGTCTGCTGTGGTGACATTTCTAGGACACCTGAGCTGCTCAGAAGCCTCCCCACATGCATCTGTGTGTGCCATGATCAAAGCAGGGCCCTTGGTGCTGAGTTGTCCAAATTGACACTTCCTTCAGCTTCCTCATGACTGCTAAGAAAATGATAAATTCAACAGAGAGCTGTAGGATTGTCTCCTGGGCTGGGGATATGAGGAGCCAAATGGTCCCAGTACCACTGACAGCAGCTCTTCCAGTGAATGCCCAAAGCCTCACTCACTCAAGGAACACAAATTATTGAAGACAATTCCATAACCAGTATGGGAGCTGGTTATTCAAAGACCAGCCTTGACTGAAGTAAGACATGCCCTGCCCACCCCATTTCTGTAGCTCTCTAATAACTCTGTCATTTTATTTAACTGGGGCTACTTCTCCCAGCCAAAACAAATACCGTGTTCAAAAAGGCTTGTCTTGACTATCAGAGTATTAACTTTTCCCCTTCTGGTAGATAAGGTGAAGCAGAAAAACAGATTGTGGCTTCTGCATCCCCTGGTCCCCCACACAATGGGAATGTGATTACAGCCCTGCCGTGCCCCCGAGGGCTGAATAAAAAAACCTCTTTCTACTCTGTCTTACAGGGTAGGACATCGTTATTCCATGAAACATAATAGCTCAACACTTACACCTGAAACACAATCTACTCCCTTCTCTCTTCATTCTCACCGGAGCTACTACAGCTCCCTTGTTCCATTATGTAAGATATTACTTTCCCTGTCTGAAAGCAGGAGGGAAGACATCAGCTGTTATCTTTCAGCCGATAAAGATCTTCATTCACGCCTGATGGATTGCAATTTAAGGAAAAAAAAAAAAAACAACAAAACCCAACATCCTCCCTTGGGCTCTGTGAATGGCAGTGCAATAATATTGTGTTAATAGCTCCCAGTCTAGATAACGTCATTACTTCTGACAGTAGGAAACGGAGTTTGATAGTCACTGAGATGTTTTGATCACCTGTCAGGGAAACATTATGTCTAAGTTTTGCTTCAGCAGAAATATGTCATTAGCATCTGCACCACATTCCTTGCCCTGCTTAAGAGCTGGCACCATGTTCAAGCACAGGCTTTGGGTATAAATTCACATTATAACGAAGAAGGGCTATGGACCCTGAAGATCCTTTATATCTGACAGTGATTCCCAAAAGACCATTTTCCTCTTCTTTACCTGGGCCTTCTCCTGAAAAATCTTTTGCACCTAGACATCCTGCTGTGCCTCCTAATTTTCCCTCAAACCATTAGAAGTTGGGAGCATTTGCTCAAGAGGGTCTCTGCAGCTCTTTAGATCTTACACCCAAATTGACCACCTTATCTGAGGAGGAAGAAAAATCAGAGTACCTATGGTAAAAGTTCAGTCTACAAGGCTCTATTCTATGTCTCTCAATATTTTAGGAGTTATAACTTTTGAGAGTCTATGATTCAATGATCATGAGCTGTGATAACTTTCATTTTATCTAATATGTTGTGGTAGGTAATTTAAGGCTCCATCCTCCTCATCCTTGAACTCACTGCTTAGCTCTAAGCCTCCCAGCACAAAAAGTGTTTTTAGGTTCTAGGAAGCTGTAGGAATTCTGATATTGACAGATATTCCCATTAAAATCACCTAAAAGGTGATAAAGATCAACTCTTTGTTAAGAAAAATTGTCCAGGGAAAACATTTGGTATATTGTCATCTAGACTTCTGTATGCTTTACCAGCTCCAAATAAAGCACTAAGCTTACTTATATTATCAGCTAATTTGAATGACCAGTTAGGGCTTTAGAGACTACACCTTGACCTACAACCACCATCAGAAGTCCCAAAAAGAGACAACCCGCTTACTACCATCCTCCTGGCAGCACTTAATAAACACTCAGAGATAAAGCATTATTTCCGAGCAGAACTGTTATTGTCAAGAGTTTGGATATAACATGATGCATTGAATGCCACAATGAGAGTTGTCTGGCTGACACTGACAACTGAACATCCTCACATGCTCCTGCTCTGTCACTGTAGGACACAGGGCATGTCACCTGTCCTGCCAGAGGTGAGGGCACCCCAAGGGCTGGAGTGTTACCGCAGCACCCAGCGATGTTGCTGAAGGCTGCAGCAGCCAGGGCCGTGCTACTCCACTGCTCACCCTTGAGATGAGTTTCAAAACCAAGCAAACAATGATCTGCTTAAAGCCAGAAGGGTGGGAGAGACACTGATTTTTGAGCTGAGGACTGGGCTGGGCTTACTTTGCCCGTGGATATAATTGCACATACGCTCGTGCAAGTCAGCACAAACATGTGTGTTCACATGTATCTTCCCCTGCTTTGTGGATGCTCTCACACACAACCATTGCAGAGTAAATTAGTCCAGACGTGGGACATGCAGCTGCCTGGGAAATACCAGCCGGTTCCGCTCAGTGCTCCGCTACCCACAAGAGGGAGCTGACAACCCTCTGCCTGAGTTCGACAGCCACAAGGCTACTAACAGTGGGTTGGGTCTGGCTTCTTTCCCCCCTACCCCGACTTTAGAAATATCTGAAACATATTCTTCATAAAGCTGGGGGAGAATAGATGATGTGGGGCAGTGAAAACTAATCAATAAAAAAAGAACTTATGTCTGAATTGTTACACAGGGACTGGAGTTTGACAGTAAGCTTTCTTTAAAAAGCAACCTTTTTAAGTAAATGTTTGATTTTTTTACCACATTCCTAAAGGGCTCTGGCTTTGTGGGGTGACTCCAGAATAAAGTCTTGCACTAAGTTCAACCCAGAGTCTGTGCTGAAGATGTCTGACAACAGTTATCATCATGTGGTACTTCGTGCTTGAATCAGACTTCAAGATACAGCACACTTTGCAGCTGGTGACATATAAACTGTGCAGTAGCTTGTGGTGTTATATGGCAATCTCTGTAGAGACAGCCACAAAAATCCCAGACTTCTACTGAAGCCTGGAAGCCCATGTGTTTGTTGATAATGACAGAGTCAGATGAAACCCAACACATGGCTTGCTAGATCTAGCACTATGTGCCACAGTGCTAAAGTCATTCTGGAGCAAGGCACCAGTTGGCTGGGCTGCTCTGAGCCCATCTATGAAGATATACTCAAAGGCAAGAATGAACTCAGCTTGAAACACGAGTGACAGGTACACGGCCGCTGCTCCTGCTCCCTGGAATGAGTTATTTCTTCCCAATACATTTGTAGGGTGGCAAATCACTCTGGGATCCTCTAAATCACCATACTGCAGTGAGTTTGCTCTAGGTTGCTACTTACTGAGAAAATGTGAAGCTGGCAATGTCCACAGCAGTGCCCTGCAGAGCGTGCAGAGATCCCACCTGCCAGCCTGTCCCTGGCAGACGAGACATTACCTCACTCCCTTTGTCCACCAGATTCCCAGATGATGATGTGCTGCACCATGCTCCATCCAGGCTAAGCAGGTGATGAAGGACCAAGCAAATCCTTCCTGAAGAGCAGCTTGTGGTGACCTTTCTGCCTGGGGAAAGGCAACTGCAAGAACAGGGTCATGAAACTGTCCTAAGGTAGGAATCAAAAGTGAAAAATACTTTGGAAACATGGGAGAGTTCAAAGATGGCTCAAGGGACAGCAGCACAGGAGTGGTGTAGAAATAACCCATGTATGTAAGGTTTCTTCTCTTGGAGCCTAAACATGGCCCTTTTTGTAGTTAAATAAATCCTTTCACAAGGTTGACTGCCCCCTTCCCATTCCACAGCAGTTTGGCCATTGGGACCTGGGAAGACTTGTGCTGCATTCCTTTCTCAGCTGTAATTCCCAGAGCTACCAGGGTTGAGAGACGTAAGCAGGAACAGCCTTTAAATGAAAAGTATACTAAATTTTAACATGAGAAGAGCATCTAGTACTATTTTTTTACATAAAGATACCCTCTGGTTCTGCACATAGATATCAGCCAAAACAAAACGAGAATATCCCAAAATTAAAAATAGTTGAGTTTATAAGACTTGACAAGTGATAAAACACAATGAAGTGTATTTCCACTGCATATGCTCCCTTGACCTGTCATGAATCATTGCAACAGAAAAGGTATTGTAGCTGTGGCAGCAGCAGAGCAGGCTGCCATTTAAATTCCCCAGCAGACAAATAACTTGGTGATTTAGCGCTCCCCCAGCAGCAGACCACTGTAAATAACACCTAAAATGCTCAAGAACTCCCATGATGTCTCTTTTAGGGCTTGTACCAGAGCTCACTGAAGGCAGAAGAGGTTCCTCATTGATTCCAACAGGCTCTGGTTCAGGCCATTGATGCAGATGCTCATCACAGTAAGTCTACTGATATGAGAGGGAGTGTTTGGGGGTAAATCTACTGTAAGAAAAACAAGTATCAGAGCCCTTGCATAGTCTGTGCTTTTCAAAGGAACAGGAGACTACCTCTGAACTACTGCAAGATGTGTTTTACTTTCAAAGCCATAACTAAGCCTAATTTAAATGGTGTTTTCTGACACATTTTTTACAATTGCTACACCTGTATTACATTTCAGGCAAGGCAGCCCACTGGGAATCCAGCAAGAGCAGTAGGCAGAAATTAGTTCTCCTGTTCACAATCCATCAGCTGGGCATTTTCAGGTCAGGGGCACCGGTCCCATCTCTTCCTTCCTCACTTATTTTGGAAACTGAATAAATAGTTGCTGCCCAGAGGAGAGAGCCCACAGGCTATGAAGATGAAAATGGTCCCCGTGAGGGTCCTCACGGTCAAACTCCGTCTGCCGTGGACTGAATTATGAAATGCAATCTGAAAACTGTCTTTATCCCTGAGGCAACAAGACTTCGTTTCATGAAAAGAAATTGTATTTTCATCGTGAAAGCTAGTTACAGATGGAAGCAAATTCACACAAATGTGTTTGTTCAGAGAAATCCTCGCTCACAGTAAGGTGTATTTTCCACATTCAGCCAGGCGTAGCAATGGGAAAGCAGAGCCAAGGCACTCTGAAATGTTTCACAGACAGTTATGACTCTGTTGAATTTATATTAAACAAATTCTGGTAAAGTTGAGGAACTTTCTGTATTTAACAAAGTTCCTTTGCCTATCGCCCCATTACTTAAATATTTATGTGCATTCCTACTCATTCTTTAATTTAAAATTTCTATATCAATTAACTAAATACATCTCACATTTTTTTGTTGAGTGTTCATTTTGTGCTTACTCTTCAGCGTGTCTGCTGGGACCACTGAGACCTCTCATAGCAATTTCAAGTGTATTCCCATTGTTTCGACTAGTATTCCAAGTGATTAATCAAACTGATAACAACTATCTTGCAAAAAAAATTGACTGAGGAACATTTAAACTCAATCCACCAGGGAAACAAGAAGAATGTTCACTAAAAACTCTTCCCAGATTTTCCACTCCCCCCTGTCTCCCAATCCCCTCCATACACAGCCTCTCCTGTTGGGAATGTCAGAAATATCAAACTGTGCGCACATCCCCATTTGTCTACGCCACCTGCCTTCAGGCAGTACGGGCACTTTTGCTATCAGGCTGCTTTCTTGGAGGTTGCACAAAAAGAATAAAACACTTGACTTTAAAGAGAGCACTCTGAAAAGGGGTAACCTGTAGTGGCCCATGGATCAAGCTGAAATTTTAGAAGGAACAATGCAGCTCTCATTCTGACGAGCTCCTAGATGGTTTTCCCAAAACCAATGTCTATATGGAGTTTAATGAATGTTTCGGCTGGAGGGGAGCCATCTCCACTGAGCTAAGAGTACTGCATTCATCTTCATACAGTAAACTTGAAAATAACTCACATCCCAACTGGAAAATTGTTCCCTGTCTCTCTCTGTTTACCAGCATAGTTTGTCACTTCTTGCATAGCAAGTTTTCAGGATGAATCATGGACAAACTATACACTGTCTCTTAAATTTCACTTTTCCTCTAAAGAACGCAGTTAAATTCAATTGTTGTTTTCATGAATAGACCAACAGACAGCTTATATCCATAAAATATTCAATAAAGCACAAAGAAACTGAAAAACAGGATTTTACCAATTATGATAAAATTCCAAGTAATCAGCAGTTGTGGTTTATAATCAACATTGCAAAAGTCAGAGTATTTTGTCTTGGTTTATTACAGTAAGTGAAGCCTAAATCCAACGCCCTTCTGGAGTCAATTGAAAAGTTTGTATCTTCAAAAAGCAAAAGGATGTGGACATTTGAAAACCATCAAGAAGACCCAGCAGCCCATTAGGTGCTCTTCCCTGGCACCAGCTGTACAAGAAATAATAACAATGCAGTATAGTTGATGTGAAATAAAATGGCACAAACTGACTTCCACAGCTTCCAGATGTGGACCAAAGTATGGAGACAACAACACTTACTGCCAGTGCACTGTGATATCAAGATCACAGATTCACAGAACACTCAAGTTGGACGAACAATCGAGTCCAACTCCCTGCAGGTGGGGGGTCAACCTGAACTCAGCCTTTGGCAAGAAACCTTACCACTTGTGGTTTCAAGGGACATCCTGTGTTTTGAGGAGAAGTGGGCTGGCCCCTCTCCCTTTCTGTAAATGTTGGCTATGTTACACGAGTATTTTGGTTTGGAGGAGTTGTGCAGTTTGGAAGCAACTCCCCATCACTCCCTTTGCCACAGAGTTCGCAGAGTTTACTCAGTTCGCGCAGCAGTCTTAGTGCACCAGATTCCTTTTGTGGAAGACCAAATCAAACCCTCTGTTAAAGCACACCCCAGATCTCCTCCTATAGGGATATGAGGATCCCAAACTGTCCTCTTCAGCCCACGTGCCTGGAGGCACCTTTCTGTGCAGGAAACCACAGTACATATCAATGGAAATAACCTTTTTGAACCCCATCATGTGTGGATGTCAGGACCTCAGCAGCAGCTCCTTCGAGATACCCCTCCCATCCTTTTCTGCTAAGTTACTATAGAAACAACCTTGTAGAAGCTTAATTCTGGGTTTTGTCCCTTTGCAGGATTAGTTACAGACTATTGAGAGCAGGGCTGAAGGTTTAGCCCAGTCCTTATCACTTTCTTCTGGTAGAAATTTTACTTCAGTTAGGCTTCTGGTTCCTGTGATGCAGTTCTTAGCTCCTTACAGATCCATGTGCCTCAGTAAGGCCAGAAGTCTGACTTCCCTGAAGCAGGAAGAGCACCTAATGGTCATCTGCTATAAAGCCAATGTTGCTGTGTTGTCATTCAAAGCAGAACACGTGTATGTCACGGGGTGGCTGGACACTTGAATTGCATCCATCCAGGTGACAGATACTGGTGATCAGCTGGTTTCATCCCGTGACACAAATGGTTTTACTCTCAGCATCAGCATTAGGAAATCTGGCTGGTGAGAGCAGCCTGAGTGTGGGACAGCGCAGTAAAAAAGGAACTGTTAAAGCAAATTTGCCTGAGCAGAAGGTTTAGCCTGTGACTTCAATGATGATATTTGAATTAGCTTTTTTCTTTGACAAATAACCCTCAAAGGGAATGTGTTCTGGCTCTATACTGAACACTAAGCTGGCTTCAAACTACAAGGGATCCCACCAAATCCCAGCCTATTTGCACTCTTTTCTGATGGTGTACACTCTTTTTGTCTGTTTTATGCCAGCTGTATAACCCATGCATTACCTTTGAAATTTCATAACTTGTTGTGTAACTTCTTTTTGTTTTTTTATCCTGGCCTAGCTTGCTTTTAAAGCCAGCTGTGACTTTTCACCTGTGAGGCTTTGCAGCCAGCCTACATTATGCAAACATGTATTGTAACATCCCCAAACCCGCAGTTAGTCAACAAAAGATCAAACAGACCAACATGCTTTCACGGTAGCCATCAAAGTTGCTCAGACTTTCTCAGTGAAAGCTGCCAGCTTGTATTTTTTTTTGTCCAATGACAAAGATAAGGCTTATTTGTCTTTCTTTCAAAGTTACAAATAAATAAGGAAAAGGACAGTAGTTTTAAACAAAATCTTAATCAAACCTGTTAATCTCAGAGTTTATATTTCAAGCCTTTACCTGCATTCCAGAGTGAAGTCAAATGTCAAACTTTCCCCCTTCATCTTCTCTCCTTGACTCAAGAGATCTGTATCTTTACAAAATGAAACAACTATTTTCCTTAAAATGTTTCAATAGGCCTTGATTTTGTAAAACAAGCCACTTTTCTGGCAGATGCTTTGATTTCAGGGAATTAAAGTAATTGCCACAAAAGGGCTGACAAACCTCACAGCTGCTGGAGTAAAAGGAGAAGGAGCTGCATGGATGTATGCAGCATGTCTGGGCAGGAGAAAAGGTGGACAGTAAGGGGGGTTTGGTATGGACTTCTTTAATTTACTGTCTATTTTTCTATTCAATCCATTTTGGTCCTAAGTGAATATCAAGGTATCATCTGCTTTCTCCTCTTCCCTAAATCAGCTTTACCAACTGGACCACCTGTAAGCGTTCAGAGAAGAACACAAAGCACAGTCAGAGCTGTAGTAAACAAGAGGTGCAGAAATATGGTTTATTTAGTCTTCACATAAGAGGACGGAAATGGAGCAGTAATGGCTTACAAAGCAGCTTCAGAGGAGAAAAAGACAAACAGCTCTTCATGTCCACTGGTGATAGAACAAGGAGTAATTGGTTTCAACAGCACTTAGAGAACTTAGAGGTTGGCTATCCAGGGAGACTTTCTCATGATGTGATGATTTTTGTGCTAGAAAATCTGTTCAAGAATCAGTGAAACCTCTACCACTGGAAGGTCTCATAAACAGCTGAGGCAGGCAGGATTTCAGTGTCCCTGAGAACAACTGATCCTGCCTTAGAGGAATGGGTTATAGGATAAAACACTTCTGTGAAATCTCTTCCGATATTATCTCCCAGTACCTCATTTTATTTTCTAAAAAAACTTGGATTAAGACAGGACTGATTCTAAATTTGGGGTCGTTAATCCCTTAGCCAGGATTTTGATCTACACTGCTTTCTCCATTTTTCTCCTAACCTTTCAGCTCCTAGAGCAGAGAGAAAACTGAAATCCAAGAAGGGACTAGCATTGGGACCATAGTTCTCACAGGCAGCCAACTTCTTGCTGTTAATATCACAGCCTTGCAGAGTTTTTTTCACCTGGTACCATCTAATCCCCACTGTGTTTAATCTGAATCCTGCCCTCCTCTCTTTCCTGTTCAAGTTGTACCTCCTCAGGGACAAGAACTGAGCATCCCAATGCAGCAAACCTGTTTCAGATGCTGGGCTCAGAAATCACACGGACAGAAATTGTTAAACAGATGTTGGTTTGAGCACCAGTGAGGAATCATTCCCTGTGTTGCAAGAAGCCCCAGGGCCACCAAGCACCTGTGTTTCTGCACACAACTCTTCTTTTTCCACCCAGAAATTTTTTCCTGTATAGACTGTGAGTACTTTAATGTACTCCTCTGGAGTTTTCAGACATCCTGTAGCAGAGATGGAGTCCCAGTCCTAGCTATTGCTCTGGAGAACAAGGGCAAAGCTTGAGGGGCAGACAGGCTGCCTGGTTGCTGCCCTGTACTGTTGGATCTGTTCCTCTGCACTCCTGCTCACCTACATAACCAAGCCCAGAGCAAGGACACGCTGCCTCTCACCTGTCTTGCATCCCCTTGCAGGTAAGAAAACAACCTTTTTATTCTTAAAACTGGTTCACTATGTACATGCAGGCAGATAGTGTGTATTTTGGGGAATTAGACACAAAGACACGTTTTTCTCCCTGCGAGTCAGGCTCCCTGTAATTGTGAGTACAGCTAACAAAAGAGAATGGCAGGCACAGAGAAATAAGTTTCCACTGCTCAAGTGCAGCCAGGAAGAGGTTGGGAAAATATTTTGGTGCCTATTAAATCGTCTGAAAAAAAGCATTTCAGTAATATAAAGGGCTTTTCCTGCTCTTCCTTTTTTACACCTTTGAATACATTTTTAACTGGATTTTCTTCTGAGCTCATACTTAAGTTACTTGCTTCTCTAATGAGAGCTTCACTAGTGCTAAACCTGGGCCAGTCCTGTGTTGCTGGATGTGAAGGTGCAAGGAAATCACACAACAAAGGCAAGTGCGAGCCTCATTTTGTATGTGTGTAATTGTGGCTTCAGGGTGTAAACCCAGAATTCTCCAGTAAGTTGTATTGTAGGTAATTTTTGATTCCTGCATTTCCATTTCAAAACCATGTCATGGGTTCCCACTCTGCACTTTTCTTTCCCAGCAGCGCTCCTCATAGTGGGAATGTGCAGAACCCTCTTTTTCAACTATCCAGCAGCAAATATTCTTGCAATGCCACATTAAATATATGAAGTACTCAATCTGAACATTTATGGAGGCCAGACATAGTCAGCCCATACAGAGATACCAGCCAGTCCAAAGCTAAAGGATTTCCAAAGAACAGTATTGGCTTCATGTCCTCGCACAGGTGGCAGGATGGTTCTGAGCCTGCAGGAATTGCAGAGGCCGCACCTTTGAAGGACAATCCAAAGGACTGTTTAGAGCTGTAGGTATCTCTAATCTCCAGGATCTTAACTCTTGTTAACACAAAAACTACCCAATTACCCAACTGCCTCTTTTCTTTTCTCCCTGTCTTTGTTGTGTGTATTTGGATGCTCCAACTGTTATCATTCCTCTCCAAATTTATCACCATCCTCTCCTTCCACTCCTTTCTTCATGGTCCAGATTTCTGCTCCCTTTGCCTTCTCATGTCTCTCTTTCCTGTTGCATCTAAAGCATCCTGCCAGTGCCTCTGTTTACAGCTCTGCCTTGTTCAAGTCCCCTTTAACAAGTTTTTCCTTTCAGAGAGAAACTAATAATGGGCCAAAAGAACTCCATGAAGTCATTCACTTCTTTGACGCTGTCATGCACCCTGTCTCTTCTGTGTTCAGTCCCTTGCAGTGTGGGCTGCCTTTCCCCTCTCTCAGTCATGCCCAATGCCAAGAAACTTCATAAATAATTAGGGGACGCGATTTGGCTTGGAGAATGAGGCACTGACCTTGCTCTGCTCTCAGCCCTGCCATTAAGCTGCTAAATGACCTTCAATAACTTTTTTAACCTCGTCTGTCCCAATCTGTCTCATCCTGTGACTTTTTTCAACAAAACATGTAAGCCCCTGGGATCTTGTTATGTGCTGTTAAAGACTCTTGAACAAAAGGGCCCTATTTTCCCATTGTCTGGCTCAGCTGGGACTTATCCCTGTAACCAGACATCTACACTGTCAATATCTACACTTGAGCCACTCACTAAAGTTTCCTAGACAGTCAGAGAGGAATAATAAGGCAGATTTAGGTTAAGTTTCACCTAAGCAAATGTAGGTTCCAGCACTGGGTTGAAATTGATTAGTGCCTCAGAATGCTTTCCTCACGAAACTAGTTCCTTGAATACTGACCAAGTGCAATTCTTTGGTGAATTTAGCTGAAATATCAAAATTATTTTGGGCCAACTCAATTGCATTTTTTAATAAATAAACTACTCCACTAAAAGTGTTACCCAGACCTTTCAGGAAATACTAAATATTTGAAAGGTTATTTTTCTAAGTCTTTTCAGTAGTTTCTTTGTAAATGGATTCTTCAACTTCTGCTTCACGAGGAAGTTTCGTCGCATTTCAAGATCCTGAAGGGCTATAACTGTGCACAATGCATGTGGCCACGCAGGTATCAGCAGGTCAGCACACTGGACCCACCTCAGACATCCCACGCTGGTTTTATGAAAGCAGAAATCTTGAGCTCCTTAACATCTGGAGAACCAGAGCAGTACCTAAACCTGGATGCAACATCACAAAGATAAGATGTGGCGAGGACACTTCTCCCGCCTTCAATGAGAACTTCCATGAAATGGCATCTGCTGAAGAGCTCATGGGAAGGAATATTCCGTTTTCCTACCCAAAAGAAGAAGTTTTGAGAACAACAGACCTTTTGCAAAGGCAACCAGATGGAAAGGTCGTGTCACACACCAAATATGCAGAAATGGAAGAGCTGGATGACTGAGTAGCATGAACATTACACCTATCACTGCTCATCAACATCACCTCATACAGCTGAAATGGCAGTAGAATTTTGGAGTGTCTTTGAAAAAGACTAANTTCTAATAATTTGGGAAAGGTAGCAAAACATTATTTAAAAAAAAAAAAAAAAGCCAAAGTTTTGCCAAAAGCTATTACATACACTTTACAAAGGGGTGTCTGTGAGCAACAGGGAGGGAAACAATAATAATAAGCTGGAGAAATAGCTTTCATAGGATAATAAATGAATTGCAAATAGCACACATGGCAGACACACTAATTCTAACAGAAAACTGTTCCAAAACAGAAATTAAATGAGATCGTGACTGGGACAAATAGCTTCTTCATCCCTAGAAAAGGAGAGACACTTCACTGAGTAAAGAATCAATCTATAAAAAACTGAAATATTTGGACTTCAGATGCTAATTTTTGTGCCAAAGTAAAAAAAAAAAAAAATTATATATATATATACACACCCCTTCAACCACACCAAAATCCAAAGCACCTAGAAAGATTCCTACACAGAGTATGGGGACTGCAACGCTCACTCAGAGACCTTTCAGAGCCCACCTTAAACTGGGTAAGCACAGCTCAAAGAATGGATCTAGCCCTAGAAGAAAACCTTCTAAAAGGATGAAAATTCAGGCAATTAATTCAGTTATTAGTCACAGTTACTAAAAATGCCTGTGCCAGCTGTATGAGGCTGGAGAATTCATCGGGGACAGTGGAAAACAGAGACGGACTCAGATCCTGTAAAGGAGACAGAGGAGTTAGTACCTTCCTGTGAAGCTCTTCCTCCCAGCACTACTCAGGAAGGGCTGGTAAAATGTAAAGCCTTAATTATTTCAGCTCATGTGAGTTTGATACTCCAGAGAAATACTGGGGTGGCTTGTAATTCTGAAAACTGGAATTCGCTCAGCTCAGTTTGAAGCCAAGGAATGCACCTCTTTGTGCAGCAGCTGGAAATGTCAAGAAGAGGAGATACAACTATCAACTCGACAGGAAGCTTCATCAGTTCCCATATCCCTCCAATCCCCTGCCACTGCATTGACCTGTAGATTATTGCTAAGGAAAGAGGGGACTGTCTGCTTTTACTAACTCTGCTGAGACCACTGCAGTAGAACTATGTAATGTGAACACCTGGTAACTGAGGGCAGAATGGAGGTTGATCATCTCATTCTAAACGGGTCACCAGCCCAAATACCATTTGCACTTCTTACCAAGCTGGACTGGACTATAGCTGGGCTTGGAAAAGTGAACTATATCTTTCAACAAGCTCCTTGAGCCATCCTGCTCAAGGAAGAAACAGCACTGAGACATCACAGAAAGTAATGGAAAAACATAGTCTTCTTTCTTGAAGGACACGTTTAATGTTTAGAGCCGTCTTTCTGTGGCAATAACACTGTGCAGGCCTGTAGAAAATGAAAGAGAAGGGCAGGTGTTCCGAAACAGCCCAGGAGCAGCCACAGATGAATCCAAACTATGATCCTCCTGTCTTATTTGAGGTAGAGCAATGACAACCTGCATCTCCAGAGACTCACACTGACATGTCCTCAAAGAAGATCAGCAGCAGTCTTGGAATCACTTAGGAGTCCTAATAGTTATGGCAGAGATTTAGAATTAAATAGGGCTAAAAGAAGAAAATATTCCATAGAAATTAGACTGAAAAACAACACAGTGTCAGAGAGACTGAAAGGCTTTTTACAGGAAACCTAAACGTTCTGTGTTGAGGATGTAATTTTGTACTAAAATTCCCCAAAGAACTTAACCACTGGCTTCAACATTACCAGTTTGCACTCCTTGGGTTAGTAAATAGCATTCTGCTGCAACATGAGTGTCTGACTCCTATAAAATTACTGCCGATTTCTTTCCTTTTGGGCAAAGAGCAGTTCTGATGGCAGTCAGTAAAGGAGAGGGATGCTTGAGAAACATAAGTAAGAGGGTGGCTTTGTAGTGAAGATTCATTTAGACAATTTGGTATCTACTACAAGATGAAATCAGACAGTGTCTGCATGCAAATGTGGGGAGGTAGTAAAAGGGAACCTCACACAGTGAGAGGGTCCTTTTTCTTCATTAGCATTTAGAAAGTAAGTGACATAAGTATGGGATCCGATGGCTGGAAACACACTGGACATGTCCTGCGTGTCATGAGGCTCCAGGGCTCCACGCTGGCACCATGTTGGCACATGTATCATGTTCAGGTGCTCTCTCCATCCAGCTGACTGTGAGGATTTATTACCACTGTGGAAGGATCTGTAATCTCACATCGGTAGGACGTGGCTGTCTGCTGCTGCACACAAGGAAAACCTTTGTCCTTTAATTCTTTGTCCCTTGGGCAAAACGGCTGCACTTAGGGGAAGGCAGTAAAGATCTTCTCAGATGCCACATTGTCTATGGCTGGAAAGCAAGAAAAACAGAAGGAGAGTGAGACACAGAAAATGACAGTGCATGCCCCAAAATTGTCAGTGTTTAAAGAGGCATTTGGACAATGCTCTTAATAACATGTTTTAACTTTTGGCCAGCCCTGAACTGGTCAGGAAGTTGTACTAGATGGTCTTCATAGGTTCTTTCCAACTGAAGTATTCTATTCTATTCTATTCTATTCTATTCTATTCTATTCTATTCTAATTATCAGGGGTAGAGAGTGTATTCCAAGAAGAGGAGTCAGTTGTCTTTGCTTTCACATCATGTCAGGAAAACAAGCCACAAATTGCTCACACAGCATGACAGTACCACTTCTCTATATAAAATAATTTCTGCCATGCTCCATGACCATTTTGTGCGTGAGAAGGGATGGGAGCAAGGAAGGAAGGCAGCAGATGGCCTTGCACGAAGGCAGGTGATTTTAAGCAGCTTCCAGAGGGCATTGGCACAATATGCTTTATCTATTTCATGAAGAAGATGGATCTGTCCTTCAAGCCATCCAGACAGGGTTTCCTTTCACTCTCCTGGAAGTGTTTGACTTTACCTGGCAGTTTTCTTACTGTTACCCACGAAATAAAGATTTTTATCGGTTGCAGCGGAATAGCCAGAACTCCTTTATTGTCAGTTCTGTTGAAACAGGAGGCCGGTGATGACTGAAAGGGCTGGCAGCCTGTGCAAGCTGACATGAAAAATAATTTGCTGAGCTCTGTCATTCAGATAAGGACAAAGGACCAGGTCCAGCTCTGGGGGAAGAGTGCTGCTTAAACAGGAGTGTGTAATTTGGCAAGAGCCAAGGCAGCAGAGGGGTACAGGTGGGGAGATATTTCCGAAATGGCGATTGTGGAAATAGCATCTAAAAGATGAAGGAGAGATGGCAGGTGGCTATAAAAAACATTTACAAGATTTTGTACAGAAAGGAAGGGACAGAAAGTCCATACTATAAGACCAAGAGTTCACAATCTTCCCACCATTCTCATCTAACCCCATTACTGCACCGAAAAAAAAGA
>VZRE01005517.1:43893-264548 GCA_013396775.1 Cephalopterus ornatus | reverse complement strand
AAAAAAAAAAAAAAAAAAAAAAAAAAAAGAAAGAGAGATCCTGGGTAAAGCTTTAAAAGAGGCAATCATTTTCTTGAAATGACACAAAAAAAAGCTGGTTTTGAAGTACTTTCTTTTGCATGATGTTGGTAAGTGGCCTGAACTAGACAGCTCAGAAGAACAGTAGGCAGCTTTGTAAGGTTTGATTGCAGAAAGGAGGCAGCAGGGACAGTAATCTGAATGCCTTTAGACCTGATATTAATTCCTTTTGGACCAGCAGTGGATTTGGAATATACTGTTAGTAGGCTTTATATGCCATACCCTAATTACTGTACTCACATACAAGAAATATTGTTTTAATGCAGCGGCCCCTGCCTTGGCCTCCCCGTGCAGGAATACATGAGACAATGCACTTCCCACGAGCCTTTCAACATGCCAGACAAATGTTTTCTGCATTGAATAGGCAAAAAAGGAAATCTGATGAAGGCTGGGGCAGGGGAGACAAGAGGAAGGAGGGAATGGGGAGTGATAAAATGGTGAGGACAGAAAAGCACTGGCTGTACTGAAGGATTGGCAGGACTGTGGTACCCCATTTTTTGCAGCACACGGTAGCATTTGGTCACTTGAAGGACAAGAAGAACCAGCACAGGGACCTCCTTCTGTGTCTCCCACTCCACTGGTGCCATCACTGCTGTGCTGGACCATGACAGCAGCAGATGAACAAGATGTTACAGATATTACTGCATTTAAGGGATGAGTTCAAACTAAGCTGCTGAAAAGCATTTTAATTTTCTTTTTTTTAAATTTTTAAATCTGAAAATATTCCTTGAAGGCAGTTCCTCAGCAGGAACTGAAGGAAAATAGGCTGGTTACGGTTTAATAGACTGGTCCCAAGGAGCTTTTTGTAAAATAGTTACAATATTATAAACGAGAAATGTTGTAAGGATAGTTAAAATGGGAATTTACACAAAGTATGGTGCCTTTTATTTGCATATGACCTCAATGATTATGTGCAAGATTTGGCCGTCCTCACAGTAAGTGCCACATTCTGGTTAGAGAAATATGATGCCTTTGTTTTGGCAGAAAATAAATCTCTTAAGGTAATCAAAAATTCATGTAACTTATTCTAAAAATACCCCCTCCAAAGCTGTCTGTGCCAGACAAAACAGGAGAAAATATTTGCCTTTGACAGGGATATTGATCTATAAAATGTTTCTTTTCTTCTTTGCCCTCTTGATTCTCTTCCAAGCTCCCCTCCTCTGGTGCTTTCAAAGGAGCAAGGACTTCTGGGAAGGAACATCTTGAAATACAACTTAGTCAGCTATGCCCTGAATTTTATTTACACTGAGGAGGCCCTTTGCGCTGTTCTGGCAATTTAGAGAGGGATTACATCCATTTTTAGCTCTTTAGACTTCTCTCAGCATGTATAAGAGCCTTTGTACGAACAAGGACTCGGTAGGCACATTATTGCAAAGTTGCTTTCGATGCCCTCTCCCCTATATGGAAATAAATGGAAGTGGATCTGGAAAAACTGTTTCACTTCCCATGAAAGTCAATCCACCTAGACAGGAATCCTCATAAAGAGAAATACTGCTCAAGGCAGGGATTTCTCTGAATAAACCAAGTGTCTAGGTGTTCAGGAGGTGGATTTCCTCATTGGTGTACAGTAGTAGCTTTATAATGCTACGGTGACGCAAAACACCTATGCTAGCTTAAAAATACAAGGTTTAGGATCACTGGAACTGCAACTGGGCTAGTCCAGTGTCTCTGGTCCTTGTTATACTGGTTGTGGAAGGTAATTTAGACCAACCGTGGCTTCCTTTAGTTGGTCACTGCTCACCTCTCACGTCTTTTAGGCTGAAGTGAGAGGAAATTGCACTGCTATGCCCCTTCAAAATCAGGATTTTGTTTACTTCTGTCCACTCTTCTTCAAAGGCCGAACAGCATCAAAAAATTATGCCTGTTTCTGACAGATATGATTACAAAGCAGGGGGTTTTTTTTGGGTGGAGTAAAGTTGTTTTTTGTTCAGCAGAAAACAGCAAGGCACTGGAGGGATGGCATTTGCAAACAACAAATATCCCACCTGTCTCTTTTTGACCTGGCACCCTGTCACACCAGAAGAGTGATGGATTAAAGCTTTTATACACTTGACTGCTGTTTCTGAGTCTCATTTTTCCACCAAGGGCTCTATTTCCCCATTAGCAAATGTTTTTCTTTCGGGCAGACTACAATGCCTTGTTTGTGTTTGTTTGGCAAGCCATGGTTATGCCAGGTCAAAGGAAGGAGGAGACACAGCCCATCCCTTATGTGACTGTCTTTTAACAGGTCTGAAAGGCTGCTGAGGGGCAGCTGTCCCTGCTGCTCCCACGCTGTACTTTGGGCAGACCATTAGTGAGACAAACCAATATCACCTATTAAGCATAAGCTGACATACGGCTTTTGAGGGACAAAAATCAGACCAGAAAGAGTTTAAATATTAAATCTACTTGCACAAACTTTAGATTTCTCTGTTTGCAAGGAGAAAGAACACAGAGGCTTACTCTGAAGTCAATCATTTCAAAATGCAGTCAGTAAAACCAGTGTATAATAGCAGCAGGTAATCACAACCATGTGTCAAATGAACCGTCATATATTCTAGGAAAGAGGATGTAAGAAAGTCTGGTTATGGGACCATTCTTTTTCCTGGAATACGACATGTCTAAAATAGCAGCTTAACAAAAGCACCACTAAGATCAAGGGACATTTGCTTTAAAGACCAAAGGAATCACAGGCTTCCTTAACTGATGGGCCTTCAAGGCCTGAAGGAGCACTGAAAATAGTCTTTCAGCTTCTCTTTGCCTCATTTCTGATCTATTTTTTATTTGTGGTTATTTGTAGTCACTGGCAGAACTAAACCCTTCTTTCTCCTTACTCTCAAGTCATACTTTCACATTTGCACAAGACCCATGACATAAACTGGCATTCAGAAACCTGAAAATATACATCCATATCTTTGTGCGTACCGGTAAGTACACAGAGGGTAGCAAGGACTTCAGCCTTAATACTCTAAGAAATCCTTCAGGTCTTCTAGTTCTGTGACAGGGCTTACTGCTTTCAGTGACCTTTGAGAGATTCTACCGTGCTCCTGGTCCTTCTTCCCATGCAGCCCTGAGAGATGACATGTCAGCTCCCTGATCAATAGTACTTTTATAGTTTTTGGATCCAAATGGTAAGGAAATCATATCTCATATATGATCTCTTATAACCCTTCAGATCTTTTTTTTGTGGCTTTTATCTAGAGCATAAGTTTCAAGAAAACTCAATGAGAAGGTGAGCAGATCATCTCCATGCTGTAACCTGTCGCCTTCTCAATGCAAGACCAAGCCTGGGATCCAAGACCAGGGCTACACAAAGAACCATGCTGTGCCAGGTAGTTGGAGTCACATCACTCAGAGCTGCATCTCTGCTTGAGTCAGGCCTTTGACTTTTGGTGAACAAAACAAACCCTTCCATCTCCTTCTTGAAACCTGGAAGGAGCTGATCGCACCCAAACCTGAGATCACAGAACGATCTGAACCTGAGTTCCCACCTTTTTCTCATCAGAGAGAAGATACTGTAAATTCCTCATGTGAGCAAAAAGGGGAAGCTACTGCGGCTGCTCACAAAAATCAGTCCTGGAAACAGAGCTGGGAATTCATGAGTAGTGAGAGTGATTATATACTGTGGCCTTAAAATGTGTTCCCCTCTTGGAGAAAACACCCTTCTTGCCACTGCTTTTGCAACACACATCCAGTAAACCAGTTAAATTGTTTTGAGGGAGTGAAAGGTAATAACATCCCTCCTGAAGAGAGCATAAGGTCTTTCCTGAAGATACCATAGTTTTGCCTTAAACTGTGTGTCCAAATCAAATAATTTTCAACTTCCTTTGCAAAAGCAGGAAGGAATTGGATGTAAGAATCACTCACCGCATGGAAATGAGAGGTTTTGCACAGCTTGATTGAATTCCTTCCTCCATCCCATTCTCCTGCCAGATCCTCCCAAAAAGAGCTAAAGTAATAATGTCATGAGAATATGTATTACTGACAGTTCATTGCACTACTTTGAATGGGACACTTGCTTCACTTTAAAACTAGAGATGGTTTTGCCACTCATGAATGATTCTGTATTTGTTATAAAAATGCAGTGTTGTGGGAACATGTCATTTCAGTAATAAACTATCTTTCACTGACACTACTGGTCCCTTGCATATTATAGTTAGAATCAGTGCCTGATTTTAGGAGAGTTTCACAGAGTACTTAGGAGCTCCCTCATGCTGAACTGCTCTTGACTTCTTGCTTAGAAGATGGGTCAAACAGTGTGATGGTACAGAATTATATCTGACAGACTGATCTTTACGTCTCCAGGACCTGTGTTAATAAATCAGTGGAATAGATTCTCATTAGATGTTTAGTTAGTTTCTACTTTTATTACTGGGACAATATCTTTTCTGTAAATTTGCATAAACACAGCCATGTTCAAAACTCTTCTTTCACAGATTTGCCAAAGTAATAAGCTATAAGTAGTTTCTAATCTGTGATTGTAAAATAGTCTTTGTTCCCCTGGAGACACCAGTATTTTTTAGTAGAATTTTGCGTGTCTGTGTAAGATCTTGTACAAGTATGCACAGAAGCACGTACTGTTGCATGAGTTGCTTTCGAATGGAAATTTCCCATAAATATAAATTAAACTACTCTACACAAGTGAATACAGTACAAGCACAATTATGTCACTGTGTTTCTTACATATTTTGGCAAATTAGTAGGATCTGGTTATCAAATTTATGATGCTCTGCTTCCATAATAAATAATATGTGAACCCGTTAAAACTGTGTTTCTCATATATCTTTAACTGCAATAGACCAGCACATGTGCAAGCTTAATCTCTTTCCTAAAGCCAGATACTGTATCTCAAACTTCAGTGTTTCCTACGTGGCCTGTTTGCAATATTCCTGGAACCTGGGGAATTAAAATGTTTGCTATATATTTGAGACCTATAAAATATTGGGTTCATTTCTCCAAATGTCAAGTATGTTTTACACCCAGCAGATTCATCTGAGTTTTCGTTCAATACCTTCCACCGACAGACCCAAGTCTTAATCTGCTAATTACCAACAAAAAGCAATCCCTTTATTTTTAACTTGTCTGGAGAAAAGGAGGTTCAGGGGAGACTGTACTGGTCTCCCGGACAGGATGTTGTAGCCAGGTGGGAGTCAGTCTCTTCTCTCAGGTAACAAGTGACAGAATGAGAGGAAATGGCCTCAAGTCGTGCCAGGAGAAGTTTTCATTGGACATAGGAAAAAAATTTTCACAGAAAGTGTTGTCAAGCATTGGAACAGGCTCTCCAGGGAAGTGGAGAGCCTCTGCCCTTATATCTATCCCTCTTACTGATGCTAGCAGGTAGGGGTTTTAGCATCCTACAGCAATTAATGTTCAGAAAATTTTATATCCTTTGCTTTCCCTATAAAAAAAAGTAAAACCACCTTGACAGTGAAAAAAACAGGGCACATAAAGGTTAAATATTTATATTTCTTCATGGTTGCACCGGAGCTCTGTGGACAAGGCACTTCTCTGTAGCACGGGTGCAGTACTGAGAGCCACCCTTCCCTCGGGCAACAAATACCAAAGCTTTTGCAAATAACCATGAATTCAACCAGCAAGAAGTGTTGCTCTTCATGCCAGCAGCACCACCTCTTACAGCAAAGGGAGCAAACTGCAGTTTGAATAAGAGCTGGAAATTGTCAGCACTCTGCCTTATTACACAGCAGCTTCCAAACACTCGTCTCTCCCTCTCGCCCGCATTCATTTGTGAATTGTCATTTGTGCAAACATTTTCACCCCGTTCTCTTTCTGACAAAGCTCAGAGAAGAAGCGTCAGTGCCATTACAGCCTTCTAGCATACTGTTTACTAAATAATCCTTCATTACTTCCCACTGACTGTTTTCTTTGGAGGGAAACAAACATTCTTACGAATGCAACAAATGACATATGAAGTTATAAAAGTGCCTATTGGGTAAATGAAAGATCTCCTTTATTCTCAAAAACATCCAGCTTTACAAGACTAATGTGGAGTGCTGTACCATGCCAGATACATTTGGAAACCATCCCAACTATCACTTTGAAACTCTGCCTATTTAAAAGTTTTGGCAACTTTAATCACAGCCACAAAAGCTTCAGCAAAATTGCTATTATAATGAGTCCAGTTCTGCCAGGAAGCAACAAAGCAACCCATGCCATCTGTTTGCATCTACCCACATTTAATCTATTAATGTGAGCCAAACTTACAGTCATCAGTATTGTTTTACTGGGATCATTATCTGGCCTAAAAATAAGCTATGGGTCTTATTCATTGCTGAAGTAACAGAAATCAGCATTCTTGCACCAGATATGTTTGACCCAATGCTTTTTTGGCCAGAAAAGAAAACAGGAAAAGTTCAGCTCCATATGCCATGAATGCAAGAGAATCTTGTCTAAGCAGATAAATGCTTATTTCACATATGCATTATGAGCTGAGAACTAACTACGCTTGTGGGTCACAGTGTCTGTTTTCTGAATCTCTGTGGAGTTAAAATACATGGAATAAAAACTAGTTAAAAAGATGTTACTATGTTCCCGTGCTACTATCAAGTTTCTATTCAATGATCCAACATGCAGTAGCTAAGTAAATCTAACTGGCTTCTCTTCTGTGCAAGCCCTAGGTCCCTCGAGATTTATTTTTCTCCCATGTATCTTACACATTTATAAAACCTTTGGACAGTTGCAGTGATAAAACACGGATATGGGCATTAGTGGCTTCCTTACACTTCAGGGCAAAACTTAAACCCATGAATTGGCTTGACACTCCGAAGAAAGCCACTGCTGAGAAATGTCAGCTTACATTTCGTGATGTCTCTGTCCACACACTAAGAATGGAGCTACCAGGGTTGAGAGTGAACTGCAGGAACCTGGAGCAATTCTTGGACTCTGAGGATGAGTTCTAGTTATGTCTCAGCTTCCATACATGGAATATTGCTGGCATAAATTCCCACTCACCTTTTTATTCCACCCTCCCTCAGTTTGCCCTCATTTTTTAGCCTCTGGGACACTGTCACGTGGGTTGAAAGGAAATCAAAGCAAGATCCACCAAGATCTTTGCTCTGGTCAAAACCAGGATTGTGGAGGTGCCTTAAAGTACACTTGACCTAGTAATTTAAAATCATAGAATCATAGAATTGTTTAGGTCAGAAAAGACCCTAAAGATCATTGAGTCCAACTGTTAACCCAAAACATCTCTTCACAACTCATGCTTCAAAACTTCTTGAACATTATACAAGGCAAAGGTGAAGGTTTTCAGATAGGGATGATGTGATCTTGTGAGGAACAACGAGCACTATCTTCCTTGGTTGGGAACATACATCCTTCCTGCTGGAGTATTTAAGCCCAGAAAGAGGAATTCTTTATCTCATTTTTGGTGATTATGAGTCGGTACTCACACAAAAGAAGATGGACAGATGATCTCTACCTGTTGTTTAACAAATGTTAATAAAAAATAGATAAGCAAAGCAAAGGAAGAGAAAGTGTAAGCCTTCTAACACCTGTAGAATCTGGAAAAGGACATGTCTATTGGATGGAGATACTAATTTTTCCTGGTTTCCTACTTGTTACCCAAGGATAAGAACAAATGTGTGTGGTATCACTATTCTTCCACACTTGTAAACATAGTTTACTATAAGCAATACGTTAGTTTCCTTGGCTGAATACAGATATTCTCCTGCAATAGGGATAATTCTTCCCAGTTCCTCGGGCCTTTCATGACTTTATTTCTTACTTGTTCAAAAAACTACTTATGATCACCTATATCCTCTGAGTTAATGGGGCAATTTTTTCTTGTTGTTTTCAGCTTATGTTATGATCTCTGAGACTGTACTGGATTTAGGGATTTCAATTTGGTCTTTAGTGGCTCATATATACCACAAATCTAATACATATCACGGGGCACAGACTAAAACAAAACGTCCAGCTGAGGATGGCATTTCTGTAAAAGCCTGGAGTGCTGTAGTGCATTGGCAGGATAATCTGTCATGGCTAAGAATTATTATATTCATAAGTATATACCACACAAACTGAATCTTCTGATCTAAATTAAATTACTCTGGTTTCATGGCAGTGCTACTTAGATTGCATTACAGTCCGTTAGCCGTGGCCCTATTCTGGCCATAAGTGATGACAGATTCTAGTGCCTCTTATAGCTATATTGGCCATTTACTTTCAGTGCTAGAACAAAAGGCATAAACAAGTCTGTTTTGTAAAGATTTGGTACAGCTTGATCCAAAGATTCTGTTTTTAAATCAAACTTTCTTTTTTCAACACTACTCCTTTTATCCTGCATGCCCGATTCTTAATGATTAAGGTTGCCCTAAGCTGTGACACGAGCAAGATTTTCCAGCATTTTCTGGCCTCTTACTGCCAAAGTTCACAGTGCTTCAATTATTTTAAATCACCACGTTTATTTCACATTTTATTTGAGATATTAGCATATCACATTCTGACAACGCAGAATATTAGAGGGTTTAGCATTGATTTGTCTTAAACACAATAAACTGCAGTTCTCAAACCCAGATTACCTAAAGCATCACTGGGACAGATAATACCAAGGATATAAGCACTCCAGCACTTCTGGAGAGAAGCACAGTGTCTGGTCCAGCTCTGACTCCTGGCTCTTAAACCAGCTGTTGAGTAAAAAAAAACGGTGCAAATGAGCAGATTTGGGGTAAATTTCAAAGAAAATCTATTCCTAACCCACCAGGCCTAGGTATTCGATTAAGCTCTGAAAGAGAAGCATACCAAATAATTATGGGGCAAGAGAAATGTATTTTTTTTTTTATGTTTTAGTTCCGTATTATTTTCTTAGTGCAAGAAGAGGTTTATGCTGGCCTTGGGCAGCATAGCAGTGGGGTGGCAGGAGCATGGGCAAGAGAACATCATGCAGTAGTTTCATCTAGAAAGGAAAGTACTGATTTCTAGTAAAAAACACATTTCTGCACTTTGGATGGTGTGCTGCTGTACAGGAATACACAAGTAATTCCCTCAAACACGCTAACACAACCTGTGCTGTCCAGCACCCACAAATACAGACCTTAGCCTCCAAATATAAAGAGGGAGATAAACCACAACCGGTTTTGATTTTAAAATAGCAGTTTAATAATTGTTGTAATAGCCTGCATATTTTTTTTTGAAGCTAAATATGGACCACCATCCATATTTAGGAAGCACTGGAGCATGAGCCATCTCTCCAGTGCCGGTTCCTCTGGAACACCTCAGCAATGAATCAATTACACCACACTCCAGCTGTCTCACAATAAATTCAACTGCAGCAGCTCCAGAAGTTCACAGTAGCAGCACTAATTTTTACCAGCTGAGGACTTGAGCCTTTATCTCTTGTTTAGACTTCAGAACAGACCTCAGATTTCGTCAGCGTGAGTCTCCTCTGAACAAAGGGGCTGATCTTTGGGTTTTCGCCCCTCTGCTCAGCGCTCTGAGCACAGGGACCCTTTCCTAGCGCGGAATGGGGTGTTTGCACGGTTTGATGGGCCCAGAGAGCAGGATCTCACTGTAATAGTCAGCAGTTCTGGTGACAAAATGACATCTAATACCTGGAAAAACACTGCTGTGGATGCGGGAAATGGAGTACCTACCACATGGGTGCTACTGAAATGAAACTGGCCCCATGTGCCAGCTTCGCAAAAAAGAACACTTTGTTCCTGCCTGGCCTTGGCAAGCTTTTAACCCTGGCTAATTTAACATTAAAGCTACACTAGCTGTCTCAGATCCATATTGTTAAAGCCAGCTGGATATGCCAAAAACTACAAACGGAGCGAGGTTTTTGCCTAAACAAATAATACTGACTGTCACTTTGTATCAGGACTTAATCCTGTTAATGAGCTACAGGCGGGGCAATTTCCCTGATTGAATACGTTTTTCAGAGACCATTTCCACTCACTGTATTGCTTGCTGATAGCCATAAGGAATGTACTGTAATCCCGACTCCACTCTTACTCAGCAGTTCATTATTTAGAGTGCCTTTTGCTTCCACATCCACTCAATCCTGTTATCTCTACCACTGCCACAAGGAAATGCTGTTCCCATTCATTGCAGGGTTTCCAAGCTGTATTCAGATTTGCACGAGGCTGCAGACTCATATTTTGTATTGTGTAAAGGATTTGGGAGAGGTTCCACTCTGCTGTACTGAATACTGGAAAGTTCACAGACTTTAATTCATGCATTCATTAAACAGCAATGAAAATGAAGTCAATTCCTTGGTTCTTCCACTTCAGATCCTAAGATCTCACATTGTGCTGCATAGAAACAGGCCCACGGACTGGGTAAATTTAACATCTGATTATATAAGAAAATCAGTCCAGAAACGTGACTTATGTTAATAAGAGAATTCAATTTTTATTTTTCATTTATGTTGCTTTAATTTGATCCTATGGTGGTTTCATGGATGTAGAAGCAGCAACAGAAAGGTCTTCTTTGCTTCTGAAAACAAATGGTTGAAATAATTTCCCTGATTATGTCATATGGACATCCTCGGAAGGAAAACAGAATGCTACCAAATGAAAAGATGCCACCTCAGCTCCTCGGAAACTGGGCGAGCAGCTGTGCTTATATTGATCCTGCTTAGGTGTAGCAGGCTGAGTGAATAGCTCTTTGCCCAAGTTTTTCTGTGTGACATCCAGGCTTTCTTAGCTCCACTTGCTCTCCCAGGAAGAAAGGGATAGGAGAAGAGGCAGCCAGGATACCTCTTTACCTGTCCTCTGAGTAAAAATGTACTATTTCAGGTAAAACATTTTGGGGCCGTGATCTTTATTCTTTGGTTGATGGAGGAAAAAATATGAAAAACCTACATATATTTCGATGAATGTGAATTTTTAAGAGATCATCTAGCTTGGAAAACTCACTTCTTTTCACTGAAAACCAGTTCTGCTGCTGAAAACCCCCTCAAGACCAGTGCTAGCTGCAGGCGTAGGGCCTGCACACCTAATGTGCCTTGGCTGACTGCAGATTACTGCTACAAATGATTTGCTGCTTGTTTTTTAACCAAGTTCTAGACAAAAAGGGCTTTTTTGGGTTAAATGGAGAAGCACCTCTTTGAGCACAGGAATTAGTAAGGGCCTGGCCTCCAGCAGGCGTTATCTCATGCTTTGTTTGTTTTTACCTGAATTAGATTAGTGCTGCAGTGTGATTTCACCCTTACTAGACACTAGGAAGGCTACACAATGTAGCACTAAGCTCAAAGAAAAGTTCAAACAGAGTTCACAGCTAATTAGACATCCCAGGCTGCTCACAGCAAAGCAACCTTGATGGTGAAGTGGATTCTTGCGTGTCGGATACAACTGAGCTGCACTGGGGTGGATTTTTACAAGCCTGAACACTATTGCATCCAGCTGGTGGCTTTCCCTCAGTGGTGAACTAATAAGTGCTGTCACTCCCCTCCCAGTTTGCACATAATGTTTACTGGAAAATCACTGAGAACTCTGTTAAAAATATCGGAGTTACAAGGCACATAAATATTTATGACTGAATAGCATAACGAGGCGTAACTGGGACCCCAAGAATGGATACACACAGCTACTACATATTTATGCAGTTTACTAAATACTTCATATTTAATAGAACTTTTCTGTCTGACTTCTCTAAACAAATTGTAAAGTTCAAGTGAGTTGTATTTCTTTCTTTTTTTTTTTATTTTTTTTTTTAAATATCACTTTTAGGCTAAACAATCAGAAGTTAAAGATATACTTGGTATTGCCAAAGCAATAATATCAGGTTTACAGAAAAGAATTCAGACATAACCCCCTACTAATTGTCGAGCAAACATTTGTATTTGTTGCCTTCCCAGTTACAACAATCTGACTGGGAGAAGTTTGATTATTTAGGAAATATGTGGCGAAACACGTGCACATATCTTTTTCACACCACCAAAACCCTGGATGTGGGTAGGAACTGTGAGTGGGACTGGTGGTGTTTCATCCATGCTTGACTTCCACAGAAATTGTTTCTCACCCTTCAGTATAAAAAGAGACGTGTTTCTCCACTTTAAAAGCAGTTTTCGGCAGCAAACAGTTGTGTTCAAGGCACCTCTGTCCAAAAAGCTTCACAAATAACAAAATTCCCACTTGCTCAGATGGTCGGGCTCACATATCACTTCTGCCTCACACGGTTGTATTTTTGCTGTGTGAGTGGGACACCACCAGCTCACAAGCTCTTTGCTGACAGTCCTTGCTGGTCTAAAATCACCTCTGGGTGATGGTAAAATCTGGCCCGTGACCACTGACTTGGCTTTAGCTGTGCTGTGTTAATGGGCTCTTTCAGGATCTGCTTATTACTGCTTAAAAGGAAAATGTAAGAGATCGTACTCTCTGAATAGTCAGTTTTCACTGTCTTGGGGTATAAAGAACATGGATTAAACACTACATCAAGTTGGGGAAAATATACATCTAGTACAGCAATATTTCATTAGACATTCATGAGATCTATCCAGTAATGTGATGTTAAATATGGTCTATTCAGAAAGTTCAGTACTGCTGAATGGCAATTAAGTAAAATAAAACATATATTAGCATATCACAAGAAAGCACTAAAGCACTCTACACAAACTTCCGTGCCTTTTTTTTTTAATTCATAAGCTAATTAATTTTTTGGAAACAGTCTGCATTTATGAATTTTGGAAACTAAATGAGGCACGGCAGGCATTCCAGTTTAATGCCTGACAAAAACTGTTACTCTTTTAACAGTTCTGACAAGCACAGCTGAGTCTTAAAAGAGCTATTCCCTTCTCCCCAACCCTTTTTTTGTCCCTTCAAACACTCTGTTGCCATATTAACAATCAACGTCGAAAATTTGCTCTTACCCCCACAGCATATTGTTGGGAGCTATTTTCTGATTTATAGCTTTCTCAACTGATTCTCAAGGAACAGTGTAGGAATTAACCACAGCAAACAACAGGAAGGCTTTCAATGTGCGTGTAGTTTATATACCATGTATGTTTATTTGTGACATTTATTTTACAGTTTGTATCTTTAGTGGCAATATTTGAAGCTCCATCAACAACTGAGGTAAGAGTTTTAAGGGAACAGTAGTTTGGAACACAGACTGCCCCCAAGAAAGAGGGCTTGAGTTGCAATGTAATAAAATGTTTGCACATATGAAAAATGCCTGTGAAGTCATCCCTTGGTCTGAGTTGCAGAGCCAGGATGGATGGAGCAGATTTCACTGCTGAAGTGTTAAAGCAATTAATCACAGGCTGTAGGAGAGTCACTCTGAGTGTTAAGGGAGGAGAACTGCAGGGTCACCACCATGAAAGGACTACAAAGAGGCTTCTCTATGCCAAAACAGAGTCAACTTTCTGTCCCCTCCACAGACTCCTGCAAACACTGCCAAAAGCTGCCAATTCCAACCCGCCAGTGTGACTCTGAACTCCTTATTTCTGAACCCCAAGAGGCTTCTGCCTCACCCAGTGTGCAAAAATGCTTCAGCAGACTGAGGCCTTAGCATTATTATTATTGTTATTAACTGTCTGTGATTTACAGCATGAAGGAGAAGGACCACAGCTGGAGTGTGGCTTGCTGGTTTCCAGCTGGGGTTGAACCAGAAATACAAAGCAGCTTTCCTCTAAATCTACAACCATGGTATCAAATACTCACATGAGCATGTGAAGGTACAGACCTATCATGTCCCTGAGCATCCATGGCAGGGTATCAGTCGTTCTGCCAATGCATACACACACCCTCCTGCCTCACATATGTCCCGCAAAACGTAAATGGATGGGCTCTTTCTCTCAAAGAAATGACTTTGGGGGTTCATGTCATTCTTTTGGGAGGACAATGTTGTACTACCCAGTATACTGTGCATGGCACGGCTTGGGAGAACACCAATTAGGTTAAAGGAAAAATTCTTGCTACAGGTATAAGCTGCTTTATATTCCATCTCCACATTTTCCACAAGAAGTATTGAAAACCCTGACAAAGTGATATATGAGCAAATAAAATTTGAGTTTACTGCATACAGACTCACATTTTCTGATTCTTTTTTTTTTTCTAAAAACTCAGTGCCAACTGTTTCTGTTGCGATTTTTCTCCAAACCCACTCTGCCAACCAAATGTCACTGATATGTGACTTTCCACACAGAAAGACAGTATTGCAACTTTTCAAAATACTAGACTGAGGCTATTAAGCATATTGGTTTAAATTTGCATCAAAATCTGGGGATATGAAGGAAGCACACAATTGGCAAAACTAGCCTTTCCACCACATATGTCAGCAAGACCTATAGTTTGGGAAAATGATGATTTCTGGAATACAGCACTAATGTATTTACCGTATGCTGTGCTGGAAGCTTTTTACATTCACGCTAATAATCTGCAAACTTGGTAATTTCATATAGGCAAACTAGAGCTCTATTTTTATATTTCAGCAAAGATTTAATGCATGGGGCTGAAACATTGCTAGGCTGTGTTATTTTTACCCACACACTCTATAAGCTCTACTGGTTAAGCTGTGAAATGCTGTCAGAAGAAACAGTAACTGCACTGTGCTTGTGGAAAGTGCAAGTCCTCTACATTATGAAGGTAATTTGCCTTGATTCTTATTCCTTTATCTATTTATTAATTAGTTAGAAACACCACATAATTTGTAAGTGGCCTGCCATTACTAGGAACAGCAGAGATTCTAACAGAAAGTTGGAAATTTCAGAGCTTACAATGGAACAAATAAATAAGGAATCCAGGTCTCAATATCTATTCCAAAAAGAGTAATATCACAGAACAGCAGAAGTCTTGGCCAGGGCCATTTAAACAGGTCTCATTTCGGTATTCCTGTCTCTCCTTGATTTAAAAGGTAGTTTATGTTGAAAACATTCCTTGATACTCCTGCCTGCTTTTGTCCTTCCTCCCTTTATTCCACCCTCTATCTCCCAGCTAGGCTTTTCTGCCCCTCTCCTGCGCCATCCCGATTTATAATGTTCCCATGTTCCAGGTGACTCCTAGCACAACATAACCCCCTCCCAGTCTGGGTCCTGTGTGCAAATGGAGGTCAAACACATGGTTGAAACTGGACCATAATTGAAAAAGGCCCATCTGTTCCTCACTCCCATCACACCAAGCCCTGCCCGTCATCACCCACCGTGACTCTCGGAGCTCTATCCTGCCTGTTTCAAATCATCTGAGCTCAGAGGAGCTGGAGATGGCTGAAAAACATTTTTTTTTAACACATTCTGCATAGCCAAACGCATAAAGACACAGATGTACTTAGACCATCTCCAAAGTCAGCTTCTGTTTGGCTCAACACTGAGCTGGGCAAGGATGTCAAATATGGCTAAAATGTATGCTCGGTTAAGACAAGGGCCAGAAAAAGCCTTTAGGAATGTCTAGTGGGACTGATTTCCTCCTCTCTTTTGTGTTGTTTCCTCCAGATGCCTTAATATGAGGATAGACAGCCCTTGATCTTGTGATGAGAAATGTGTTGTGTGCCTTTATTTGAGAGGCCCTGGGTTGGTCAGGACAGAACACCACGTGTGTGTGATGATTCTCTGGAGTGCCAGAATCAAAGTGGAATCTCTCAGCATTGTCCGTTCTCTGCAGAGGTTTTTCGGTTGTGAGTCTTGGCAGCACAGCTGGTGACAGTGCCTAGTTTCAGAGTATTGCAAGGTGGATCAGGAAGTAGAACAGCCACTTTTCTAGACTTGGCGGCTTCTGAACAGCATTATGGCAGCAAGGTTGGGGGACTGATGGTTGGTGTGGGCAGAGGGACCTTTCCCACGTCCTGCATCAAGAAGGAAAGCAACTCTCTCTATTTGCGGAATAGAAAGATTTTTCCTCTTTTGCTAGTGGTAGACTGAGTAACTTAATAACAAATCTTGTTCACTCACTCCTGACACTGAAAAGCTTTTCTTTCACCACACAGTTACATCCTTCCCCACCTTGTCACCACACAAATATCACTTTGTCCCAAGTAAGTTCTTTCCCTATCCCATGCAGACACCAGGTGCCCAGTCCCTGGTACTACTGTACTCTAATGAGTCCAGGACAAGTATTTAATATTGTTCCAAGGGACAAAGTATCAGGGCTTTAGACATAACCAAGGGCAGAGCTGCCCAGAGCCCATAGGGCACATCAGCCAAAGGATCACCAGGGCAGGATATCACTAACCTTCTCCCTGGAGACACCCAGCAAGCCAATTCTTTTGTTAGGAAAGGCAGTTTTCCCTACAAAGACTTGTAGAAGTCATGGGCTCTTGTGATGCAGATGATTTAGTTACTGCATAGTGCTAAAGCTTTCTGGAGCTGATGGGATCCCCAGCAGCCCTGGAGGTGCATCAAGAAAGAACGCCAAACACTACAGCATGGACATGAGCAGTGTCCTCCTATCTGCACGGAAGAGATCTGCAGGAAGTGGCACACTGGCACATGTTGGACCATCAGAAACAGCATGTGCTCCAAAGGCACACAAAGCTGGTCTACAGACTGAAGTATGTTGGCATTTTTGACACAGAGACCACAGAAGGAGAGAATTATCAAATTACATTTCCTCAGGTCATGAGCAGGTTAAATTCTAGAGGGAAAAGACCATCATCGATAAGCCGACAGTGCTGCATCTTGATGAGTTACGGCATTCTTTCCTGACTGCCAGAACAAGAGAGTTCAAAAATAAGTGGTAGCAATTTCACATTTTAATTGGCACAATTGTAGAAAATGCTCCTTGGCAAGTATCAGGTATTATGTCTAACAGACCAAGCATTTGTCTGCAACAGACTTCCTTTGTGTGACAAAGGAATAAATAGACATGATGCTACCTTATATGGCTTAAGCGTCACCTTGTGAGAGAGATAAGTGATGACTGTGAAATGAAGCTGAAAGTTGGCAACGATAATGCAAACAAGAGGATACCTTCAGCATGACTGGTGACCCCATTGCATGAATAGCACGATTCTGACTTGTAATAAAATCCTATGTTATTGTTTGAGTTTGCATAAAACACCCTTGTAGTGAAATATATACTCGTGTTTTCTCCCAGAAAACTGCAGAAGATAAATTAGTGCCCTCTTACAACTTAGAGCCAGAAACCTGCAGAAAGAAACACTGAAAAGAACTGGAGGTCCGTTCAGTCTCTGTCTCTCACAGTTATACAGCTTTACACAGCTTCAGCACCCACCTCTTAATGATGAGGCACTGAGTATCCACTGTGATGGTGCATTGCCACTGTCCTGAGAGACAAGCGTGTTGCCAAAATTCTCTTTCAAAATCAAGCTTAAATAACGTCTTCCTTCAGACCACTACCGTTTATCCCACCAGCATGACTAACCCCTGCTTCCATTTTTACCCGTCTTGTGCACTACTGTGCTTGGGCACTACTGTACCTGAATTACTGTTTTAAGTTCCGGGTCAGCTCATTCAGTCCCTCACACTCGTTGTTCATCTTCATGTGCTTTTCTGATGTTTTACATTCAGACTCTACATCACATTGTCGCTCTTCTTTTTAATGTCTGTGGCTTTTCTATATGAATTCCAAAGTGAAAAAGCCAGAGGAGTACCGATTTTACTCCCCTTGCCCAGAAGAGCGGTGTGACTAATTTGTTTAGAGGTAAGTCAGCACCCTCTGGTGTATCGTTAGTGTACTGCAAATTTCCTTACAGATAAAAGGACTAATTCCTCACGAAAGCAAGAAAAATTCTGTGAAGACAGATGCCTAAGAGATTAATATGCAAAATTCTGGGCTTATAGGAAGATAGAAGAAACCTTGAGGTTTTTTCCTTCTTCTCTTCTTAAAGAATAAAATGCCGAATTTAGTATTTTCAGCTTTTTTTGAACAAATGCCAAAAGCATTGAACTTGGCCAATGACGTGCCTGAAACAGCTTTTTTAAATTATTTTTTCCTAGCAATTATTTTGCATTATGTAAGAGCCACTTAGATGTAAGTTTTGAAAAATTTCACATTATATTTAGTGCATTAATTGCTTTTAAAATTTTCGTTTTTTCTGAACTGGAAAGCAAGAGGGTGTCATCCAAAAGCATTTCTGCTCAGCATTAGTAGCTCTCATGCCTTTGCTTTAAACAAATTACATTGTGGTTTCTCTTCAAAAGGTGTTAAAAAGCTGCAACGTCTCTGAAGATGAGGTTGTTGGAATTTTTTTTCTTCAGGATTGGACTGTGGGCTCAAATAGATTAAGTAAAACAGATTAAGTAGAAGTTACTACTAGATACTATAAAGTAGTTCGAAGCAGAAGTAAAATAATATATATACCTACACACACTTCTTTTCTTTACTGATGTGATGTTCCAAGTTCTCTACCTACAGCCAAAAAGCACAGTCTGCCTGTGCTGAGCTTTTACCACAGAAGAGGTAAACTGATGATTACCTGAACCATGAGGAGCACAATCGTATTTTACTGGCCTCATTTTTCAAGCTATTCTAGCTCATCTGGAACTAAAGGAGAGCAGAAATTTTTAAGAGTTACACTCCACATCTTTATTTGCATATGTCTGTGGCATCATAAAATTAAATCTTTCGAATGAAAGCTTGCTTGAAAGGAAATCTGTGAGATTCCACTGTTTTACCAGTGACGGTAATTGGTGAGTGATCTCAGGTAAAGTTAGGGTCAAAACAAAACAAAGGTATTTGATGACTCAGTCATACCAAAATTTTGCCAGACATGCACAGTAATGGTGGAAATGTGAATTTAAGAGTTATTTTCAGAGGGAAAAGTTACAGTCTGGCCCCCTTCCTTCAGAGTCTCCAGCTGCTATTTCTGTGCAAGAGTAAAGGTAATCTTCACTGTGTTTTGTCTCTCCATCCCAGTCCTGCCATTTCACGCCACTTTGGGAAGCAATCATTGCTACCTAAATCAAATGGCAATCTTTTGGCAGTGTGGAATACATACTGTGTTATGAGCTCGGCAGAGCCTGCTAGAACATGATATCCCTCAAACCTTAGTAAAAAACAGTTTGCACTGTTGAAAGGGGGAAGTTCTTTTCCAAGAACGAACCAAGCTTTGGAATTCTGTAATCAAAAATCCATAAATTAATGTCTTTTCTAGGACCGCAGTCCACCTCTAATACCATACAGGCACAACCATTTTACAAAGTTCTGCTGCAGCTCAATGCACTCACAGCAAAAAATGCTCATTCAGTGTATAATCATGTTTTGCCTTAACACTTAGGTAATAAATTCTGTTTATTTGTATGATATATTTGAAGCCAGAATTTGTAAAAACAAGAAGATTTTTCACTTCTGTTCAAAACTACTGTAGACGTTAATCAGAAAGATCAGTGATGTTTTAAATAGAGTATTCATGCTGAATGCTTATGTCAATTTGACATTTTATTGAAGTTACAAATACTCTGATATCCAAACACTGTGTAGTGCTTCTCCAGATGCTTACTGACCAAAAGAATTCACAGATGTTTGCTTATCTTTCTGCTGAATGTCCTCCAAAATTAGTCGACCCTAGAACAAGAATACAAGTACAAATGGAAAAAAAACTTGGTGAGACTAAAGGAAAACTTTATCCATGTAAATTATTTTGAGGACTTACGCAAGGAAAAGAAAATCATAAAAAATCAAAAATACAACCTACATAATTTGATGACAACTTTTTTATAGCTATTTTCATGAATGTAAATACGCTCCTTTGTACTTATATAAAAAAATTAGGTTTCTCTTTCCATAAAAGCATTTTTGCCATGTTCCAATTTCAGCTACACAAGGCAATTTCCAAAGCATTGTTCTGTATATGAGCTGCAATTAACTTGCAAATGTATAGCTCAATGAAAATTAACAGATAAGTTCAATACAGCTTTTTTTTTTAGAGATTCTATCAGGTTCAGGCATTATTTCATATGCGGTGTCACTGTCCAGAAATTTCAAAAGTAAAAGGACTATGAGGTAAGCTTCCACAAGCTGTAAGCCTTCAAAACTGACTATGAGAGAATTTCTTAAAATATTTTTATTCTGTGTTCATGAAGTTTCATGAACTCAAAACTGCTGTGGATGAGTTACTCTCGGAGTAGAAAGATCACGTTTATTAATATGGACTAAAAAAGTGCTTTAGAGATGAATTAGCTTTTTAATGTAAATTTTAAAATAAGTTTTAACTTCTGATGCAAATTCTGCAATACAGAGAATTAGGTCTGCAAGATGTCATTGGTCAGGGTGCTAACTAACCTCACCTAGATACCTCATTGGTACCAGGATTAAAAAAATCATGGGATTGGGGAGATTACTACTGAACTCTGTGATGGGATAATAGGTAAGTATAAAAAAATAAAGCTAGTATCACAGAATATGGGGGAAATCACCAGCAACAAATGTTCATAATTAATATATAAGCCTTTCCTCCCAAACTGAAGATACAGATCATATGACAGAGAAGTAACATGTAAAAAATAATATTATTTATAAAACATAAAAATAAATACTAGGCAGTGCTTTTGTCCTCTTTAATTTTCTTCCCATCATTTCCTTATCCTTTGCTTTTTTGTTTGGTCTTTTTATTGTAACTATGCAAAGCATCTTCTTTCTATCTCTCTTGCTTTGCGGGAGAAACAGCCTTTACCATCCTCTCACCTTTCTCCTTTGGTCCATCCTACTTCCTCTTTTACAGTAGTATTTTACAGTCTTATCTCCATTCTTCATAAACAATTTACTGTGCTTCCTCTATACCCTTTGCTCTGTCCCATGCACTGTTCTGCTCCCCTTTTCTACTCCCAGCCACTTCAGTATTCTCACCTTTTCCTCTATTCCTTAACACATCTTGCTTTCTCTTCCCTGTCTCATTCTCTGCTCATTCCCTTCCGTGCCCTCATTTTCAGAATGAGTTCATTTCCATTAATACTGATTTGTTCATTTCCATTAATACTCCCTAATTCCCAATAACCAGATGATTAATACTTCACTTCTTATTCTCAGAGTACTGCAGTTTCCTTCTATTTCCCTTTTTTCCCTGCTGGACACAGTGAGGTGGCAGCTCTCATCCACATGCTCCTCAGTTATGCAGGAACTGTTTCCTATTCATCCTCTTCATTACAGACATTTTTTTCCTCCTTTCTCATGTGTCAACTCAATTATCCTGCTTTATTAAAGGACTCTTGTTGACTATCCCAGTCTTGCTATGACTCCCACTGCACTTCCTCCACTCATGTTTTTCTTTTCTCTACTCCTTAACCTGAGATTTGTTGCACAATTAGTTTTTGCCAAATTACTGTGTGTTTTGCATTCGTTGGAGGTTGTGGGGTTTTTTTCTAGAAAACATTTATGGACATTATCAGATTTAAATCTCTGTTAAAATATTCTGAGGTGAAGCAATGACACATTTTCAGAGCAAATACTTTACTGGAAATAAGACTAAGGCAAAATATAATCATAAACATCAGAATTTTTCGTATTTTGCTGAGTCTACTTCCAATTTTGAAATATCATCTTTACGTTGCTTAATTTATTTCTAATCTACTGTCACCTGTAAATAAAACATAAGATGCTATGCTGAAATTTTTTCAGGAAGTGTTAGATGTCACCTTATAAATATACTTGCCTAACTGTTGTCTTTGCAGAAGTCCAGAGATGGTGATTGGATGTCTTGCAGAAAGCTGTGGGGAAGGTGATGTAAGGGGATGCAGCTGAGGGGTTCTGAAATCAGAATTAGCCCATGATCCCCTTCTACTACTCTGTGATCCAGATGATGACGGACATCCATTAAGTGGTAATCTTATAGGTGTGGATCTGTTGATGAAATGAATTCCTGCGTGTGATTCGAGGCTAGAGTCATAATAATACAAGAGATTTCAAAATTACCTAAATTCACAGTGCTAATACTTTAAAAGAAAATATTACCAGAATGACATAAAAAATTATATGAGAATCAGAGATGGAAAAAAAATAAATACTTTGTTATATATATTTTAAATTTCTCTTTGCAAATACCTAGGAAGATATATTTGGCTTAATGATTGTAAGGAAAAAGAGTTTACTTTTTCTGGAACCATTTGAAGTTATTTCTTCATGTTAATAATTCTCACAGTTTGAGATATTTTCAATGTTTAAATGAAAATCCTGAAATACCTGCTCCAGGCCACTGAAAAGTTTGGGTTATTCAGAGAATAGCTCTTGAGTGGATATTGTGCTGTCAGCTCTGATTTTTATAAAAATGATAAAGCAGAGACACTGTTACACTTTCTTACTATAAAATTACTATACTTTATACAGAAGTATCATGACTGCAGATGTCCACAGCTACAGAAACTCGGACTATCTCTGCACATTTTTGAAAAAAGTCTAAATAAAACCCTCCACCAACAACAAACACATTCATTTAGATGATAGCCAGCCTGCACAATAACATTTCTTCAGACATAGGATAGAACATTTAAATGTACAGATTAACTACCTTGTAGATCCTGCTCCAGTATTTTGACTTGACATTATCAGAGACGACTGAGAACTTCTGTAGGCTACACTACCTGTAAGAATCAGATTTATGAAAACAGGATCAAGGTGAATTACTCATTTTCCTTAAGACATAACTTTGGAAACAAAGATTAGTACTTTAATTGCATGATCTGGGACAATTTCGTGGTTGGCTTATTCAAGAGTTAAAAATGGTGCACAATAACAGTAGTCAATGAAAGAGCTTAGCTCTCACAAGAAAACAACATACTGCACCACTCTGCAAATCTTGAGTTAAACACGTTTCTTTCACCTTCTTTCATTTATTAGACTATTATTAGACCATCAAGATAGCTGTGCTGAGGTGCTCCAGTTCTTCAGCTAATCCTTTTTTGCCCCATCCACCCCTGAGAAGGAAATTTTCTTCAGTGCACCATTAAATCACTGTTTCCACTTGCCTTTCCTTTCGCACACACACTTTGATTCATTCAGCTCTGTCCACCGCCAAACTTTATGGGCTGGTTCTGAAATGTGCTGAACACATAACTGTTCTACATATAATTTTACTGTCTAATAAATATCTATTTATTTTTAGACACAATAAAAAAAAGAGTTAACCGCAGCTCCCTTTATCTTGTTACCCATAAATTTATAGGCAAGCATGCATTTAAGGAGGATCTGAGCATATAAATCAGACATAACATAGAGAAAGCAATTTTTCCTCCTTCATTGAAATAGCATTGCAATTGCATTTGTCTTTGTTTTGGGACATTTACACCATGTAAAAACACAGGAGTGCTAAAAGCTCCTTATGTGGCTGGAGATAGATTCTCTGAACTGCTGAAGCCAGGTAAAAGCCTGCCTGAGAATGCACTGTCACAGAAACATGCTGAATATAAAACCAAGAATGAGAGGGACACATGAACAGTAGACCTGCAAAGCATTAGGAAAATTAGGAAAATCTGGGAAACTCCGCACAAACAGTTCTCAGGAGACTGCACTAATTTCAGTAGGCTGTTACTCATGTCTTATTTGCATCTGAGTGTTACCCAAGCTCTGCAATAGCCCAGGAATGATAGAAAGTACTGGCAGGTAAAACGTCTTAGACCCTATTACAGTGATAGAGTGAAAATAAAAAATCACCTTTCTAAAGAAATTCTTGATCTCAACTACCTCACTTCTGTTATTTAACTTCTATTTAGTTTCCCCCCCTTTCCTCATGTGATTTTTAATATGACGTTATGGACAATGTTAATCTCTGTTAACTAGAAACAACTACAATTATGAAGGTTAAAAGAGGGTCAACAATGTATATTGCAAGTATTCCTGTTCTCTTCAACCACACACACTGTTACAGTATTCTCTTTGCAACTGTTGGCTTGGGCAAAAACCATTTTGGCTGCAACTAATAATTTACAGAACAGAAGAGGTAAGTATTAGGAAGACATTTCATACTTCATTTTAAGCATTTCCCATCTGCTGGATTGATGTCTACTTGGCAAGTTCCTTACACCTCAACACAATTCAGGTTTTTTTAGTAAATTGCTAATGTATGGATTTTAATTTATTCATCCTTTTAATGTAATAGAAATGTTATTCAGCTCCAAACTCTACTTTTACTCACCCATACGTCCATCCTGTGGTGGAGTTATTACTGATAACCTTGTGGGACCAGACGGTGTCTCCAGCTAAATGAATGGTAAGTCATTAACCACGGCATAATAACAATATTAACTATAAAGGCATTTTAAGCAACAGTGTCACATTTTTGAGGTCTACAAAGCCTGTAGATTTCTGGAACGCTCCACTGCCAGTTTTATTCATATCAATAAAATGCAAAACCTAAGAATTAAGTTACTATTTTTAGAGATCTATGGGCAAGGGGGAAGTACACATATTTTAGTTTTATTCTTATCTGTCACATTCAGATAAGAAACGTATCAGATACTCACACTGTTTTCTAGGCTGAGATTCCACTCCTAAGCTAGCATCTGTTCCTGGATGTTACCTCTCCTAATCAGGACACTAACATAGTGAAAAGCTCCTGCCTTCGTTCTCATGTTAGCAACGTCACTCAAAGCTTGCGATTCCCTTCTCAAAAATCAAAGTATAACAGTGCTTTCAGACCACTGGCTCCACACCTGGCTTTTTCCTACCATGGGAGGATACTACACACACTTTGATGCCCCTGAACACAGACAGAAGCAAGATCACACAGTCAAGCAGCAAACAGAACCGTTTACAAAAAGTGAAAGATAATGACTGATTTTATTTTTGGGTTAAAAAAATCCCTTTTTATCTATCATAAATGAAATTTCATGAATGTTCTGATAGTCAGTGTGACGTGAAGTTAAGAGTGCCAAGTGATTCATCTCTTGTACTCCAGACATCTGCAATGACAGTATTTACATCCTGAACCCCACAAATTCCCAACGAAGAGAAACAGGAATGAGGCCAGAAAATTTCCTTTAGAGAGAGATGAGTCACACATATTATAATCCATAGGTTATGCCCATGGGCCTAACCATGGATATAGGCCTATCTATGGATATAACTTATCCATAGGTTACAAAGGAAACCCTGAGATGCTAGCACAGATCTGCACTATAGCCTCCTACATGAGGTCTGGTAAAGGTGAATATCTTACCTATATTTCCATTCCTTAATATGTTAGAACTTAAATTTAGTAGCAACTCTCAGTGGCACAGATTAGCAACCTTTATTTTTTAAACAGATGTATTTTTGTAATACAAACTTACTGAGATTTTAAGAATTTTCCATTTAATTTGGCATCACAAGTTCAGCATATCTGAAATCAGCATGTACATCAGAATTGTTTTGAGGGGGATGGGGGGAGAATCCTATTTTTTGCAGCATTAAAAGAGTAGGACACATCAAAAGCATTTATGAGTATTTGTATACATATATAAACATACATTAAAAAACTCACTTACTCTCCTCATTGGTGAAGGTATAGGATCAATCTCCATCGACTCCACCCTTGCAAGAAAGGTCAAAATCAGTATGACATTGCAATAAAAATGACATTTTCATTATAAAAACTAAAATTATGTTAGAGTCTAACATTAAATTTGATTAATAATGAAAAAGCATAATACATAATGCATAACGCATGAGTATTTAGGACTTACTCCAAAATCCACTAGCAGTAAGAAAAATCTATTACTTGATTCTGAGCTTTGGTTTAGACATTTACAGAGAAAGCTATTTTATGATCAGCCTTGCTACTCTTGTATTTAAGTCTGAATAAATATGCATATTTATATATTTGTCACTTTTCTCCACAACAAGGAGAATTCTGAAATTTTATTTTTTAATGAAAAAGAAAGTCACAATCATAGGTATAGAAATATTTTCTCTTGAGCAAGCTGTATGTTCATTTTATTTAAAATTAAATGAGCCTTACTAGAGTTCATCCCATCTAACTTTAGACAACTACAGTGTACATATAGGCAGACAAGTAATTTAGTTTTCCCCTACAGTAAATGGAAAGTTTCTCACTAATTAATCTACGTAGTCTATGTATCTTTCTATCTATCCATCCATTCAGAAATTCTTTAGAATAAGGTCCATCACGTCTTAGATTTTTTTCCAGTGACTACAAAGACAATCTATGCAAGTAACTATTATGTACACTTGGATAGATAAGATCTTTCATATGTAAGCAGTTTGCAGAAAAAAACCCCACAAAATCAGAAAATATACTTATTTTAAACCACTACAAAATCTGACTTGCTGTATAAAGTATCAGTTAAGATTTTCGTTGAAAATTAACTGATTTGTACCTACGTTTCAGAAGTGGAAGGATGACTAGAATGAAGAGGATATGAAGAATAACCATTCTGTTTTCTTGATGGAACTGAAGTCATTAAGAAATTTAATATTAGAACACAGTTACATCCAGTGATAGGTGTTCCATAGTTATTATCTTAAACCAACATTTCTTACTGGAAAATGGATTTCTGGTTGTACTGGAAAATGGCAGTTGTGCGGTTTTTTCAGGAGGTTTCATACTAAAGGAGAAACAAGAAACAACAGATATAAACTGAGAGTTGCTTTGATTAGTTTAAGTGTCTAGTTGATTAATACAGTATAAAATCAAAGCATTTTATCTATCAATAGCTGGTTTTAACATGACATTAATTGCCATGAACCAAAATAAGAACTTATTTGATAAGCTATGAACTTTTTCTCTAGATCATAATGTCTGTTCCCTAAAGTACTTTGCCATAATGTCTGCAGCACTCACTGCATACCCAATAATATCAAAACAGAAGTTAATTTTTACTAGAAATAGAAAAGATGTGAACCATGTCACGAAACTCTGGTAATTTTGTAAATGAGCTAGACACCAGGAGAGGTATCATTGTACTTTCCAGGCTGATGCTGGAAAGCTCATTGCAAAATACACAGAATGGTTACGTAACTGCAAATAAAAATATAAAGTTGATTATCTATGTCATAGACTTTACTGAAAGTTCATTTTTACAGTAACCACTGAGTTGAATTTTAAAACAAAAGGATTTTCTCCTGACAGGATTGATCAGTGTGAATAAAATGGTTCTGATGTCAGAAATCATTATTCATTTATTTCTGCAAAAATATATGAGAAAGGCACACAAAGCACGACTTCTATTTTTTTAATCAATTAACCTTTACGTTGGCTGACTACATTTACTTTTGCTGCATTAAACCACTTACCATTGTATCTGTTGTATTTGTTGTGTTGCTTTCTTGAGAGATTCTTCCAGCTTTGCTGCCTGTGAGATAATCACAGATTTAAACAAAATCTATTTGTTGTGATACACAACTTCGTTTTCATCCAACTAGTATTCTGAAGTGTTGAAAGGCTGCTTTCTATTGCTTTTAATCTTAAGACATCATTGCTATTCCAGATTTATTGGAGCTGTTATAGCTGTAATACAGATCCATCAAACAGTCAGTCTGGAAGAGATATGCTTCTTTTTGGCAGTTATAGACTTAGTTTGATTACCTTCTGTTAAGTGTGCTGGTAATATTGGATAAATGAACACTAAGAAAAGTGCTTAAAAACAGTTTTCTTTTTCTTCCTCTTCTCCATATCTGATATAACAGCTAAGTTATATGCAATATGGAATTATCTGAAAAAGCTACCAATAACTGTATAAAATACCAAATATGATGTTCCCATATTTCTCATTTAAGATTTAAAATGTACTCAGTTCACTGCAGCATCTATTTGTAATAAACTTAAGTGAAAAGTATCCCCTATTATGTTATAGACACAGCCAAAAATATCTCCATTAAAGAATGTTATGAGCTTGCAAAATTGAAGAATATTAAGGTCAAAAACATTAGGTCGGCTCCCTATTATGTATATTTTTTACAATCTTTCATGACACAAACATATATTATATTTTATGAAGGATGTAAAAATTTACTCAGTAGCCTCAAAACTGCATCTATATTTTATCCTTAATTTCCGTTGTGTGACCTTAATCCTTCATGCTATTCATATTTTGATTTGAAGGCAAATTATGAATTTGCTTAACTTCTCATTCTTCTCCTCACAAAATTAATTGAGTCATTTAATAACATTACCTGATAAACCTTTATAAAATCATACTGTTTGTGGGAGATATTATGCTTTTTTTTGCAGATGCAAAACTCTGCACAACAGATTAAAATGTAATTTATGTAAGATCTGTTTTTTGGCATTCTTTTTTCTTTTTCCTAATGAGAGCTGGGTTCGACTAAGGAAGTGGGCAGTACAGATGTCAGGAAGAATGTACTGTCACCGTAGGACTGGGTAATTTTAAGACCAAAATGCCTTAAAGAAGGTGAATGCCTATTTGGTTTTCAGTGTTTTGGGGTCCTGGCACAACATACGGTCTAGACTTTCCAGGAATATGGACACGAGTTCCTACACCACACACCATCAGCTGCACACTGGTATCTGCACAACTCCCCAGATCAACAAACCAACGTTTATGAAGGTCATGAGAGCCTGTTGACTGACAGTGACAAGGATCAGACACTAGAAATAAGGAAGGGGACCATAAACAAGATAGCCAAGCAGGAGAAAATGGAATTTCCTCATGCAGTACTCCACCCTTCCCAAAGGCCAAGACCCGCAGATTGGAGAGCGAAAGGAAGAAGCATTTGTGTCCAAGGGCAGATTTGTCCTCTGTCACCTCCCCAGGCATCACTGCATCTGCCAAACTGTTTATACTGTAGAGCATTCTTGTTCCATCCTTTTCCCACCCACCCACCTTCATCTCAGCCAGTGGCAGGAGGACTTCTCTGGCTCCTTCAGACTCCCTCCCAGCAGCTCTGGAAGGGGGAGAGTTGCTAACCAACACTCACAGGGAGGGGATGGGTCTATCATTGCACAGGGACACTCTTCTCTTCCTTGCTCACCTCAGCCTCACTGACAAACCATTTCTCCACCAAAACAGCCAGTGTTACCCACTGCTGCTCACTTGGTGTTTAAGAGAAACAGTCTCTCCTGACTGATCCAATGCAATCAGTTTTAACATATCAGCAAATGCATAAAATGGAAAAACAACAAAACCACCCAAAACAGTGTGTTCATTGAAGCAGCAACAAACTGTATTTTCAACTGTTCCACTGCTGTCACCTAAACACTTTCCTTAGGTCAAGGAGCATCCTTGAGTACTTTAAAACCACTGTTAAATTCATGTCTCAACAGTAAATAACTTGGAAACTTACCATCAAAAGGTATCAAAACTCTCTTCTTTGGAGATAACATCTTTCTTTATGCTAAGTTCTATTAAGAGATTTATTTAAAGGTTTCAGTTTTACCATCTGGAGTCAGCACAACAGATTAGAAGGGGAATGAAATCAGGGTTCCTCCATGGCCTCGCTTGAAAGCAGGACAGGACCTTGAAAAAACTACACATCCCACAATGTGCAAGGACTGATCCCAAAATGCAGTCACAGAAAACAGGGATGAATGGGCCACAGTGAACTTAAGTCTTCAAGCTGTTCTACCCATGACAACCACACCAGAAGCTCTCCTGACACACGGAATGGCCAACTGCCCAGCTGTATGAGTTTGCCTCTGTCACTTCATACATGGCGCACCTACTGATGATGGGTCAAGCCACCAACGTTCCCAGTAGCTTTAAGTGATATCCCTGTCCATGTCCTTAGAAATGAAGCAAACAGCCAACTATTTTATCAAATATTTAGAAGTAGATGAAAAATGAAAAAGAAAATCACTTTCCAATCCACAAAGGAAGAAGCACAATCACAAATTCAGCGCCTGTTCTCCACAGAATAATTAATTCTATCCTTCTTCTCACTGAGCTATCCCGAATTCAGGGTACTAGCCCTTAGTCTTGTTCTCCACTGCTCAAGCGTCTCATGTTCCCAGCCTTCCTTCCCTCTAGGCTTATCTTCTAGGACCATTTTCTCCCCATCTCTTCCACTTTCCCCTCCATATAGTGAATTGGTTTCTTCCTTTCCTGTGCTTTGATTCTCCATTTAATCTTGGCCACCCCACAACTAAAATATTTTATTAAATAATAGTAATCATAATTAATCAAGTCCTCACAAAATTTAAACAATTAAAAACTGGTATTTATAATGACAGAAAGGAGTCAATCCTGATGAATTATTCTAAGTATTCCAATAAAAGATTAATATAGTTTCTAAAAATAAAGCAAAGTAACAAGGCAAACATAAGAAAAAGTAAGAAAATCACAATTAGAGTTACCTTTTGTTTGTAGTATACTAGAAAATGCTTACGGTGTTTTTCTTGAAATTCTGAAATCTGAAAACAAGTACAGTTACATTAAGCTTCATATAATTACATTTACATACCTGAGCAAAGAAGAGACGGAAAAGAACTATTTCACAGTATTCAAGGTTTTCTATATTTTAATAAGTATTTACCACATCTTCTTTAGGTCCTCTCCAAAAAAAATCCTAAACATTTTAATTTATTGTCATTGATAAAGTCTCATAAAGTTCATTTAATCTGATATGGCCTACCTTAGAGCTGGTAGATTTATTTCACTGAATTCATATTTTAACACTATGTTCAATAAAAAGGCAAAGACATTAGAAAGGCAGTTTAGCTGCAGTGTTTCTTATTCATTAGTGCTAAGCAAACACGTAAAATGAATGCCAATATAAAAAGTAATCTGTCTTACTGGCAATTATAACATGCCTTGTAAAAATATACTCTTAATTAAAAAATAATTGTTAGACACACTGCCTGGTGATGTGTAAGCACTTCTGGCGTCCAAATGAGGATCATAAACCATGACAGGTTAGAAGTAAAAACAGACAAGGCAGGACAAGAGCTTGACGAACAAATTACCACAGGCAATAACTTCTAATAAACCTTTCTTCTCACGTGTTAGAAAACTGCCAGAAAATGTGTAGGAATGGAGACAACCAAGAAGAAACACTCTGAGAATATAAACCCAAAGTGGAGTATCCAACTGAAATGGTGACTTTTTATTCACTGTGGAAGAGCCTGGGGGTTCCCATTGAATACTCATCAAAGAATCAGAAGTGTCTTCAGAAGAACTGATGGAAGAAAGATCCACTTAAAAAGCAATGGCTCTGAGCTGCCTCCTCTCACTCAGAAATGTGGGTTTGGGTCTAGGAGAAATCTGTGGATATGCCAATTTAGAGCTCAGTACCAGTCAAAAAGAAAATGAGATCTTAGCAGTGATTTAAAAAGGAATAGGACACATCATTATTTCTTTCTAAAAATGCCTATTACTATATCCTGAGTCTGCTCAACATCTCAGAAAGGATGTAGCAGGTCCAGGAATAGTTGAAGATTAATCAGAGGTATGTAAGAGCTTCAGTAAAAGAATGGCTACATAGAATATGAAGCTTCATGGCTGAAAAAAGACAGATGAAGAAGGGATGCATAAGCAGTCTGAAACTAATGATTAGCACAGATTGAGTGCTCTTTCTTCCAGAATGGAATTCAAGTGTATCAAATGAAACTAGCAGGTTAAAACCTGAAAGGAAACCTTCATCACTCAGTGAACAACCCATGGGCCTCCCTTCGACAGTATGAGATAGATGCTAAAATTAAGACAACAAGTTGACAATTATGAGTGGAAAAATATCCACCATAAGCTTCTGAATGCAAAGGCACCAACCCCACCTTGAGAAATCCCTGTGCCACAAGCTGTTGAAAGCTGGGAGGCTGTTGTGAAGATGTATCACTACACAAGAGCCTTGCTCTCACTTCCTTTCCTAAGCACCCACTGTTGTGACAGGATATTAGATAAATCTTTGCCCTAACAGAGCACAAGCTGCTTTTCTGTCTTTTGATGCTGGGAGAAGTTCAGTACCTCAGCGCCTTCAATACACTTCAGTATGTTCCCAGTAGCTTATCTCAGGCTACAGAAAACCCACCTTAGTCTTTTGAGATTGTGTCCTCTATTTCCTTCCTTTAATACATTATGGAGATTTATGTTCAGATGTGATTGATGCTGTGGTTTGCCTGCATTTGTTCAGTTTACAGAATAACTGCTGATCATGCTGTTAAAAAGTGGGTTTGTAAGGACAGAGGAAGGCTTCATGTTTACCTTCTGTCACCTATGTACCTGAGGAAGAGCCCTGCTGAGGAAAGGGAACAAGCTCAGCTTTGGAGAAGTTTGTGAAGCATAGAGTAGAGCAAACGCGAATCCATGATCACTGCTGAAGAAAACAGCTGATCTTCCCTGGGTAACTTTTCTGCAGATCAGGGAACTCACCAAAAGATCAAACTCACCAACAGATCAAACTTGTTTGCAGCTGGGTTCAGGGAGAATGTACAAGATGAGACGCAGAAAATGAGGAGGCAATGAGAGTTTGTGTGCATTCATTTTACCCACACAGCTCCTAAAGCTCTTGACTGGAAACTAAGCCTGAAGGAAGGAGTCCTATCTGGAGTTTAGAGAAGACAAGGAGGAAATTTACCTTGGAATCATTTATTGCATCTATCTGAAGAAAAAGGAGACTTGCTTTGATTTAAAAAATAAAAATAAGAAGGGAGAGAGAGCAAAGTTAGCTCAGAACTGTGGCCTGCTCAGGTTTTCACTGTGTAACTTTTTATTGCTATAATAAGGGCACAATATCTGGGCATGTCTAAGCTTCTGGCAGATCTAATTTTTCATTGCATGGCATTGAAAGTGATTCTACATCATTAAAATAACCAGACTAGTGGTCCTTGGAGAGAGTTTGAAAACATAAGCAGTGACCATAATGAATAATTTATGACTTTCTGAGAACTTTGAAACTGTGGAATTAAGGAAGTAAAGATGGTAATGGGCATACATTCATTTTCAAGCAGTCACTCATCTACTTCTCCCATTCACATAAAAATCAGCAGGAGCTGCTGATCATTTTATAGAGCTAAAAAGTTTTAAGGCAGGTTCACCTGTGTAATTTCTTTTGAGTATTTATTGCATAACACATCCACTCCCATGAACATTGCCTGAATATCAGGATTTATCTACAAAGAAAAGAAAGTATGCAAAGGTTAGCATTTTTATTTGCACATTATATTAAATAAAGCATTTTGTAAGGTGTTGCTTAAATTGATTGACATATACAAATAAAAAAACAGACAAACCATGAGTAGGATAACACAGAAATTGAAAACAAGCCCAGTTTTCTTTAACATCCTTATCAATCACCTGGAAGGCTTTTGTTTAAATATATTACAGACATATATACTTATTCTAAGATAGTAACAATTTCCAGAGGACACTGAAGGATGATGCTCTGGCTCCTGGAAGAGGCACTGCCTCCAGATCAACAGCCAGGTTTCTGGCAGCCCCTCTTCAGGCTTTTTGGTTTCACCATTCCCAGCCACATGGGTGCATCTTATAACCAGTTTTGTTTCAAAGTCCTTTTTCAGAACAGTTCCAATGCTGACTGGGATCCCTCTGTCTCTCCTGCCCACTGGGCAGCACAATGCCATTGTGGAATAAGAAATGAGCCTTTAAATCACAGCTGAGTTTTTCAAGTATCTTATGACCTGAGACATTAATCAGAGACCATGATGTGGCTTCACAAAAGGCCCTCTGTGCTTTTGGAAAATGCTCAGTAAGCACTCTGTACCTAAACCATCATTGTAATAAAGATACAGTTATTATTTATGGTGAGAAAAAAAGGCTGCAAAATATAAAGTGAATTTCAGAATGATAGTGACATTTGGACATCTATCCAAAACTACAAAGCAGTGTAGATAACTTAAGTAGTGTTACTTTAATCCAGAATACATGTATTCTTAACTAGTTCGTAAGAAAAACAAAGAAAATATAACTCCAAAATAGTTACACTAGTCATAGCACTAAGTTAAAACAGTTAAACAGCTTTCAGAAGTAATGAATCTAGGAGAAAACAATCGACCTGGAAGGTTCTCTTTGATGTACTGCGATTGAATAATAGAAGGCAGGTTTACAACTAGCCAAAAATTGAATAAAAATCCAAAAATAATGCTAGCATACTCGGATGACAAAAAAAGGCATCCTTCATGTAAGGAATCACCTTTCAAAATCCATTCAAAAAGAACTGAAAACGTCGTAAACAAAAGGTAAATTAATCCCAGAAGTACTAAAGAATCTTGAAAAGCTCAAAAAACAGAAAAATTTTAAAAGATTAATTACTGAAAGAAATAAGAAGTGGGCCACCTGTGAATGAAGCATAAGTTTTCTGGGAGACTAAGAAACCAGAGATGAGTGCAGTCACTTAAATTAAAAATAGTGCATTGAAATCAAAGAGTTAGGCTTTGCTCCACTTAGAAATGCGCCAACATCTAGAGAGATAGAGACAGTATTTTTACCTACACCAAAAATATTTTAACACTGGTATAAAGTCAAACATCCACGACTAAATAACAGCTGTATTTGCCAAACCTATTTTCAATGTGTGCTTATAATATACCTTTTTTAAAATAAAGGGGAATTGAGTCTCTAACGTACGAGAAATAATTACGTGAGGAGCTATATTAATAAACCCGGATTTGCAATAGATTTGGTTACCTTCTGTTCTCCATATTCTGACATCAGCTACTCTGGTGCCCTGTACTCAATTCACCTGGTGGCCTGCACTGTTTCCTCACCACGGAGCCGAGCACACGGCTGCCGAAGGCACTTCTGATTTTTGATGGGCTGTACTTGCATTCCCCTCACCAGGGGAAAGCATAGAAAGCTGCTTCGCCTTGCTTTCCCCAGCCACTAATTTTTACAGAACTCACAGGAGGCAGTTAATTGTGTTTGAGACTTCCTCTGCTCTTTTGAATTTGGTTGACATAAGCCAAAGCGTTCAAAAATTTCCATGGAGTGAACTGACAGACGGAGAATGAGAGAAGCAGACAGACAGACAGACAGACAGCACAGTCCAACCTATCTGTGGTATTTAACTAAAGAAAAGACAAACAAGGCGATAATATTTCATCTAGAAAATTAATATATTCATAAAAGTACATTTAGCACCTTTAAATGAAATGTATTCACAGGAGCCAAGCTCTTGCCGTCTGTTCAGGATTCTGCCAAAGCCATGACCTTGGTTTAAGTACCTATCAGATTTTAAAAAAATAAAACCCAACCAGCTTCATGCTGACATAAAAACTCTTTAAAATAAAGGTTCCTATAACACCATTTATATTTTATCTGTTGCACGGAGGAGTAGCAGATGTTAATATGATATTCTACAATAATGAACAGCGAGATTCTGATTTATCATAACACTTCACCAGCCCCAGGGGAAAAGCAAGTGGAGATCATGAGACATACAAGGAAGATATAAAGGTGACAAGAATGCATTACGGTAAAGATGAGAATATTTAATGTGTAGATGGTGATTGCCCCAACATACAATTTAATTAGGAGTTTTAACACATTTATAGGACCTCCTCCTCATTGGGAATTCTTCCACAGCATCAAGCTCATAAAGCTTACCAGGTATATTTGCACTCAGGTTCCTGAATTATAGAGCCATGACTTTTTTATATGCATCTTTAATTATCATTCCAATCATTTTATCTGTTCTTAATCAAGGATAAGCAATCATCATTAATGTCTTTTTTAAAGAATATGGTAATTTGCTTCCTTTCAGCCCTCCAGAGCAGTGGCAGGTTCTAATGAAACATCTAATATTTTTGTTAGTATCCCAATCATTGCATTTTTTAATTCCTTTGGTATTTTTGAAGTAAATTATTAAGTTCTGTTGAAATACTGCAATTTAAGACTGATCTAACTTTAAAATTAGCTTTGTTTTGAGCAAGGTGTTGGACAAGATGACCTCAAGAGGTACCTGACAACTTAAATTATTGACTGAAATGAATAACAAAACTTGCAGTCAGAGCAGGTGGATAATGAAAGCATATTAAAATATGTCCTCTAGAATTTTTATGAGGGGCTTTTTCATATATTTTTTATTATTTGATTACTGTGTGCATTGTTTCTCTGTATTATATTTTGCCATTTTGTTGTCATTTTTTATTTTTGGCATCATCTTCTTCACCCTAATTCAGTTCTGCAAGATTCTGTGTTTACAAATGCGAAATATAGTGTAACCGTTTTTTACTCTTTCAAATACATAATACAGTAGTAGAGATTTCTGTATTTAGATATACAACATCTCAGTTTTAAACATATCTAGAGAAATCATGCCCCTCTTCAAGGTCATCTTTTCAGGGTTAGTCCCAAACTGTCCTCTATTTCCTATCCATGATTGCCTTATAGCCTAGGAGGACTTTATGTATTAGTTGTGCTTAATTTTAGTGATTATTTTTAGTGGTTTTCCTCTATCCTAGTACGGCAGGCTCTTGTGTCTTAGGTGGGCATCAGTCTAGGAAAATATAAATGTTTTCAAAACCTATTTATGAAATCAGCTAAGGAGAAGATGGTTCCTGGGAGAAATGGGAAACTTAAATATTTCTAATGATTTATCAAGTAAGGGAATTAAAAGCTCTTATTTCTCTAGTGAATAACAAGGACTCCCAACATTTCAGATCCTCTCTTAATCATGTGGCCATGAGGAAAATTGTTAAGCTTAAGAGAAAACACGGGAAAAAAACTACCTGAAAACATTGCTGTTCCATCATGCAGATTTTTGATTCAGTCCATTACACAAAATAATTAATTACAGTTCTTTTTCTCTGATGTACAAACGCCAAAATCAATAAACATTTTTCCACATTTTGAAAGCAGTCACCGATGTTACACACTAGCCAGTCACATTTCTTGAAAAGTTTAGAATGATTTGTAGTTCAGCAGAACCTGAAAACTTAAAAAGTCTCCTCAGGCTTCAATTTGAAGAAATACATACAACTAAAAGCTGTTTAGTGCATAAGTATCTAAGTCTAACAACATATTATCAGTAAATATTCATGTCACCATTGGCAAAAAAAAAAGGAAGCATTTTGTAATGCAAGTAATTTAGCTGCTAAGCAAACCACAGATTAATGTAACGCAACAATACTGAAGCTTCATTTACCTGTTTTGAAAGAACTAACGTCTGACAAGCAGCTTTACAGATCAAACATTCATCTTTTTTGCCTGTAAGGTAAAGACACATTTAAAAAATACATCAAACTGAGTAGATTGTAAATAGAATACAGAAAACTGAATACATTGTAAATAGAACTCTCTGCCTAAACCTTTGTGTGGAGCTTGTGGAAGAAATCTGCAGGTTATATGAGAAATGCAAATAAACATGAATAAAGAATTTGATTCTTTAATAACCATTACACAGGGTTGCACAGGGAATATGTGTGTGAATGTCATCGGGTCTTACTGCTGCAAATAAGCATTCATGTAAATGATTTTATGAATATCATTAGTGTCACAGAATGCAGGTGACTTTTAGTTCCGTTGATTTAAACAGGACTACTTGCCTGCTTTAATTAAATGTATGCTTAAGTGCACTAATGACTTACAGTCAACCAGATATACGGCTTTTTAGACTGGGGCCCAGTATGGTTCTCTCAATAAAATATATGAGACCCTAAGATCAAAGAATTAGTAATTTTACTTTGTGAATTCTTCCAGTAAGAAAATACTAAAATCTCTTTTAAAAACTTTATCATTTTTAAACTGTCTCTTTGATTATTTGCAAACATACAAGAAAATATCTATAGCAAATGCATATTATTACAACATTTATCACTGGTAATTTTACTAGCTGCTTCCCGAGGATTCTGTGAATCAATGTTTATAAACATCTTTTAAGAGTAAATATATTTTAAACCTGGTATTATGATTATTATCGAATTCCCAGCAAAAAGATACATAATCTCTCACGCATTTTTCTGCCAAACAATAGTTAGAGCAGAAAGCAAAGACGTTTGGGTTCTGGGAGCCCACAAACTGGATTTAGAGGCTGCATTTTATGATCCCCCTCCTTAAAAGCAACCCTGTGAATGCAACTAGTCAAAGTTTTTAATTCTGAAATACAGATTCATCATGTCTTCCGTGTGCCCTTAAGAAAACCACAGGGCATTTAATATGATCTCAAAGGGAAAAACATTGGTATTTGCTGCTCTTTTCTTCTGAAAAACAACAACTTTATTCCTCTGTCCTTTCCACATATCTTCGTCTGAGCACATCAAGTTCTGCTGAAATACTGCAATGATCTCACTTAAAAATTAGCTTTGTTTTGAGCAAGGTGTTGGACAAGATGACATCCAGAGGTCCCTGACAACTTATTCTTTGACTGAAATTAATAACAAAACTCACAAGCAGAGCAGGTTGATAATGAATATCACAGAATATGACTCTGGAATTGTACTCGACACGAGAGCTTCAAAACATCACCTCCAATCCTCCCTCACGCTGCCGAAAAATTTCCAGGAACAATACTGAGCTCTACAACATCTTAAAACTACTTGTGTAAACTGCCCTTTCCCAGGATGAAAAAGCATGCCCTTTTCCAAATTAGCCAGAAGTGAATGCCTTTGTTTGTTTAACAACCTTATGAATCATAACCATCCAGAAAAGAGCTTTATTAAAGCCTCCAGTTTCCCGTGCCCTAGGCTTGCTCTCAAAGCAAGCCGCAGGTGGACGCTGGCGGGCTTTATTATTTAAAGAAAATCAACAGCAAGGATTGGAAAGGTTTATCAACAACATTCGACAGGCATGAAGGAATGCTCAGGCCCTTCTCCTTTTTTTTTTTTTTTTTCCACAGCGAGTCAGAAACACGAAGGATAAGCCGACCGTGTGTGCACGCCAGCGGTGCCCGCCCCAGCAGCGCCATTACCTTTCTGGAGGCAAACCTCACAGAAAACGTGGCCGCAGCTGGTGAGGCAGAACCGCGGCGTGGGCTTGCGGGGCTCACAGGAGCAGGAGTTGCAGAACACCCGGAGGGCCATGGGGCGGGAGGGGCAGGAGGGCCCGGCGGCGGGCCGGGGGCCGGGGCAGACGCGGTCCCTCCTCAGGGCGAGCCCCGCCGGCGCCGCTCCGCCATTGCCCGCCCGGCTGAGGCGGCCCCGAGGGAGGGGGGATCGCCCGCCCCGCCGCGGGGCCTGAGGGCGGCGGAGTTCGACCTAAAACTGGTTGTGTTTTTTGGCCTCTCGCTACCAAACCGGAGCGGCGCCCACCGCAGAGGATCCTCTGCGAGACTCCCCCTCCTTTCCCCAAGTATTGCTAAGCAAGCAGAGAAATTTAAAATCTTAGGAAACTCTTTTTTTTTTTTTTTCAGATTTCTGTTTTAGATTTAGGTCCCTGAGTGGGACCTAATTAGGAGAAACAGAGCAGCTACTGCTGCCAGCATGAACTCGCACGAATGACTCAGCTGGCAGCAGGTGAACATTTCTCATAAATCAGTCCCTCCATCTCTGATCTCTCAGCCTGGATGCTCAAGGGAAACCTAAAAAGTTACCTTATAAACATGAGCCTGGGAACAAAAAAATCCATAAATACAGAAAAGCAAGGACTCCAGATTAGTTTTGTGACATATTATAAATTCTCTTTTCCCCATTATCCTTTCCATCTTTTATCTTCCTTCCTTCCCCACTGCCCAGCTCCTACTTTCCTCCCAGTAACTCTTTTAGCATCTCACCTTCCCCTGCTCTCACCCCCCTATGGGTACTCAATCAACCCAATCCTGACTTCAGCTTAAATGCTACCTCAGTCACTGAGTCCTTCTTCTAGATTTAGCTTTACATCTGTAGACGGGGGAAAAAAATGATAAAAGATGGGATTCAAGAGGTAAAAATATAAGGGGATGACAGAGGTTGTGACATAGAGAAACCAGAGTTAGCATCAGAGTAGAAGATGAGACAAGTTCGAGAGTTATATACAAATAATTTTCTCATAGGTGCAGGGTTTCTTCGGCTGTTCAATGTTACATGGTGAGCAATTTTTGAATCTGAGCTTGACTCTCATATCCTTAAAAGAAGTTGTTTTCCTCACGTCTCTGCCAAAGTGGAGCAGTGCCCATGCAGAGGGTCCTCTGAGAGATTCCCCTTCCCTCTCCCAAATGTGGGGAACGGAGCTGGACCCCCAGTGCTCCAGGCAGGGTCTCCAGCAGGAGCCCCATCCTTCTCATTCCTCCTGGCCCAGCAGGTATGTGGAAGAAGGTTGTGTATTCCATTCCCTTAAATGCACGAGTCCAGGAAGGTTGTTGATTTGCTGTCACAGCTTTGCTATGGCATCTTTCAATGAGGAAAAAGAGCAAAATGAGGAGTATTGATTTTCATTTCTTAGACCNNNNAAAAAAGCAACCAAAAAAAAAAAAAAAAAAAAAAAAAAAAGACCCATAGTTTGCTAGTTTCCCTTGATGAAATTTTTAGGAAAAAATTCCCTTACAGACCTGGTTGCAGTGCAGGCTGTAGCTCTGGGTATGTCAGAGCCACAAACTGCAGAGGAGGAACCTCTGTCTTGTAACTTCACGAAGGCTGCTGCCCCCAAAGTGCTTCCCAAAAGAGTTGCGATTCAGCTTCTGCTTTACAGAGTTCATTAAAAATCTTGAAGGAGACTGAAAACATTTCATCAAAGCAAAGATATTTAAGTACTATTATTATTATTATAGCTAAAGAATGAAGCACTCTCAAGCTATATTCAAGGCTCTGACTGTCAGTGCTAGTTTGAGTATAGACCTAATTAATAGAGAGAAACACAATCAGCTCCTTTATAAATTCTGATGTAGTGGCTGTCCTGGTTTAAAAGCCTAAGTGTATTGTAAGTGAGATAAGTTTGGCATTGGGATGTGGTTACAAGCCTTACACTAAATATCAGCTACAGTCTGAAACACAACCTTGTAGCAACACTTTATTGACCTTTTTTCTTGGACTTCATGTACCATGTGGTTGTAACATATATTTCCTTCTTTCCCACCACCAAAGATACTTTTAAAAGACAGGTTGTGAATGACTGATCTATGAAAGTAAAGTTAATAAAACTTATTTACTGATCATTCTAAGTGACAACTCTAAAGCCTCAGAATTTTTAATATAGGACACACCTCAGTGAGTAGCTTTATAAGATTTTATTTTGATTGATTTGGTCTGTAGAACATTGCTTTTTGTCTCTACTTTGTATCAGTTTTATGGATTCTCACAGCTGTATTTTCATTCCTGTACTGGAAATGTAAGTGAACTCATAGGACAGTGTCATTTCCTTGCTGATGAAAAAAACAAGTGAGAAGATAGAAAAAAGAAAGAAAGCAGTGCCTTTAAAACCATAATTCCAGCTTTCACTACCTTTTAGACTAGCAAAGGGTCTGGAAAGAGAAGTAGGAAACCAAACCATAATATTCTGCTATCACAGTGCTCTAGAAATTTCTTCAAGTTTCATGGTTTTATATGTAACCACTTCCAACTCCTCCTTACCCTACTGCTGCTTTGTCAAGCTCATTATCTGGATTTTTATCCACAGCTTTTGACTTCTCATTGTGTGATACTGTAGTTACACTGCTGGTTGTACATAAACTAGGTAAATTAAGGCATAAAGATTTATGCAATCAAGCTGCAATAAGTGAAATGGAAAATTAAGTCAAAAACTGTTAAGTTCCGTAGGCTGTCATATTACAGTTGCTGAATAATTAAAGTAATAAAAATTCTCAACACAGAAACAGACTGAAGAATTTTCTGCAGGAATGAATTAAAATATGTATGCATTTTTTATGAAAAAAACCTTGTAATTTGGTTTATTTTGGCATACTTCATAAAGACTGTAATTTTTATGAACAACTGTGGGAGATGTCTGATCACAATTCTATAGCCTCATCTTTAGGGCTTATCTGGAAGTGAAAAGTAAGTACAACTCCAAATTGCTTGTCTGGGTCTCTCTCTTCTGTGGTAATTGCTGCCACCACTGATCAGTTCAAACTTCGAATGTTTTGAAAGAAAGCATTCACAATTACATTCAGGTATCACCCATATATAGATTGAGTTCAAGACACTGACCAAATTAAGCACCACAGGGGTTATTTCTCTGCCTACTCTCTGACTCCTGGTCAGCCTGAAGTGCTGAACTCTTTGTGGTAGTACGAAGTAAGATCACTAAGCAAATTTTAAATAGAGAAATTTTGAATCCTAGGAAACTTTTTTTTTTTTTTTTAGATTTCTATTTTAGATGTAACAATCCTGAGCTGAACTTAAATGCTGCCTTAGTCACTGAATCCTTCTTCTAGATTTAGCTTTACATCTGTACAGGGGAAAAAAAAACTGATAGAAGATTGGATTGAAGGAATAAAATGTAAGGGGGTGCAAGAGGTTGTGACATAGATGGAGAAACCAGAGATAGAATCAGTAGAAGATGAGAGAAGCTTGGGAGTTCTATACAACCAATTTTCTTATAGTTGCAGGGTTTCTTGTGGTGGTCAGTGTTACACGATGTGCAATTTCTGAACCTGTGCCTTTACTTTATAGAATTTAAACAAGCTTCTTAGCTATAAAGAAATCTCTGAGAGATTTGATTTGCCAGATTCCAACGGAGATGAGCATTAGTGTTTGTACTATAGCCCACCACAAAATATTGCTGTTGGTTTCTTCACTTGTCTTCCGAAATTTTTCTTCACGTTCCTGAAGAATAAAGGAAGAGCATAATTATTACCTTTTGGCATCTGCATGTTCCATGCTGCTATCCAGGTAACTAGACAGGCACCCCTTTTCTACACAGTGGTGAACAAACACTTCTTTTTCATGTTGATAAAAATGAAAGTTTGTATTTAGCCATATGGTGGGTATCTTTCCAAATCAAAACTGAGAAGCAGACACACTGTATGCTCAAGCAGAAAGGCAAACAGAACTTCCCTTATTCACAGAAAATATATTGTGCTAAACATGTTCCATTACTACCGGCTTTAACCTTCTTAGGTTTACAGTCACATACTGCTGTCAAGAACCCTTTTGCAGCCAAATTTCTATTTTTAGGTAACTAGTCGATATATTTCAAACGCAGTCTGACCACCTGCGTACGAATGGAAAAGTGAAGAGAACGGGTGTACGCTTGTTTGAAGGAGGGCTTTGTTTCTAACTGCATGGAGATATATAAATATACACTCAGTAATTTCCTTCCCCACTCCGATAAAGTTTATGCACATAGACCAGCATGGAAACAACAGCTGGAGACACCACCCACAGCAGTACCTGCCACCTGCTCAGCTGCTGGGGCTGACTCTGGCCAAGAACACTCTTACTTGGAAAACCCTGCTTTAGAATAACACCTGCTGCTATAAAATAACACCTGTTGCTATAAGCCTAAGTTCTCAGTCATTAATTAGTTTTTAGGTTACTGCTTAAAAATATTTTGCAAGGTAATAGAGACTATTTTGGTTAAATACCAATAGATTTTTATGTGTTAGTTAAAAATAACACTGCAGTTAAATAATAAACCTCATAATACTTAATAAATCAATAAGCCTGTGTACAATATTTTTTACCATTTCCATTACGGAACACACATACTCTTTCATAGTCTTGTTCTTTGGATACATGCTGAATTTGCTCAATTAGATGTTCTAGTCTGACGTTAACTTCATCCACTTTTTCTTTGGCTTGAACAGCAGATTCATCCAAAAAATGCTCTCCGACTCTAATGTCCAAATGGAGGCGCTGCAAACGGAAAATATATTCTCATTTCTGTGTCTTCTGCTTTTTCAAAATTCCTTACTAAAAATGAAGCAATGAATAATTTCCCTTTAAGCTCATTACAGGAAAAGTTTTAATTGCTTATAAAAATCCTTCCTAAAATTAGAATCAGGTGGTAAATTTGAAGTGTTTCTTAATTTTATTTTTAAATTAGATATACAAATTTACAAACTTCACTAATGTTAGGGCATTATTTTGTATTGATTCAGCCACCATGAAAATGTTTTCTTCATCCAAAATAGCTAAAAAAAATAAGGACCATAAGGAATGCTCATTGTATTTCACATTCCCTTCTAATATTGCAGAAATTACATTCTTCAACAATACTGCAGGAAGTTTTTTATAGATGCCCTTCTGGGTTTCCTGACGTAACTGTTGGGACTGTAAGACTGGAAGGAGACCAGCTGAATCGCTGTTTGCAGTTTAACATGGGTATCCATAAGCTATCTTTTTCTTTCTCCACACTCTTTTTCCAGTACGAAGTATCTCCCAATATCCTGTAAGCTGTTGTATGATCAAAAATGCCTCAAACCAGCCCAGCAATAGAACCATAGAAAGGAGAGCGAAGAACAGAACTTGCAATGTTATGCAACTTATTTTGTCACAAATAAAAAATTTTGCTGAAACTAATAGGAGGAAGTTCTCCCAGAAGCCAGTTTGTGCCTGAAAGAAAGTGAAAAGGGTTTAGCCAAACAAAGAACCTGCCAAAACCTAGAACTTGGTATTACCATGGTAGAAGTTGGATCTACTCAGACATCAACCACAAATGAAGAACAGATCTTTCAGCTGTCTTGGAGTTAGCTAACTGTATAGCTAGAAATCCATCTCACAACCTTATCATCCATTAATTTATTTACTTTGGTTTGAAGGAGTTCCGATAACCATCTGGTTCTTACAGAAGACCACTGAAAGATTTAACTTAGCTAAAGAATGCTTTCTTTTGTGACCTTTGTTCCTGCAAGTATAATCATAATAGCAATATTTTTCCTTTTTAATTTCTGTGTTCTCAAGCTAAACAAACCACCGTATTTAATATTTGTGATATTAATGTTCTCCTTCCCCACATCTGTTCACTTCTTTTTAATAGGATGACCAGAACTCTACGTGGCGCATGAATCTTGTAAAATCATGTTAATACAGCTCCATCTATACCAGATAAAAATCGCCTGCATATCCTCAGAATCACATTCATGATGTGTAGTTAACTATGACAAACCAAAGCTTTATCCCCCTTCCCCTCTCCACAATAAGCTCCACAAATTTTTTTTTATCATTAGAACCTGAGTGCTTTTGCATTATGTGTGATTAAATTTCCATTCATTTCTGTCAATCAGTCTGTAAGAACACCTAGTTATTCCAGAATAATAATCCCACTTCTGTACTGTTAATTCTTCTCATTTCTGTGTCACCTACATGTTCCTAAAGTACAGAGCTTGCGTGAAATTTGACCTACCTCAACACATTTACAAGATATTTATATTTAGCTGGTTATGTAACTCTTTTGCAGTCAACTGAGTTAAAAAACAAACAAACACTCTAGAGAGTAATTCTCACCTGTTCAACTATGGTTTGGGCTAAGGCATATCTTTTCAAAACAGAATTTATAAATTCTTTCACTGGAATAGATTAGAGCGATTATACCACCTCTGATGGGTTTTCTTCTTTTCTTCCCAAAGTATGCATTAAGACCAGCTTTGCTGGTAGTAGACAATAACAAGAATGATAATATATTCTTCGTTTGAATGTGTCTCAGAAATTGAAATATTAAATTTTCAGTAGGAATTCAATCTGAGTTAGTGAAGACATGGAACACCATTATGACAAGTGTTTGTGTTAGTCAATCATACATATCAGACTTTTTGAACCAAATTAGTCATTCTTATTGATCAGAATCACATTCAAAGCACTTTAAAAACATCAAATCTCTCTATCATTATTAGTCTTGCCTCTTGAAAGCTAACTTCTTAAATAGAAGAGAACAGAGTCTTTTTATCTCTTCATCTACATAATTCTGGTTTTATCTTCTTTAATCACTAAGAAATGTCGAATTATCTGCTAGAAGTTAGACCAACTTCTAAACTAGTTTGTAATTTCTGTGGTTTGTAAACAATTTATAGTTACAACAAAGGATATTTAAGAAATATACCTACCAGTTTACTTCCTGCAATTGCCAGAAGTCTTGTGGAGTTTGACTGGAAACAGATAATGTGCTCCCCAGAGAGATAGGATGTAAAAGAAAATGTTCCTTGTGGCCCATACAGTTTTGACAATAGTACCTGCAATTTAAATGTTATATACGTTGGGTTTGTAAATCGTATATACCAATAAAACTATCAAGACAGTACTGTGAATTGGAGGCAAAAAGGAATCAATTAGTCTCCTGGCATCATTAAATTTATCTGAATTTCAGAGTAGATTTAGAGAAAATTAAACTATTTTAGTTCACAGTGAACACTGAAATGTTAGAGAATTCTGCAATGTACAAAACCAATGCTCTCTAAAGCATGCAAAGTCTGAAAACTAAGACCTCATCTAGGCACAGAAATATATTGTCCACTGCTGGAAAGGGTCAGGACCTCACGGCAACACAGGCAGCTGCTCGCATGAGGGCCACACCCAGCCTCAGGAAGATCTCAACTTTCACAGTTTTGTTTATCATCAGCCTTCCTTTCTGCTGCTCAAGTACATTCTGTACTGGTTTACTTCATTAGTGAATTTTCTTTTCTTTTTTTAATATAACTTTTCTCAGTTGTAACTTAGTGATCTTAATGACACACTTTCCCAAACCTGATAGTAATGCAAAAATTGACCATGCACATGATTATCAAATATCATCTTTTCTATTTACTTTGATAGAAATCATGAGGTTCTTAAACCTTTCGGCATCAAAATACCAAACTAGCTGGTAGACTGTAGATTTACTTTTTTCTCCAGAAGGGTCTTTTTTTTTTAGATAGTGCTGCCTGCTAGTGCCGGGCGTCAACACATAAATCCTACAGAAACATTCATAGAGCATATTTACCTCACCAGAAGGAGTTGAGACAGTCACATACATTCCCAAACCAGGAGCAGATTCAAGAAAGTCATGTTTATGTATATCCCAGCGTTGTACTTTGTAATTCCCTGAATAAGAACATGGATAAATCCATTAAATAAAACATAGCTTAACATTAAACATCTTCATTGCTTTTTCAGAAAAAGTATAAAGATAAATGATTAACATTAAAACAATATATGTGTTTCATGTGTTTATGATTAAAAGTGTTCAGGGGCACTTTACAATGGTGTGAAGTGCAATAAATTTTTACTACACCAGAAAATGTTCTGGAGTACTACAAATAATGGTTAATTAACAAGAAATACTTTCTGATTACTCCTAAAGCTCTAGCAAGATCTTAATCTCCATAAGGCATGCTGAGACCCCCACAAGCATAATGTGCTGTACTCAAAATTACAGTTTTCATATTGTATTTCGTATTTATCACATTATTTATTAAAGAAAAGGATTATTCTGTATTTTTTTTTGCTATCCCCTTGGTATCTTACATGTACAGTCTTGTAGATTAATTTAATGTGCTTGTGATATCCCAGGTGAAATGAAACTTTAGTACATCTTGAATTTTTTCTCTCCAGACTGGCATTAATCAAAAACGTGACTCTCTCATTCATATGGGGAAAACCGTGTTACAGAAATTCTGTTAAGAATGAGTACATCTGTCAGAATGTAGAGAAACACACATGGAAACAGCAGTTCCACAGCTGTAGAATTAAAAGACATTGTTTAGTCAGTAAAACACTCTGAAAACCAGCTTTTTTTTTTTTTGAGTGATGGACACACACAATGCATGAGATCTTTATTCCTACTCCCTGCTGTGGGGAGTAATTTTCAGTGTGCCCTTTCCTTAGCACTGATGTTTTACCATATTCATCAGTCACAGAATTTCTTGGTACATTAAAAGTTATCTTTATTCTCGCATAGGTTAGATAATCTTAGAGCACTGACAGGTACCTACCAAATACCAACGTGTCACTGGGAAGATCTTCAATTATACATTTCTCTTCTCTTTCTCCAATGTGAAAATACAAAGCAAATGAAAAAGAAATCCAGAAGTTCATAAATAACCCTATTAATTGGCTTTTCATGTTCTTTTATATATCCCTGCTGTACTGCTGTTGAAGAGAAATAGTTACATACAAATGCCTGTAGTCCTGTGGTTGTCCCTTGTTTGCTTCTTATCAGCGTATTTTTGAGAGAGAAAAAAACTGTGAGAAAAGGCAGCTGGTGGTTACACATTTATAAATAACTGCAATATGTTCTGGAGAATGAGATAACATGAAAAAGACACCTTGTAAAATCTTTTTTCTTTCCCAGCATCTAGATTAAAGTTTTATTTTATACACTTAAAAGAGCATGAAACTGAAAGGACCTCTCAGGTACTTGAGATCAGTTCCCTAGATTACTGTAAGTAACCACACTGGCTACCTCTTTCCAAAAACTGCTCAATTTTCAACTTAAATGAAGTTATTAAGTTGTACTTCCCATTTATTCTGGGTGATTATTCCAGAGCTTTGCTCCTCTTTTATTAAGAAGTCTTGTAATTTCCATCCTAAATCACTGGACAAATGTATGCACCTGCATAAAACCACGGGGACTACATAAAAGGTATGGAAGAAATTTTAAGTCAAAAGAACTTGAACAGTAAAAGAATCTGAAATATTAATGAATATGATACTGCAGGGAAAAAATAACAACATTAACACTTTCAGAATAAGATTTTTTTATACAAGAATGCCTATTTCTTAGACACTGCCTAATAAATTCTCTAGAGAAAGCTATAGGGTAACTTGAACAAAGATTGAGGCTTTTATTTTTATTCTTTGTACTAACATAGAACAATGTGTTTGCCTGATGAAAAACTCTATCACTCAAATGTTCTTTGTCTTATAAACTGAGATCTCTGTGTCTGAAAGGTTGGCCTCAATGTCAGAGGATATGTGGTCATTTTCCCGTGGGGAGGATCCCACTGGAAATGTGGGATCATTTCCAGTAGAGAGCTCATTTTCTGTTTCAGAAGCTCACTAGGCTCCTGTTGAAGGGTCTGTAGTTTGATCACAGACTGCCCAACCCTCCCATTGTCCTCAGCAGCACCTGGCATTCGCAGGGCAATGGTTCAGTCATGCTCCTGAATGTGTCTTTGATGAACCTCTTGCTTGACTTCTTAGTTCTGTCATCTTGACTTCAAGATGTGGGATGTAAGCAACCTCAGCTGCACACACACAGGCCATATATGTTGGACACAGTGCCACAGACAGGAAAACATTCCTTGATGGAATTTTACCAACATTTACTTTGCTTGAAAAGGTGGAATTTGGATTTTATTTTATGCTTTATTTTTATATAGACCAGGTTGTTTAGAGCCCCATCCAGCCTGGCTTTGAACACTTCCAGGCATGGGACATCCACAACTTCTCTGGGAAACTTGTTCAAGTGCCACACCAGGCTCACAGTAAAGAATTTTTTTCCAAATATGTAACCTTAACCTGCTTTCTTTCTATTTGAAGCCATTCCACTTTTTCTATCACTACAAATCCTTGTAAAAAGTCGCTTTCCATCTTTTTTGTGGGCTTTCTTCAGGTACTGAAAAGCTGCAATTAGGTCACCCTGAAGTCCTCTTCTCCAGGCTGAACAATCCCAATCCTCTCAGCCCTTCCTGAAGAGAGATTGTCCCTGAAGATGGAGGAAAAAAAGTTGTTGAGTACCTCAGTCTTCTCCTCACCCATTGTAACGCGTTTTCCAGCATTGTGTATTGGGTGGGCACACCTTCTTTGACCTTCCTTTTCCAGCTGACATAGCTGACATACGTGTAGAAGCTCTTCCTGTTAGTCTTTATGTCCCTTGCCAGGTTCAGTTCCAGCTGCATCTTGTCCTTCCTCGTCCCATCCCTGTTCAAGTGAACTTGATCTCTATACCCTTCCCAGGTTACCTGTCCTTGTCTGTGCATTTGCTTCTTTCCCTTTTGTTTGATCAGCAGGTCCCTATGCAGCCATGCCCATCTCTTGTCTTCCTTTCCTGATTTCCTGCTCTTGGGGATTCCTAGCTTTTGTGCTCTATGGAAGACTTCCTTAAGGATCTGCCAGCTCTGTTCTGCTCACGTGTCCCTGAGGGCAGTTTCCCAGCGGATCCTATTGACTCAACTCTCCTTGATGAGCTGGAAGTTTGCTCTCCTAAAGTTCAGGGGCCAAACTTTACTCCTTACCTGACCGCTATCCCTCAGGCCTGCAATCTCCAATGCTGCATGATCCTTGCAGCCCAGGCTGCCTCCAGTGTTGATGTCCCCAATTAACATTCATTAGTGGCCATCAGGTCTGGTATCAGATGCCCCCTGGTAGGGCTGTCTATTCACTGGCTCAAGAAGTTATCCTCCAATCTTTCACGTGTTCACAGTTCACCATCGTTAAATTCATTAAGGTATTGGAAAAATTGTTCTCAGTAGTGAGATTCCTTATTCCATTATAGGAATTTAATTTGGTGTTGATTATTTTTGTAGGACCACAACTTAATTCTGTGGTGACTTTTTGACTACTACACTTACCTTTAACCCTGTCTTCCATTCTGCGAGAATATCTGCCAAGCCATCAAAGCTGATCCTTCCTATAAAACATTCTTGAAAAAAAATTGTCTTTACAAATCCATTCCAAACTTCCTCTCAAAGTACTTTCTGAGATTAGCTTAACCCAGGAATTAATTTGCCCATTTCCTTCCCTAAATCTCATGTATTTAGGACCACAGCATCTTGGCTGCCAGCCAGCTGTAAACACTAGTTGTAAAGGAAAGGGAAGGAAGAGCTTCTCTGTGTTTCTTCCTGGTCCCTAGATTTTTAAGAGAATTCCAAGGCTGCAGAAAGTAAAAGCTACAAGGGCCTAGCAATATCCACACAGGGATAACATACCTCACTAATCAGTTTAATAAAGATATATTATGAGAAATATGCTCCATCATTAGAATGTGCTTCACTCACTGTATCCACAGTCTTGCCGAGTAATGACTCCATCCCTGGGATTTGCAAAGGGAGTACCTGGAATGATCTATGGCTAAATATTGTATAACCACAAGGGCATCCTTAAAGAATGTCATATGTACCATGGTCTCCTCAAGTCACAGCTTGCAAAAAATCCCATATGCAGGTAACTGGCTGGATAGAAAACTTCTGCTTTTGAAGGCAGCTGCAGTGAATATTCATGTATGTAAACACTCTAAAATAGCAAAGTCATATATCACTGACTGGAGTTTCCTGAAGTGTGTTGGCCTGTTATTTATTCACTTCCGTTTCTACTCCACCACTCCCTCTCATCCTTTCTCCTTCAGCGTCCTTTGGGAAACTTTTGGCGCTAGGAGTTCAAGTAAACACCAGGACTGCTCCGCTCTCAGTTCTTTTCTTGTAGGACTGAAATCCCAGATTCAGGTCATATATGCAATTGCAAATGCAGATATTCTTTCACTGGACTTGGTCCTTTATTTGATCTGGGCATGTGAAGAAGCAAGACTCTAATGTTAAGAGAACTTCAAGGAATGTACCTCCAAGGATACCTTGTGGTTTGTGGGTTTCTTTTTCCTAAGGCATAATTTAGACTCGAATCTGATATTGCCCAAAGCCTTTATTGAGCTTAATTTGTCACTCAGCAATCAATAAATTTGAAATTAGTTCCTGTCCTCAGAGAGTATTTAAATATGTACTTCAATGTATGCATAGGTTTTCTGAGATGATAGTAAATCTGTAAATATATAGTAGATAAGTGTAACAGAAAACACAGAATGGTTAACCCTAATATAAAAAGAAAGAAAAATATTGATAGTTAACTAAACACAAAATAGTGTAGTAACACTATTCCCATTATAGAGTGGAAACAGGGGAACCTGAAAAAAAACCAACCAGATTTGATAAAAAGAGTAAGTGAAACAATTTTGAAAAACAGGCAACAGTGGGAGTCTGAAGAATAAGAGAAGTAATGATTCCTACACTGAGATCTAAAAGCTGTGTATAACAGCATTTGGAGGAGCAACTAATTCTAGTCTGATAAAGTTTCAAATTTATTTGGATCTTTGCAAGATTTATCTCCTGGAAAGAAATACAGAGATCCTTTTAAATATTTCAGCCCTATGGAGAATACAGTGTGATCCTTTAAGGACATGAAAAATTTTCTTGTATTTGGCATATTCCTAAAAGAACCTTCTCAGATCAACTCTCCTGTTCACTATCTGCACTGTATATTTGTAAAATTGCAGTGTGCTGTAAAAGTTTTGTGAGTTGACTGCAAACTTATTCTATTGAGTAACTATTATTCCAAAATTCTGGTCCTGGTTGGTAGCCACAACTCTTCGTAAGCCATATGTTACGTTCATTTTAGAGCAGTTATTTGAGCATTAAAGCTTGCAGTCAGGAACGCTTTCTGACGTGTTTTCTTACCATCGTGTATACCTTAATTTTAGATACTGTTAAAAAATTGCTATGTTTTCTCTGTAGAAAGTGGTAAAAGAGTAAATAACGAATAGCAGCAAACACATTTGAAGAAACATGAACAATATTTACTGCATATATAAAGGTCATGATATAATTTATGTTATGGTCAACAGCAATAATTTTGAGATAGTTGTCTCATGAGTGACACACACCAACAATCAGCTTTTGAATCTCAACTAACACATTTAATTCAGTTCAGAAGTTTTCTAGTAGTATCCACACCTATATTTTCTTAGTAATTTTGTTGTCTGAGTGTCCTCGTGGCAGTTATTCTGCTCACTTTTGAGAAAAAAAAAAAAAAAAAAGAAAAAGACATTTTCATATAGCCGTAAGTCTCAAGACAAGTTTACTCACTTCCACTATTGTCTTAACCACGCTGCAAACATCTGGTCACTGTGACTTATATAAGTAGTTTCTGAAGAAATGCATGTTAAGCAAGACAACAAAAATGCTAATAAATTATAAAAACATAATTTAGATGAAAAAATTAATTTCTAGGCATAAATATCTATATAGTCAAATTACAGTATTTAAGAAAGCTATTAGTTTAGATTTTGTGATTGATTTTTATGCATGTGAAGTACAATGTTTCCAAATGTCTTCTTTTCTGCCACTAGAGGGTACTCCAAGAACTTGCAGTGTATTTGTAGGAAGGATTTATCTGGGGGGTTTTGGTCTGTAAGTGATGGAGTAATGTTGTCATACTAAACCTTAGAAATTTAACTCCCTCAAATCTTGAGATTAAATAGCAACTTTCAAAACCACTCTTATACACCTTTTCATCAAAATAGTGCAGCATATCCAAATTATAAAGAACACTGATGGACATGTAGTTTAGATTTAAACTTATCCTACTTTTAAATTATCTAAATTATTAGCTTTTCTTTATTTCAGACACAGTTTTCTGGTTCACACGGTGTTTCTTCATCCAGGTTTGGACAAGGCGTTCCACTATTGGCAGGCTGAAGAAGTACGAAACGAGTTCTGATCTTGGTCCCTGTTTCTCTGCAAACACCTCTGCAGAGACCCCAGGAAGACCATTGAGAAACCTCACAGTCCAGGGGTGTTTCTGCAATACACACAACAAAAAGGTAACTTTTCATGAAGTTGTACTTGAGCCAAATACACAGTTGGAAAAGCATTAAGGAATTATGATCAAATAGCATCCTTTCTTATACAAAAAAAATAGATGTGATGACAATAAAATCTGTATGTTGTCTCGTAAATTAAAAAAAAGCCTAGTTTCATCTCCTAATCTTGTGGACAATTATATTATTGTTATTGCAGTCTGGAGCATGTCTGAGGTATTATATCAGTAGTGCAGCATATTATCTATTGAATTGAAAATACAGAATTCCTTTAAAAGAAAATTATGCTTAAAATGGTTGCACTTGAAAGATTGAATTAAAAAACATTTACTGTCAATTTTATGACTCATTTTCCTTTTCATGGTTTACTAAAAACGCTGGGATTAAAGCTTTTGTCTGGTTTATTTGGGTATATTTATATTTCTTAGCAGGTAGCTATTGTTCCTATAGTTTGTCATATCAAATTCCATTTTAATTTTGTTGCAATTCATTTCAGAAATAAAGAAAAGTCCCATTTCTTACACTAAATCATCTTGCTATTGTTTGGTGCATACACTACTCTCCCTTTTGGCAATAAATATATTCTGTCGCTGTAAACTTTCTAATACTAAAAGGGGTTTCAGTATAATTTACTGCAAGAAAAGAAGTTAGAAACTCTAAAGTACTTTGCATAATGTATTCTTCTATTGAAAATACATCTCATAGAAAATATAGGTGAGTATTCCTTAGCAGGTTACATTAAAATATCGCTTGTCACAGGAGGTTGCATCAGCACTTCCATTTACCACTTTGTGGGTAAAATAGGTGTGCACAAAACCATCTTTAAGTGCCACACTAAGAGTGTGTGACACCTGGGATAAATTTCTGGCATTACAGTGAACTCAACACTGACGCTGTCATCACTCATTCCTGTTTCTATAAGGAATGAGGGACACAGCTTGACCTCTGGTAATTAAATCTGTCCTTTTGATTCTGGGATACGTTTTTAAGCAGACTGATTTACTGGTTAATATACAATAACGTGGGGATTTGTGACTAAAAATGATTTTTGAAATACCATACTTTAAATGCACTGTCTTAAATTTATACCCTGAAGAGGGCCAAATGTTCCTTTCAAATGCTGTGGGAGAGTCATAACTGCAAATGAGATATGTAACACTTACTTTGAATGTGTCTTCTTTACTAATAGAAGTACATTAAACCACTATAAATTGATAAATACATTTATTAAAGTAAAAATCACACATTAGTTGTGTAGAGAATGAGCTTTATTTTAGTGGCTGTGAGATGTCCAGCACAGAGATAGACCCACGCAGTACTCAGACATTCTGGAGAAGCCCTTGGAACATGAGTTCCAACTCTTCTGGGAGTACATTGCTCCCTTGGAGCAAATATTGTGTTAACCATACATTTGTTAACTCAGAGATTTGAAAATCACCCTTGAGACTGACTTGAGTCAGTAGTTTGCTTATCTTCCTACCTGTTCAAGGTTATTAGCAAATATTTTTAAGAAAATAAAAATGAGAAACAACCTGATTTTTGTTGTCAGGATTTATGTTTCTATCACAAGTAAGTCCAAAACAATTGAGTTATATCAATTTTTATAGCTCATAACTGTCAAGCCTTGTGACCCAGAAAGAGACAATAATAGTTCTTGGCTTCATCATCATGTAAAAATTTAAGGGTGAATGTTTACTACAAAGTTGCAAAGAGTTTGGGAACTCTGATTCTGACCAAGTGTCATTTGTTTCTCATAAAATTCACTGATCTACACTGATACAAAGGCTTGAATAGCTCTTACTGTGGATGCAACCCAATCCTTTGAACCGTAGCTCAAATATGCAATCCCTCCCTTATTCTTTCAGGAATTCTCTTTTATGTCAACTGGCTTGTTTTATTTCCCATGTGTGAGTCTGGAAACTATTCCTGTGCAGATAGGAGGATGTTCTGCCTGATCACCTGTTTCATCCACATCACCTGCCAGATTTCCACGTTATTTCTGAGTGAATGGAAATAACAGAATTGAGAACATCAACGTACTAATCACTTACCTGAGACAGAATCTATTATTTCATTGCTTTTGGCTGGAAGATTAATATAAGGTGCAGAAAGACCCAGCTGGCTTTTCTTTAATTTCACCATTGTTACTTGAGCAATAGGTGGCAAAATTTTAAGTTTTGGATAATAAAATGAGTTTGCTGGGTGACTTGGAGAGGAGCAAGTGATCTGCAAAAATTAAAAGGGGGATATTAACGAAATGACATCATATTAGTAAGAAGATAACTGTAAAATCATGTTTATACATCATGCTAATACTTTTTGGCAAGTAAATTTAGTACAACCAGTTTCTGTGAACCTCAGTTCTCATAACCATGCTGGTAGTCCCAGAATTTTTGTGCAGAATGCTTTGAGAGAGGGAACAATTAATTGCATCCACTTTAGATAGTGGACTGTGCTAGGAGGTACTGAAGACACAGTAATGTATGGAAGGCTTGATGGAAAGAACTGGGTAAGTATTAAATAATAATATTAGGTATGCTGTCATATGGATATAGGAGGCCAAGTGCATTGTTTTCCGGATTCTCTGTACCATTTCTCAATACTCATTAGTACAGTATTTGTCTCCAGGAAAACTGACCTTTAAGAAGGGATTAACTGAATACTTGTAGCATTCAAAACATTTGAATCAAAATCCTCCATTCCCCACCATTTTTAAATGGCAAAAGCAAATTATGAGGCATATAGAGGATCAAACAAGCAAAAGAGATTGAAAGTGGGATCATTGCAATAGCAGTGAAGTTCTTTGCTTTCCCTTAGGTCCTTTCCCTCAACTGCAAGTTTCAGGTTTCAGCAGTGCTTTCAACTGAACTCCTCCTCACATCAGTATTCTCTACTAAGAATTTTCCTGTTTAGATACATATTTAATAATGTCAGGACTGTTGCGAGTATTTTTATTTTCCTTTATTTTCTTTATTTAAGGATTGCTAAATGTCATCTAAAAACTGTCAGCTTTTCCAGAAAATAATTAAAATGTAGAGACAAGTTTTCATGAACCATCTGCATCTACCTAATAAATTTCAAAGACAAAGAAAATAAACAAAACCTGTTAAGTTTATCCGCTGTGTAACAAATCCATGCGTAGAAAGCATCAGCACTCTCAAATACTAAAATCAGTTTCACAGTTATAGAATAGTTATCTTTTAAAGGGATGACTCAAAACATATCACTATGAAGTGCTAAACTATGTACTTCTTATACCTACCTCTTGAACTGTCTCCTGTGGAATAGTGGCAAAGTTTGGGGAGGAAAATGTGAAACCACTGTCAGTTCCAGCATCATATGGATAGAGATCTACTGATACTTCATCCATCCAGCGGTCTCCTTCACAGAGATTTAGGCTGTCAATACCCACAAACCAGTCAGGGCTTGGAACAATTCGTACAACAAATGAAACCTAATGAAACAAAATTACCCATCAGGATTGCATCGCTCGTTTTGGAATGCTTCAGTCCTGCTTACAGTAATTTTAACTCAAAAATTTTGAAATAATTTCGTTATGCTCTTCTATTTAATAGAAGCTGTACAGTGCTCCTGCAATGTGACATGCTTTTTTGTAACTCTTTGCATTATATTTTTCCTACAAGTGAGAAGTTAAATATTTAATTTTGGGTGCTGGTGACATAAAATAAACTTTCGAAATTAATATGTATGTTTACTTACTAAGGGATGTCTTGGATGCACTTCTAATTCGGTAGAGGTTTGTCCTGTACCGCTGGTAATTGCAGGAGCAGAGAAGATTCCATGTACACTCTGAATTTTCTCTCCAGCTTCTTCTATTTCTTTCATTAATACCCATGCTTCACCCTTTTCAGCAAAATCACGTACACCATTGCTGGCATATTCATTTTTTTTCCACATGCTGTAGTCAGAACTGTGAGTAACACCTATTTGAGTGAATACATGGCATGACATAAAAGTCTGATTTACAATGTCCCTCTTTCTTCATTTTCTCTGTTTTATTTCTGAGGTTAAAAAAAAATGTGCATAAAATTGAGTGAACACTAAAACATTTGGCTTATCACTGTTTGTTTCAGCTGCAGCCAGTTGAAAACAGAAGTCAACTGAAAACAGTTGCAGATTTTGGAAAATATTGTGGATACTTCATTTTGTGAATTTCAACCTTAATAAGTTTGGCAAATTTTTCCTTTTCCATCGGTTATCTTAAATTTGACTGTTAAGAAGAAAAAAAGATCAGGGAGGTCAAGAGATTTGTCTGCTGTTAAACCTGTGCATACTTCACTTACCTAGCAGGGATGACCACTGTGCTGGGGGCCTGTAGAGTGGATACTGCTTAGGGAAAGCAGTCTGACTCCATTTCCCTATGAAGATTATCCTGTACTTAGCAAGTTCCTCTGCTGTGCAAATAGAATCATCCCCCACAGGCAAGCTGCTGGCATAACCTAGTATAGTTACAAGTACTGTCCAGATAACTTGACAGGAGCAGTAGGCAAACATCAGGTTTTCCATTCCCTTCCACACAAAAATAAAAAAAAAAAATCTGTTAGCCATATTAGTCACTCTAAACTCAAAATTAATAAGAGTTACCTAATAAAATCTAATGTAACATCGGTTATAACCAAAAAGAAAGCAGATATCTGAAACAATAAAAATTTTTATGCTTCTGAAAGCATTACTGTAATGCTTTCAGATTTGTTATTTCCTTGCTATATAGAGCAAATCTGTAACTTTACCTGGAACAAGTGTTTCTAATGAAAATAGAAATATCTTATCCTTGTCCATAGTACTACCTCTGAGAAAAATCTGTTTCTGATTTTCTTTTGAAATCTGATTAGAGTCACATCTTGATTTAATTAGAGTAGCAACTGTTTCTGTGGAAAACATTAGTGGTGTATTTATTCTTCTAAAGATTAAATTGCAGGTTACTTTGCCAAAAGAAATGATTTATTTTGAATTTGTGTTCTACAAAGGCTGTTTTATAGCATAACATTTAAAGTCAAATACATTTCATATTTATATAAATTACTTGGCTGTCACAATGTGGATTAAAAATACATTGTAATTCCTTTAGATTGTCTAAACTACACAGTTCTAAAAACCAATAAATATTTTTTAAAACTTACTGTCATAGCTTGTGCAAATTTTGTTTTTAAATTAACATGGTAATTGCATCAGACTGTTGAACTCCAGCAATTGTTTAAAAGAACAGCCTTAAAAAATGATTTTTAAATGTTTTTGTCCTTTGAGAAAACTATACAAACATAACTAAATCTCTAATAATATATTAATTTGTAAAAATAGCTGTGAATACTCACTAAATATTCCTCTGGAGCACTGGTAGTGGGAGAGCACCTGCTTTTGCTGGCAGCTGAGTTGGTCTGCAAGAGAAGACAGTAGGAGTCTTGCTATTTATGCCTGAAGAGGGTCCCTTTGGTCCAACAATTATTGCAATCCTTAGACTTTCCAGGTTTGCAAAAATCATGCCATCTTCTTGTTTGCGATGTCTTTGGAAGGACTAGCAGAGGTTTCCTGTCTGCCAACTGGTTCAGGTTCCTTATCAGAAGACTGGGGTGCCGAAAAGACAAAATGCTTTTAAAAAATACCTTGGATTCTTAGTAACAGTTCGAGTTTTCTGCTGCCTTTACAGTTCTCTGCTCTTATTAATGCCTCCAAGCTATACAAATGAACTGATTCCAACACTGAAATAGTTCTGGTGAATACACTTTAAATGAGAAACATGTTTTCTCGTAAGTTTTATTGTCTGACAGATGCTCCTTCCAAACATTTACAGAGAGCTTGCTCACTCTCACACACCATATGTATGTGTTCAAATAAAAGGGGTGAGGCAGCTAAAAATGTCAAGAGGAAAAAAAAAAGTTACGTTTCAAAATTGCACATACTGACACAGACTGTGTCTCCTGCAAGTATGAATTAATTTAAAGTAGTACAGGGTGCATTTTTGTGTTGTACAGGACCGTATGCTGGATGATGAAAGGGCTCTGTAACGTTGTGGTTTCTTTGGAAAGAGTGGTTTTGGGAAGCTGGGAGATTTTTCTTAGCTGTCTTCAGAGTGAAAACCCCAAATGAAAATCTTATTATTACAGTTAAATTATACATCTGTGTAGCACAGTACATATACTTACATCACTAAAACTATTTAAATTGTCTATGAAATAATATGCATTATATAGTGACCCAATGAAAAATAATGTTTAATCTTTATTTTGTTTTCCCCATCACCTGTCAAGTAAGGGAAAACAAGGGCTTTGTGCCATTCCTATAGGGTCCTTGGCTGATCAGGAAAGGAAGTTAAGTTCAAAATTTTACAGTGAACCATGAAGATAATATTTCATAGAGTTTGCTTTAGAAATTGTGAGGAATTGTCACTTAAGTATTTCCACAGATCTCTAACATGATGGTACAGCATATGGGAAAAAAGCAAATAAACCCAGTTATTTTTCAGGTGAAACCCCCAGGCCATCACAGGTCAAGCACACAGCATATAGATTAAGTGACACACGTTTGTCCACCAGGAGGGAGTTACCAAATGTGTTAGAGCTTTGTGGCACTTCAACTGGAAACTTCCCATCTGCCCCTCACCCGTGGCAAAGCCAAGCCAGGAGGTGAATAAACTGGGATGCCTGAATGGAATTTCCATTGATTATTCTGCTGACAAAATGGAATCTCTTGCAAGTTTCAACATAGATGGAGACAGCACCTATAGCCACAATTCCTCTGTATCTGGATAGCTCATGGGAATCCTGTGGGAGGTTAAGCCATCTAGGAAGGGACATATCCTTATTTCCAAGGTCTCTCCTATATGTTAACGCTATGTTTTCCATAATTGATTTCTGTTCCAGGAGCCAGACTCCACTAAGAAAAAGAGCAAAGAGCCTTCATGCATACTTTTATACAAGTTATTTTAGTGTTTGTTGAAGGATGATATTTGAATCACTCCCTCCTACGCACAGAATTCCAGATCCACAGGTTTCTTAGAGATTTTAATTTAATAACACCAGAAGGGGATGATCTTTCCAGCCCATGCAGCCTCTGGGAGAATTATACAAAAGTCCCACAAGTTTAAAAGTACATTGCTCAGAGCACTGTTAGACCTACTTAAGGCTTACATATTTATTACTAAGCAGCTGTAAACTTCAGTAGGCTTTGTTGTTTATCATCACAATTACTGAGCCAGTGAAGCTCTCATGCTGAAACATACTGTGGCACTGCCTGGATGGCACTTAAAATGGGAACAAAGCAACTGGCTCTGGATCTGGCACAGAATTATGTAATATATCAGACTGGCCTTTTCCCTTCAAAGATAAATTACTGGCAAAAGGCACATCACCCGGACTAGATTATTCTGGTTCCATGGCTTCATGTTATGAATGCACCCAGGAACAGGACAATACATGCAGGCTGCATAATTTGGCACTGGACTTTTCCCTGTTTACAATGAGGGCTTTGCTATGACAGATTTCTCAGGATTAAATTCTTCAGGACCTAGAGCCTCACTCTTATCTTTGTGGGATTTCTGATTAAATTTTTGGACAAAATACTGTAAATTTATTTAATTATCCTCTCTTCCCACCTCCCATGGGTGAGGGAGAGAGGAAAAAAGAGAAAAAAAAAGAAAACACGCAGAGTAATGTTGTCAGAAAATACTAATTTGAGGACTCACAGTCTCATTTCTTTAAATAGAAACTGTGCAAAGTGTAATCAGTCTCTGACATTGTGAAGGACATCAAAACACCAAATGTGTCTCATAGATGGAAAGGAAAAAAAAAACCAGAAAAAAATTTCCCCTCAATGGATTACTCTCATGACTGGGAACCACAGATGCCAAATTTCTGTGGGCCAGAAGTTATAGAAAAAAATTGCTGTGGAATCAGAACCTATGCTTGCATTCCTTCTTCAGTGTGTATGTCCCATTAGGAAGCTGCTGAAAACTCATGGAAAACTGGAAAAAAAAGGCTTTCCATTTAGATCATATCTTTTTCTTTCTCTTTTACAGGAAAACAGCTTTTGTTTTTCAAGTTTATGTCTCTTCAGGTCCGGGTATTTTCTGTCCACATATGTACCTCTACAGACCCCGGAGGCTGGAGGGATTAGGCATACAAAACTTGTTTTGGGTTTAGTTTTGCTTGCAGAAGTGTGCAACTTCTGCTGTTTCGTGTCAATAAGACAACAGTTTTACAGTTCCTGCAGTCTTTACCAAGATTCAGAGGATGAAAGCTGGAAAGCTTTCAAACAAAAAGGATGTCCAGATATTTTTGGTTTTTAAGTAACAGTCATAACCTTGTCTACAATATTCTGTATTTTTCTAACAAAAAAATAATTAAAGAAATGAGAAAACTAGAGAAAAAACCTACTTAAAAATACAGCAGTATCATCAATATCATGTTGGCTCTGGAATAATTTGCACAGTGCAAAAACACTTAAATGAACATGTTTAGGCTATCACACAGGAATATATCACATTAAAAGGTGCAAATTCCATTTTGATTAGTCAGAGAATGATTTAGCCCTTTTTCTGGTAAGCAATCAGATTGCCATGATTAGTTATGACTTTTCTATTAAACAGTAGGATTAAGACAAAAGAAATTTTACCAAAGTGATTGTTCTGAAGTTAGTTTGCCCACCTTTACTCAAAACAGAAGCTCCAGAAATTTTGTATTTATATTCCTGAGGTATTACTACACATTACAATTTTGCTAAAACAATTTCAATTTTTCTGAGAAGGAGTATATGTGCTACTTTGATATTCACAGGATATTCACAAAGGCTGTTTAATATGCTTATGTCTACCAAGAAAAACATAACACTGTATTACTTAAGAAGGATTATACAGCCATACTTTCTCTCCTGTAGTTACCATGGCAATGCCAAAGGTTTACATTCAGTCAAAACCCTCTGAGCACTAAGTTGTGAAACCTCAACACCAGAGTGGCAAACAGCAGAATATTTTATGGTGGAGAGATTGCAGTGCTGGTTTGGAAGCATTTATAAACTAAAGCACTTTACATAAGAGAATGAAGTATTCCTGGTATTGGATTGTACAACGTTAGTGAGGGCAGCTTTAATTTTCATTAACCCTTTGGAATAAAAATTTGGTTTACAGATTAGGGCACCTAAAGTAAGTACAAACATGCAAACTAGATATGTAAACTGCCACTATAGATAATGGAGGGTCCGGTCATTTTAGTCAATAGAATCTAGAGAACTGTTCAACTCACCCTTTAATCCATACTGATATTTGACCAAATTAATAGCTCATGAGTGGTTCTCTGGTCTCCACTAACTGTATTGATAACGTCTCCATTGATCCTAGCTCTCTACACCTAAGTAACAGATTCAGGCATCTCTATTTTTATTCAGGGCTCACTGAGAATTCAAGCCAAGATAAGGAAGAGGACAAGGAAAAATACCAGTCTTCTTGACCACAGTGTCACTGATCAGCAACAAAAAGCCCTGTGGTCATCCTCTGCATCCTTCTGTCAGTTGTATTTCAGTAACTTCTCGTACTGAAAAACCTAGGCCAGCCCTAGCCAACCAGCTCAAGGTTCCCTATGATAAGGACCAGAGATTATGCTTCTCTTTCAGCTTCTTCCCCTGCCCACAGCTGAGGTTCATCCAGCCTGCGCAAAAATAGCAAACATATCGTCTTTTCTGCTTTCAAAAACATTTTTCAGGAAGGTCCTGGAATATCACCCATTTCTGCATCGCATCTTCTTCATATTTTCTCCTCCCTTACACCAGTAAGAGTTGTCCACACAGTGAGACAAACCGTAGAACTGACCCAGTTAATAGCAAATCTCTCTAACTTAGCTTTCAGCCAAATACAGTGTGTCCTAGCATGATGCTTGACACTGATACAGTTTTAGAAGTAAAAGAAGCAAACAAGCAGCACAACTTCCTGAGATACAAATTGATATCAATTTATCCTTAATTTGTAGTTAGTGCATAATACAATGGAGAAAAATTAAATAGGCATAATATGTAAAGCTGTTAATTTTTGGCTCTCACAAATACATCCTGATGCCCTAACCATCAAGGTTATCTATCCAATTCATCTGTAGCAGAAACCATGAAATCTTGTAAGCTCCTTGATGTGTAAGTAAGAGTTATCTTGGCAGCAGGGAACTCATCTGGAAACAAGTAATTTAAATCCTCTCTGCCAGCTCGGCAGCTAAATCACAAATTGGGAGCCTCACGCCTGTACTATGGCTAATGCTTAGAATAGGTATGAAGCAAACTCACAAGGATTACACACTCAGGCAGCTCCTTTATCCTGGACTTCATCATCCTTCACTGCACACCTGCAACAGCCAGCTGGTAGTGCCACTGCCTCTTCTTGTTTCCAGAGGGTTTTGCAGCAGGATATTGGAGAGGGAATTCGTGCTATCTTTTAATCCACAAAAACTCCACAGATTTCAGGGGAAAAAACCCCAGCTTCTTTGGGCTGTTCATCAGATATTCTGAGCTGTGGATGAGGGTCAGCTTTCAGAGCACTGTGCTAACCTGTGGCATGGCTGCACCAGCAGTTTTAGCTCGCTGGACCGTACAGCCTGCGTGACTTAACAGAGCTCCAAAACAAGCTCAATGATTATAAGATGCTGCAGGCAAACCTTGCAGACCTGAGCTGGACACTTGAAGGAATCCCTGCTTTTAAATTTACTTCAGATATTTGGAGGAAAACCTCTAACAGAAACAAAGAATCTAGTGTGTATTGCACTATAGTTTCATTAGAGTAGAAGGCAGGATATTTTTGTAGATTTTTACACACACACAGTGTAAACAAAAAAGTGTTTTGATTACCATAGTATTTCATTCCATCATTCTTCAGTAAGATTGAGTAGACAGCCTGTGTAGTGGTTATTTCAATATGGCATTTTACCAGTTTTAGTTTCTTATTCCACTGTTTCCAATGTAAAGAATTGTAGGATTTTTTTGTCGGACTTCTTTCTTTTCATATGCTTTTGTTGCTAGTGGAATTGTCATTATGTCTAAACCTCACTTCTTGAAAAATTCAATAGTTTTCTACTACATCATAGAGAATATTTAATATAGCTGTCTGTCCAAAGGTTTAAGAAGAGAGCTGAAAACTGGCTATGGAAAACAAGGGACAAAACTACAGCAACATAATTAAAAGAATAAAAATTAATTCTCATTGTTGTGAAAAATATGGATTGCATCTTCCAACAAGTCCAATCTTCCTATTATATCATTCACTTCATTTCTAAAGTGGAATGAGCCTGTGCCATTAACATTTGTACTTCTTGGTTGCCACTGAATTGCCACTGGAAAAGGATTTAAACACTACAAAGCTACTTTTCAAAGTGTTGACTTTCTAAGACGAATTTGATGCTTTCTTTGCCTTGTAGAAATGTCAGTCTTTTATCTCTGTGGCAACAGTGCAGAAGGCCACCAAATTATATTTCTAAAATCGCCACCATCAAGGCCTCTGCTTATATTATGTCCTGCTTCACAGTCAGTTTTGTCGATTTATCTTGTATTTTTTTTCAAAGGTCTTAAATCTATTAAATGCTTGCTGTGGAGTTGTTAGAGTTACATCTTTAATTCATGTGAATAATGAGGTACTGAAAAAAATGAATTAGTTTTTTCTGGGAAGTCATCCATATATCACAGTTTGCACATAGCTCTATTTCAGTAGAAGATATAGATCTAATTGCCACCATAGCACAATAACTTTTTCCCACCCCAAGGCTGGTGAGGAGTCAATGCAGAATAGGGGTCACATTGGAATGAAGAGTTGTGGTCCACTGGCAGAGTGGTACCACATTTTTGGGACCAAGATACGATTTTTTACCTTCTGCCATGGAAAATATATAGGAAAATCAGTAAAACTTTCCTGTTTATAGATGGAATTCTGTCATCATTCCTAAGGTGGGTTATAAATAGGGTCTAATGACACTAAGAAAAACTAGGAATTTCCAGTTTAATGACAGATGATAAATAATAGGTTATGTCATTCAAGGGCATAAGAAGATCTCATAGTACAGACCTCAAGCACTGGCAGTGTTGCCTTCAGCATTTGTTAGACCTCATCTAGAATTTTGTACCCAGTATTCCAAACCCACTTAATCTCCATACAAGAAAGATACTGATAAACTGGAGTGAGCTCAGTGGATAGGGAGCAAGTTTTGTTCAGCCTGGAGAAAGGAAGGTGATCAAGGAAGCCTGATAGGAGTATTCCAGTGCCTGTAAGGAGATCACCACAATGAAGCTGGATGCTTCACAGTGGTGGACACTGGGAGGATAAATGGGAATGGGCATGCACTGAGGCAAGAGAGGTTCAATCTGGATATAAGGAAAAATGTTTTCACCATCATAACAGGCAAGCAGTGGGACGGTTAGCCCAAAGACTCAGAGCAGTGTCCCTCCTTGGAGGCTTTAAGATGAGACTGGATAAAGCCATGAACAGACTGACTGAATCTCAAAGCTGACCCTGCTGTGAGTAGGAGATTGGACGAGAGACCTCCTGAAGTTACTCATAACCTCAGCTATCCTATTATTTTATATAATGAAGAAAATTTGTTTCTGATAGTATATCAATGCTTTGGGTAATGGCAAGAAATTCTCACCTGTCTAAAAATCTCACAGACCCTGTCCACGTATGGGATTTCTCTTTCATAAGTAATAAAGGGAATATAGTTGCAAAATTAAGGTTTGTAGAGGCGAGGAGTGCAGAGCTGATTACATGAATATATCTATGCCATACAGTGGAATTCAGTGCAGAATTCCTTGAGTTAGCATGAACCAGTCTCTCTCCAAAACTCAAGATGCTACAGTTAAATGAACGTGGAGAATATGGAGCTAGTTAATTGACTGAGAGATGGGATCTATAAATTCAGAAACAGGGTGATACAAACACAGTTATGTTTCTTTTGGGTTCTGAGGGAAGCCCTTTCATGAGCTGCACGTTGTTCAGTGACAGCAGATTCCACGCAAGTGTTGGTGTGCTTGTGGAGGATCTCTGGTTGAAACACAAATAATACTGCAGAAGACTAAATTCATGTCCACAGAGAGTTTATTATGGAAACTTTCAAGTCGTTTGTGACCTGCTCACAATAAGCAACCCAGCTTTTTTTTTTACAGCCTCTTATAAATGTCGTGAAATCAACTCCCATCAAATGGGTAATCTTAATAAACAATACACCTATCATTAGGCTGTCAGCCATCCTTATTTAAACCATTTGGAAGGCTATCATAGGTATATTGTGTTGCATATAGAAATACTTGTTTTATTACTTGTCTATACATATATGCCCCAGTGCGCAGAAAGAAACTTTAAACAGAATTACCCACCCTGACAGCAGAAAAAAAGTATCTTTCACGGCACACATAGCCGAGAGCACAGAAGGTTTTAAAAGTAGTATTGAGCAGAAGAAGCAAGACTATTATATGTCAGACATTGTTGTTTCTGACCGCAGGCCAATATCACTTGTCTACAACAAAAAACTTGCTCTTCTCCAGAAATAATGAATGAAATAAAATGCTCTATTCACCCTTTGGTTCTCAACAAAACTCAGGGGAATGCGAACTGTAAGAACAAATATTTTCTAAGTCGGTATTTCTGCCAACAGTGAAGAAAATGAAATTATGTTTTAAAAAATGAGTTTGATGTTTTGTAATTGAAGAAAGCTGCTGGTTAAATAATGAGTTATATAATTTATTGCAGTTTCTGCTGGTGTTTCAAATCTCTGCATTATTAATAAATATAAGTGCCCGAGTGTGAATTTTATTTATCAATTATTACAGTGAAAGAGTGAACTCTACAAAGAGATGAAAAATTTAATTTTTCTCCATTATATTGTGCACTAACTACAAATTAGGGATAAATTGATCTCAATTTGTATCTCAGGAAGTTGTGCTGCTTGTTTGCTTCTTTTACTTCTAAAACTGTATCAGTGTCAAGCATCATGCTAGGACACACTGTAACGCTAGAAATGCTTGAACAGACTTTTAATTCTGACGTACTGGTATAAATATGAATTAGCATCAATAGAAACACTCTACAAATATGTCAATGTGAACATAATCGAAATCTGACCTATTCTTTTGAAAGATGTAAAGCTCATATTGTAATTCCTTTTGTCAATAGAAAAGCCATTGCCCAGACCACATTTTAATTAACTACCCTAAATTCCGTTTGCAGATTCAGTTAAGGAAAGATATTCTTCACTTCTTGTCCTAACCCGTTCTTCAAAGTTACAGTGCAGTTTACTGACTATATTATGAGTCATGGGTCCTGAGAAATTGTTCTAGCAGTAGTTTGGATAACGCTTCATAATTATGAATAAAATGCATGATTAGAAGATTGGGGGAAAAGAGGAATTTACATTAAAATGTTACCGTTACCCTTAAAACTAAGGATAAATAAGCATAGAACTGGGGAAGGACCTCAGTAATCATTTATATACTTTTCTTTCGGATCCCCACATTTAGTTCACTATATGAGCAGTAATAGCCTTACATGATCATTATAACATGGCACATTTCTAACTGTCTCTAGAATTGCTATAATAGGAAAAGCCAGAACAATCAAAAACAGAAATTAAAAAGCATTGATTTACTCACGTCAATAACAGGCCCAATATTCTCTAATGAATGAATTTATTCTTGGGTGTTTTGTGAACAGTATTCAATTACATTCTCTATATATTCAATAATATATATCAATTTACTTTCTAGATTAATGGAAACACCAGTTAGGAGGGGCCTTTGGAGATCTCCTGTCCAGCCTCTTACCCAAAGCAGGGCTGTCACCTAACTAGGGCAGGCCAGCTCTGCCTTTGTCTGGCTGGGTCATGAAAAGCACAAGGGTGGAGATTCGCACCACCTCCATGGGTAACCAGTTCCAGTGCCGCACCACACTCCATGTGCAAGTTTTCCTCTTTAGCAGACTGAACCTCCCAAGGTGCTTGTCCCATGGCTCTTGTCCCTTACTACATCATCTGCCATTACCAAGTGAAGTTCTGGATTTGCTGACAGAAACCATGCTTTGAGAGATTGCAGGCTGCCCTTAGGTTGCCCTTGACCTCCTTTCATTAGGCTAAGCAAGCTTAGATCTGTCAGCCTCTCCTCATGTGTAATAATACCCTTTAGTCTAGTTTGTCTCAATAGCCCTCCACTGGCCCCTCTCCAGTCTCTCAATATCCCTCTTGATTTGGGAATCCCAGAACTGAATACACTGTAGGTGTGGCCTCACCAGTGGTGAGTCCAGGGTGTAAGAAAAGAACTCCCTCAGTGTGCTGGCCTTGCAGCTCCTGTGCAGCTCCGTATGCATTTTGCTTTACTCATGATGAGGACACACCGATTGCTCTCATAGAACCTGGCATTCACAACAGTTCCCAGATTCTTTTCAGTGTTGCTGCTATTTAGCCAGTCAGTTCCCATCCTGAGTTGGTGCTTGGGGTTATTTTGCCCCAGGGGAAGAACTGTGTATCCCTTGTTGAAGTTGATGCTCGCTGCCTCCTCAAGGTTATGAAGACTTGACTGAAGAGCAGATTCATTGTTTGCCTTGTTGGTCACTCTGCTGATTTAGAATTGTCATAAATTTGCCAAGAGTATCTTATTTCATCAAGTGCTATGTGTTTATAGCACACTGTAGTATGATGTAAAGAAAAGACTTTTATCCTTTTTCAAGTGTGGATCCTCTGCCTTTTCCTGAAGTCTTTCTCTGGAACTTCTTTTAACAAGCATCTCCTTATTTTCATGTTCAGAAATTTGAAAACTGCTTCAGCATTTGCTATGCCTACTGTTCTGATGCAGAAGCAGATGTCTTTATCTTAAGAGTGATTTTGACTCTTCTCTTAGTTACCTAACTTTTGGCAAATTAGGTCTGGAAGCAGCTTTCCTATTTGTGAGTAAAATAGTCAGAGATACAGTGATTCCAACAGTGAAAGAATTCTTAGAAGCATCTAGCAGTCAAACTTTGATTATCCTCAGCAAAAAGATGATTTTTTTCCTCTAATAGCTATCACAGTGTTATAAACCTGATAGAAATACAAGCAGTCATTTCATTGCACCTTTAGGTAAGTATGTCTTTCCTCATTCTTAGCACGAAATGCTACCTTTACAGATGCTACCGGTGATGACAGTAGTGCCTGACCTGCCTTTCTCCCCATGATAATAAAATAGCATATTTCTGATGACAGCAGCTTGTAAAAGCTACTGTGAAATTCGTGGTAATCTCTGAAGGTAATGTTATGTTACATGCACATGTTATATCACAAACCTCAAACTATTATCAGTTGTTATCAAACTATTAACAGGAATCCCATCGTTTCATGGTATCAAACTTTTTACACACTTGCTTTGTTGTATACATCGACAAAGTCCCATCAAATACAGCCAATCAGATAATCAGAATTATATCTATGGCCAACCATTAATCTCTTACACCAATCCACTAGCATCTCAGCTAGCTAGTGTAATACAACACATTAACAAAGCAAAGCATGGTGCAGATTTGCTCAATAAAGACCATGTGGACAGTATTTAGGTTACAACTCCTCTACAAAGCATGTGATATTTGGATTTCAGTTCATGTTCAGTGACACTACCAATAATCCCAAAACAGGAAAGGGAGAGGGTTAAAAAAAAAAAAAAAGCATAATGCTTTATGCTCAGTTTGCAGAGGGATCAATATCTTTAGTTGATAGTTAGATCCTGTAGCTTGTGCATTTGTTTTCCTGGATTGTCCTGGGATAGCTTGAGGATATAGGGCTGCAGAGAATTTGGCTGACTGTATGGGAGCCCACACGTCCATGAATTTGTAATGTCAAGCCACATATTTTATAGATAAATGATGTTTTAAACAGAATAGAAAATGGAATTTGTTTGCAGTATGTATTATATGATAAGTGCTTTCTTGGAAAACTGAAATGTTTGATTTTAGCACCTAGAGATAGAAAAGCAGGCAAAAATTTAGGGAAACACAAACCAGCATTAGAATATGCTCTTAAATCTCTTGTACTAACTAAGGACAAGTTGTCATCACTAATTAGATCAGCTTCAACAGATTAAACACCAAGCTTATTTTTCCGTGGTTTCTAGTCCATTACGGTAGCTATTTGTCTTCTTCTACCAGCCAAGTGGCCAAATAAATTACACCAGGCATAATTTACTAATGTTTCTGTAGTAATTTCCAAATAAGGAAGAGACCTTCCATCCCATAAAGATTATATATAAACATTTGCCTTTGCGGGGTTTTGATGTGACTCTGAGGAGGTCTGAACCTTGAGGTAGTACTAACCAATTTTATCTGCAGTATGAACGCAACCCCCCACACACCCCAAAAGCAGTAAAATCATTCTAACTTCTATGGTTTTTTAGAGCACAAACAACCCATTAAAGTACACCAAATGCACATCTTCTGGATGATGCAGATAAACAAAAGTTTGGAGAACAAATCTTCCCTTTGTATGCAATTTCCTTTCAGAATGAGCCTCTCCTTCCAGATGCTCTGGAGTCCAGCAATTTGCACTCCTTCCTGGGGTTGCAGTCAGTCTCCCTCCGGGTCTCTAGGAATGTACCCTCTCCTTGACCTCTGAGGCTTGGCCATAGATCTGCTCCTTTGCAACAGCCGAGCCATGTGCTTTGTCAGGAGTCTTTCCATCTGCATGCAGACATTGTAATCTCCTCCTTTTCCTCCCCCCCCACCATCCACCTGACACAGACTGCCTCAGCCAGGAAAAGCAGAGGCAGCCCTTCTCCTGCTGTTCTGTCACACCCTTTTAAACCAAACAAGAAGAAAAAGAAAATCCAACAACCATAAAACAGAGGAGAAACCATGAAGGGAAAATTCAGTTTTGTCATCTGTCATAAAGGTAAAAAGCAGTTGAAATTGGAGGCACTCTGTAGTGCCTCCATCTAAATTGCAAAGCCTTACCAGTTTTCAGGCTCAGATGTGCAGCCTTTTAATTTTTCTACCTCAGGTAAGACTTGAGGTGAGACCTGGATTCATCAACTCTCCTTAGGCCCTGGTTTCTGGGGAGAGAAGATGCAAATATATGAGCCAGAAGGGTTCAGGCTTATACTCATCCTCATCTTTCAGAGTCTGGATTACACTAATATAGTCCAGAATAAGGATCATATGAATGTATTTGTATTAGGCAGTACAGAAAAGAGCAGATGGATAGATCTTACAAAATGTGTCCACCTCTTTTCGTTTGACCTCTCTAGTCACCTCTCAAAATTGTTGAATAATTGTCTGTCCAGATTATAACGCTGCTAGCTGTTGTCATGGCATCTGACTTACTCCTAAAATAATAACATACAAGATTAACTCCAATATGTGCACATAGGAAAAAAAGAAAGCATAACATTAGAAAGTTTCTACTTCAGCAAAGCTCAGTGAAAGAGATGGCTATCACTGAAAGTAGGTTTTTGTAGGAATGTGACATTAGTATGAGCTGAAGTTCTCCCTGAAGCAGGAACAGTCTTTGGGATGTGCCACTGTCAGATGTTGTGGGAGAATATAAACAAGAACTAGGAGCTGAAGCCTTTTGGTAATATATGAAAGGCTTTCCCATAACCATCCCTCACTGTTTTTTAATCTCTTCTCTTCAGAAGCATTAATGGACTCTCTCAGATTTCAAAAACTCTATCAGTTAGGATAACCTACGCAAAACTGAGGAATCCCAAACCCAGTTTTCTGTAGTATATCGGCTTCAACTTTGTTTAACCACAGAAGACCTTCCTCCTGTTGGGTTTCACTGTGGCCTGTGTGCATATTGGTCCACACCCTTCTGCTCACTGCTTCATCTTGCCACGTGTCTCTTCTGGTCTTATACATTCATGACATAAATTAGACAAATCATGTCTTCACAGCCTCTCTGGTAGAAAGGCATTTTTCTTGCTGATGTTTCCTTCTGATACATTGTAAATTCTTTCTTATGTGACCTTGAAAAAACATTCTGCTCTAGTGTTTTTTATCCATGGTAGCAAATATCTTGGCAGGCAACACGTTGTTCATGCCCAAAACGTCAAGGCTCAATGCATTTTTCTATGGTAGACTTTCCCTGTGCAATTGACAGGTTTTTTTCACTAAAACCCACTCTGGTACTGCCATTATGAAGCCATTGATAGCATTAAGGATACATGTCAGGTTGTATCAGCCCTTAGTAAAACGGATTTCCAACTCAAACTTTTGCTTTATAACGGCCATTCGTAAACTACGTACATTCCTGAGGGGAAAAAGACCATTTTTAAAAAAAATTAAAATAAATTCCCCATAGGTAAATGTTTCCAAGGTTTGTAGACTAGCTTGCTGGTGAATTCACTAGGAAGTGAATTCATTTCACTTCCCAGTCTTCCCATTTCTCAAGGGAAATCCAAGACAGATGCTTCAGAGATCAGACTGGAGAACATAGAATATGTCCTGCCTTTTGTTCCCACTTGTTAGTATTCAGAAAAGGAGACAGCCTTTTTCTAGAGAAAGTACAGTGGAAGTCTGTTCTAAAGGAACACAAAAAAATTGTCGTTTTCTGTTTTAAATTTTAAATTTTTAAATAGTTCCCAATATAACAGGTATATAGATAAGCATACTAGGAAGCTTTGTTCTTTATAAGTAGCCATTTCCAAGATGTTCAGAGATCCTCTTTTCTGCATAGCAGAAGAGGAAATGTGGCTATGAAATTGAACAACCGTGATTAAAAATATATTAAACTTGCCCCCAAGTCTGGAAGCCCTCACAGATTTAAAATGGAGGGAAAGGGGCACCATGAAAATAATTTCTAGGAGATGTTATAAAATTAGCTAATTAAACTGTGAGTATACTCAGTAATTATAAAGGAAAATATATATGCATATCAGTTAAAAATATGTTCTTACACAGGGTAACGTGGAGCGTTAGGTTTGGACCTTGTAAATTACATGACAAGTTATACTAATATTCTAAATGAAAATACTTACAAGCATGGTCATATTTATACTAAAAAACATCTGAGGTGTTCTGCATATACAATACTGAAATCAAAGGAGAATACTATACTTTTATGAGGCTACCTCCTTCAGTTTACCCATCAGACTAGAAGAGTCTGAAGGGATGTATCACAAATCCTTTTGGCAGTAACATCCGGAAAATCTCTAGAAGTTGCTTCATTTTCTAGACTGAAAAAAGTCTCTCTTGATTCATCCACAGTATTTGGTACAAGTCCTGAAGGCTCTAAGGTTTCACTCAAACATAGAGATAGGGAAAGCATGTGGATTAAGACATCTTTTTACTCAGGAACATGGCAAGGAAAATCTAGAAACCTACTGTAGTGACCTCATAACTGAGGACCCAGAAATTAAATAATTAAATGCCTACATAAATACATATAATTCAGATACAACGAAGTGGGTTTTTTCCTTTCTAAAATCCGTATAGATTTTTATATGTTGTATTACTAACATCTGACCCTATTCAGTTCATTTGGGTGTTTTCAATAGCTTTTGTTTATGCCCTGCATTTTTAACTCTGATGTAATATTTCAGAGCATGAAAAGGCTATTACGGTAACAGGGGACCTTCCTTGTTTTCCAACATTCTTTTGCTGACCTCTCTTGAGTAATGCTCGTGTGTATTTATCATTGAAGTATGTCAGGATTACCAAAGTGCAAGAAATCAAGGGAGGAAATTTATATAGCTTTGGAAATCTTGCTCACATGCAGTTGTCAAAAGAACTCTTTGCTGTGGAGGTTTTTTTCGTACATGCAGTGATGACATTTCATCTTTTGGAAAAATTAAAATATTTAGGTTAGAAGTATCAGTTTACAGAACACCTCTGATATTTCTGTGGAAAATGTAAGAGTGACAAAATTAATTTATTCAAAAGAATGACACACTGAAACTCTCAATCATATTTGTTCTTTGAAATTTTAATCTCCTTTAGCCTTATTGTACGTAAATTTATTTAATTTCATAAAATTTTTTTTCATTTTACTCATATACTTTATGACATTGAAAGGAGACATTTCTTCTTCCATTTCCTCATTATATGGAAAATTCATGAAAATGTGAGAGCAGTGCAGTGGGTGGAAAATTATTGCTTTCTTTAATAAACTTGGCCAAGAGACTCGGGATACTTACTAAAATAATCCTAGAATACAGCAATATTTTCGAAGTTGGACAGGTGCTAAGTATTTTGTTTTGTTAAGTTGGCTAACCTTCCATAAATCAAGTATATCTCTTCCAAAGTTAGTTTTAGCAGTTTCTGTCCAGCTTTTCAGTGAGCTACTTCAAAAAAATCTTACCATACTTTTCAGATGACCAAATCTGCTTACTAATACCAACTTTTCAAGCAAGGGCATCAATATTCTCTACCTTTTCAGAGAGAAATTCAATTACTTATACCCTTCTTAGATTGTTTTGTTTCTAAGAATCACAGAGTGAACCTAATTCAACATTTCAGCTCAGTTGTCATCTTTTGAAGCAAACTCCCTGATCATTCCCATTTAATAATGCTTTCATTCATATTACTAGCTGGTTTTGGATCCCCACACAAACTGGAGTGAAAGTAAGTAGAAGCTGAGCTTTGGTAAGCATTCTGTCCCACAGCACAAGTAGAACTAGCCCAGTATTAAAGCCTCCTGATATGTGTGACAGCCTGATCCTTAGTGCAAACTATTTCATTTTAGTAATTTGCTCGTATTGGTCTGTGCTACTTGCTAATGTGGACACAGCTCCCAACTGGACTTTGATTTCATAGACCCTGACAAGACATAGAACCAAATTCAAGTATCATTTGGGCACCTAAAATGTCATTAAAATGTATATAGGGCTTAAGGATGTCGTCATCTTTGGGACTTACGAAAATTTCATTAATTGGTTGTCTGCATCTTTAAATGCCTAAGTGTCTTTGAAAATCAAGACCTGCTATTTCTGTGCTGCAGTTCCACTTTCTTAAAATAAAGATAAATAATAATACCCAGTTGGACAGAATCTGATGAGGATAAATATATTTAAAATTGTGAGCTGCTCAAATTATGGAATAAGAGGGTGGAAACATAGATTGCTTTCATATCACAGATCAAGGTTAAACAAAGGCTAAAGCTCTGCATGCATGATTTGCAAATGCAGTTGTGCTAATAGCATGATGATCTTAATTAGATGATCAGCTGCATATCTGACTTTTGATAATAAGTCCTAATGTGACTTGCTAATCAATGTCAGGTATGGGAATAGAATGTAGAATTTCTGACTTGTGAATCCGTGCACTAATTGCTAAATCTGACTGCCTCCCTAATGTCATCCTTCATTTCAGAATGTTCTATCTCCTCCTTATACTCTTATCATGTATTATTTGAACAGTTTTTTGTAAATCCACAGACTGTTAAGTCAGTAAGAATCCACTACAATGATATTATCCGACTTCTAAATAACAAGAGCCAAAAACTTTCTTGCTATTTCATATCGGTAAATTATTATTTCTTACATAAATTAACATTATAAATCTTAATTTTTTTACTGGGCTGGCTACAGAACATTCTTTTCAAAGACATCTAATTTTGACTTCAAGATTCCAAATGATGATGAATTTGTCACTTTCCATGAGAAGAAATGTCAGTTATTAATTGCCCTCAATGTAGTAAGATGCTGGAAAATAAGGTCAGATTCATTAGGTTTTAAAAGTTGCATTTAATTGCCAGTTTAAATGTTTCTGAGTTCTGCTTTCAGCCACAGTAATATCTTGTTATGCCTTTAACTTCTAGATTAAAGATTTCTACATCTCAGATCATAGATTGCTGTATAAAGGAGACTATGAAAGAAAATTAATCACTTTAATCACATCACATAAGTCTCTGTGGAAAGCAGTTGAGATAGCTGAAAACAATAGAATTATTTTAGCTTCAATTGTTGTGTTTTCCTTTTTGATTTAGCAATATTACAGACGAATCTTAAAAAGGAACTATTACAAAAATGCATTTTAAAGTGAAACTCAGAGATCTGCCTGGAGTCAATTTTTCTTTCCAAAGGACAATCCCTGTATTCCATACCTAAAGAGCAGGGAAGGAAAGGAAATAAGCCATTTTTAATTCTTGAAACCAAAGTATGTAGTTGTCAGCTGCTTCTTTGGGTTTTGTTGACACATCAGAAAACCGTCTTAACAACTGGGATTCCCATTAATTAACTCACTGGAATAAATACAGCTGTCAAAGCAAAATAGAGTACTGTGGAATTTCCACACACAATAAATCATTACCCCTTCAAAGGACAAATGTTTGAATTAATAAAACTGAAGAAGTACATGAAGCTGACATCAGACATTGAAAAATGCTTAGATTCAGCCCACTGAATCTAATCTTTGTTTATATAAAAGTATTACATGAAATAGAACCAAAAATTTCATATCAGGATTATGTTTCTCTGTAAAATTGCTACCAATAGAGAAAATTCATATAAAACTGAAGAATGAGAGTCCAACTTATGGAAAAGACAGAAGGAGGTGTTTTTTTCCTTCTGAATGCACGGTACCACATACAATGGTTCATGTGTGATAATACGTGCAAAACCCAACATCTATGAAAATGTCTGCATTTAGTTTTATCTCTACCAAATTAAATTTTAATATATTGTGGCCTAATTGTAACATGATGTTTTACTTTTCATCTTATTCAAAATTTTATGGTGGGGAAAGGGAAAACAGCAAGATGTTTCTCATTAAAAAAAGTGCATGTTTGCTGCTGCAGCTGCAGCTTTGGCTTCGTTTCGTAGTTAGAAATCTCAAAGGGCATAGAAAGAACAGTAATAGCCACTATGGCCCCAAACTTATCACCTCCTAAATACAAATGGAAAATTTAGACAGGAAGAAAATTAGACCTTGTTTCTCTTCTAGTAAAAAACTTTCACTGAAACGAAAACTAAAACAAACCCACAATAACTTATGTAGTTAAACCACTGCCAGTGAACCAAATTCTAGAAAAGAAAATAATTATTTTTCAGTAATTTTGAGAATGTCCAATTTCATCTTTCTCCTTTTGTAATGCGCTTTTCTGCTCAGTCTCCTTTGCACCAGGAAAACCTGCCTGATAAAGAACTATGTGAGCAGAAATTCAGATCCCACAGAGGAAAAAATCCACCATGGAAATTCCTTTGAACATGTACACGTGTACCAAAAGATTCCATCCAGATAGCAGTAGTATCCTCAGTATGAATTATGAAATAATATAGGAACATTCATTTATTGTGAACTTTCAACTCCTCACCTTTGCTCTGCCCATGAGTCCATTCCTCCTGGGATGAGTGGAACAGTACCAGACTCTCAGAAATCTGCCAAAAGCAGGAGTTCTGTGAGAATGAACAAAAAGTTGATTTGCAAAGTGAAAAAGAAATGGCAAAAAAAAAAAAAAGTCTACAGGGAAGTTCTGAAAAGTAAGGGAAAGAAAGATTTCTGCCATTCTTTTTCCAAATGCAAGATCAATTTCTTAGCATTTTTGCCTAATTAGAACACATGAAGTAAAATAAATTTTAAAAGCCTGGCAAAACAAAATGCTGCGAACAATGGGGTGGAGAATGGAAGAGTGAACCACAGATAAACAGCCTTAATCACAGCTCTTAGCTATGTACTGGAAAGTGCTCAGTGTTACAAGTTTAGTTTATAAATTTGAATGGAATGGAATGAAATCATACATCAAATAATGAATGAGCCACTTGTAAATAATAAATTCTGAAGACTAGAAACAAAAATTTTAAGAGTTTAAATAATGAAAGGTCAATAAGTTTTATTTAGAGAGAGTAAAATCACATTTTGTCCCATATTAATACATCTTGTAATTTCAGTGATTAATATTCCAGAGAAAATACATCTTTTTTAGTTTCATTATCTTACTGTGTGAAAACTAGCCACATGCACTGTCCTTCCAGTACACCCTCAACCAAAACAGGGGAGATCTGAATTTTGTTCCTAATATTTACAAGGCTGAGGAAAAAAAAAGCATACTTTAAAAGTTGTATCTCCTGACAAATGAAAGGAGATGGCCAATTTTAAAATGCTCCCTTCTAGAACATCCCCCAAAGGCAGACACATTTCTGCAGGAATTAAACAGAGTTATTTTGTATATAATTAAGACTCTGAAGCCACTGGCTTTCTTACCAAATTTGACCTTGGTGCTTAGTGATAACAAAAGATATATCTTCTTTGTCCATCCATTATAAACACACATCAAATATTGCAGGGGGAGCATCTGGTTTTAAGAGGCACTTACTTTGGAATGACAGACTCAGAGATGTAATGTACTGAAGTGATACATTTTGATTTCTATTACTGGCCTTTACAATTATCATCAGTATCTCTATAGTGTGTTTTTCCTATTCTGCCAAACAAACCGCATTTCTGTTAATTATATGACTGAATTAGTCATTTCAAACTTAATACCTCCTAAAGCCATCAGCAGATGTTCCCTTTATAATCATTGATGTCATTCTCTAAATGATTGAAAAGGAGATGTTACATGGAGTGCTATGAGTAAATGCCAACTTTGGCGTTCTTCTTGTCTAACTTTAGCTGTCTGACAGCGAAGCATCTGGCCTGCCTCAGTCAAAGGGGCTGTCTCCGTCGGCAGTGACACTTCCGAAACCTCCCTGTTTAAAAACACACAGAAGAAGCAGCCCTGTCACACTCCTCACCGCCTATGGAGCCAACCCAATTATTTAGCCCAGACAAAATTGCTACCTTTAAAACTGCAAACTGGTGAGACTGATGCCATCTTTCAGCTGAATGCGGTGACAAATTGCAGGCCAGATTCAGTTCTTAGTTTCAGCTGATCTTGTTTTATATTTCAGTCAGATAAGAAACCTGCACAGTCTTGCAGGAGAAAAGGTGTCTCTGCATGGTAAGAAATGCTTAGCCCCTTCCACAGGTGTTCTCCCGGTCAAATGCAGCGGTCATGTGAAGCCTGAGATAAATATTCTTAGGCTGCTGATGCTTATTTTGAAGTCAAAATCAACAGTAATAAAGTTATCTCACTTAAAAGATCAGTATGAGTACTTAATGCAACATTGTTAAAACATGGAGGACACAAACAGAGCAGAGAAGCAATGGGGGGAAATGGGATATACTTGGACTATCAGATGCATCCTTTGAGAATGTCTTTTCTATTCTCTTCCTTGCTGCTCCATCAATCTGTACCACAATTTACCACTGAATGGGTCTGCAGGAGAAAAAAAAAAATTACTGTTTTCCCTCTAAATAGCTATCAGCATGTTCTTTCTCTATAAATCCTAGTGAGATCCCTGGTGGTGGCATAGCAGTTAACAAATACAGAAAGTGATACAGAACAGCTTCATTTCCCCAGCATATTAAAACTACAGTTGTCAGCATTTAATGTCTTTGATATCCTTAACCCCCTACAAGTTGTAGAATTAGCTAAAGCTTTGCCTCCAGGTATCCCATCAGGATGCTCCAATACAGAGATTTACATTCAGTGTAACTCTCTAGGAGTAAAATATCTTTTTTTGACATTCTTAATGCGTCATAATAACTGCAAATTTATTGTATCGAGCATTAACCACTTTCTCCTTCATACGTGCCTGGAGCAAGGAGGAAACATCACTATTACCATAAATACGCTACACTGAATGAACAAATATGCAGAAGCCTTACTGCAGACTTCAATCATTTACATTATTTTTAAATGATATAATTTTAAAATATGTTCATTTTAGAGTCATAAATGAGAATGGAACAGATGGTTAGAGCTTAATTTGGAGTAATTTGTCTATTAAAATACACTGCATTGCCAGTGAGTCTTTGTTATAACACTCATTACAATGGAGTTGTAATTTATGGGGTAGACGGAAAGGTATTGGACCTTTAGGAAAAGTTTACAGTCTTAGAGGATTCCCTAGGAGAACTGAACAGAGATAATCATTTTAATATAAGATTTTTGAGGAAAAAGTGGGGAAAGCAAGAAATCATAGAATTGGGATTTTCAGTCCTTTCAGAATTCCCAGTGTTCCTAAAGGATATTCACAAAATACACAAACAAAAGGATATAATATACAAACAAAAGGACCTTCTTTGTATAATCTTAATCATGTATTTCTTAGTTTGCACTGACTTTTAACTGTTGTAGAAGGTTATGACTTCACAACAGTAAAGGCTTTTATAGATAATTCCTTAGAAGTATTTTGAATAAGCAAATTATGCATATTGAAATTCATTATTGTATTGTTCTCTGTATTAAAACCATATTTTAAAGCTTTTTCTTTCTAATACAAAAGCCCAATAAGGCTGTTCATATTTTCGGTCCATATTAGAATTAATTTTATGTTCATTATCTCTCTTTAGGGAAAATAAATGAGCAGCAGGGAGGCAAAATGCACACATGGGATGTAAAATTTAGGTTAATCAACGCTGAAGGTAATGTGAAGGAAGCTAAAGGGACATAGAATATAAAAAGTTTAAGTTTCTTTCAGAGAAAATTCACTGTCACAAACTGGCATTAAGTAAAATAAATCTTTTGGGTTTTCCCTTACCTTCTCCACATCTAAGTTAATTTTTTATGCCAGAAAGAACATGTTTCTGTAATTGTGATCAGAGTTTCTATTTAATACTTAGTGGTTGCTCAAAAGATGGTGATTAAACACATAGTTACAAATGAAATTATGTAGAAAATAATACTCCATCTATTAGGAAGCCTGTATTGCATAACTACACGCATATTCACATTCATATAAATAAATGTGTGTATGTATGTATATAACTTCTTGTATGGAAATGTAGTGTTCATATCTCATTATGGATTAGCAGCAATAAGAGAACACCAACAATTATTAAATACATTAAAAACTGCAGCATCGTGTATCTCCTATAAATATTTAATTGTGACAAAACGTTGGAAAAATTTATTAGGCATGGTGCTGGGACGACAAGTTCACATCATAGAGTCATAGATAGAGTGATACAATCACAGAATGGTTTGGGTTGAAGAGGACCTTAAGGTCATTTAATTCCAACCCCCTGCTGTGGGCAGGGACACCTTCCACTAGAACAGGTTGCTCAGAGACCCACCCAACCTGGCCTTGAACACTTCCAGGGATGGGGCAACCCACAACTTCCCTGGGCAGCCCGGTCCAGTACCTCACCACCCTTGAAGTAAAGAATTTCTTCCTAATATCTGACCTAAACCTACTCTCAATACCCCCTGATACCCTTCAATACAAACCAACACCTTGTCCTGTCACTACGTGCCCTTGTGAAAGTCCCTCTCTGGCTCTCTTGTAGGCCTCCCTTTAGGTACTCCAGCCCTCTGATCATCTTCATGGCCCTCCTCTAGATTCTCCCCAGCAGGTCCCTGTCCTTGTGTGTTGGTTTGTTGATTCCCAGAGCTGGAGGCAGCACTGCAGGTGGGATCTCACCAGGGCAGAGCAGAGGGGCAGAATCCCCTCCTTGACCATGCTGCCCACGCTGCCTTGGATGCAGCCCAGGACATGTTTGGCTTTCTGGGCTGCCAGGGCACATTACTGGCTCACGTTGAGCTTCTCATCAACCAACCCCCAACAACCCTCAGCAAAAGCAAAACCATACTCTCCACCTCCTAAACGAGGGGGACATTAACAAACTCCTGTCTAGTTCAGTATTCTCCGTCTTTCTTTTTGAAAGATACTCAAAGAAATAATGCAAGAGTCACCGGGGCTAAAAGAGGTGTAGTTCTGTACTTAGTGAGAATTATTTTAATGTATCATTTAACTGTGATGTGTCATGCAAATTTATTGTAACAAGCATTCTCTGTTATATATACCTGCAGCAAGGAGGAAACAGAAGTTTAGGACACAAAAATTCACAAATGTATAATACCTGAGAAATATCCACATATCCAAGGCAATTTCTGATTGAGATATTTTAGAACTAGGCTATGGACAAAGAGCTGCTGTGCAGTGCCTAATTTTCTAGTCTTGTATGAATGTGTTGTATTTGATGTAAACAAAGTGTTCTGCTCTCCAAGCTAATTGTATAAATTAAAGCTTTGCTCAGTTTAGAAGATCACACACAAATATTACTAGTGTAAAATGGGAAAAAAATGGAGGAAAAATGTAGGCTACAGGTTTATTTTAAAAGAAAACACTAACTAAATTTCATATAATGGTACTTTCAGTTGGTATCAAGAGTGTCATCTCCTGGATTGTATGAAACCAGAAAAGGGAAGGAAAAAGATAACACTGTATGATTTCTTCTTTTGAAATTATTCTGAAGCTTGCCAAATATGTATCTTCTCAAGCCTGCTCCAAAAAACATGAATTAGAGTCTAATATTCCCCATAGCCCCTATCTAATTTATACAATATATTTTATAAATATTAGTAGATTTGTTTTATCTTGTTGTCAAATATCCAGCCAATTACTGAAGTGCAAGACATGGGTGATGACATTTGGTACTACAGTAAAAGAAACCATTTGCAAAATTTTATATATAGTACGAACTCTAATTTTTAAATAGAAGTATACAAATAAAAACAAACAGCTGAACTTGATAAACTAAGAAAAAAGTCACTTCTTGGTATGCATAAACAATTTTTGTAAGACAATGATAAGAACTAATTTTTGAAAGTGCATAAAAAAGCAAGAGAGTCAGAAATCCTATCACATATCCTAGTGTAATCATTTTAGAGTCAGGATCAAAACTCCCAGATGCTCACCAAAAGCACCCCTTCCACTCTTATTTTTTAGAGAAGCAGACTTTGTTTCATTTTATTCTAAATTGGGCATATAAAAGCAAGTCTCTCTCACAGCCCAGTTCTGTTTCTACCTATTGACTACAAAGGAAACTTAAGGTAACTAGCTGAGACTTAAACATCCAAATTCTGAGTTTCTGAAGTTCTCCAAAAGCAGATCCAGTGGGCCTAACTATTTTTAAAACATGATTGTGTTTTATGTTTTCCTTGCAGTATATATAAATATAAGCTCTCAATGAGCCATTTTATTATGAATTCAATGCAAATTATTCCACTCTACCAGGAAACTGTTGTACTCATCTAGTACTGTTTCTACATTGTATGTAGTCCTCTTTATAAAATATATAAGCATTACGTTCTGGTATCACATAATCTTCTACACATACTTAAAGACTAAATTCAAGTAACATTTTCAAGCAGTAATCATGCAATAAACCACATGAAATCCCTCTAGACTACAAGCCACAACTTTGAGTTGAGCACCAAAAGTACCATTAGCTGCACAAATCTCTCCAAATAGAGCCTTCTCTTCTCTGTGCACTCAAAAATTGCTATAGTCCATCCATTAACTTATACTGAATAGAATAACTTCTGCTCCAGGATTTACAAGTAATGTCTCAGTCACTTGAAATGAGACTCAGCATCATTGACTGCATCCAGTGACCTGAAAATATTTCCCCCCCAGCTTTAGCTAAAGACTTCAAGCATCAACCCACAAAATTTTTATGACAATTGATGCTTTTCTGTAATGTACATCACTCTAAAACATTTTACAGTGCCCTGTGTCAGCCCTGAAGAACAAAGATAATTGAGCAAGCCAACATAAGAAATATATATGTTCTCAAAATACTTCATATCTTCAATGTCAGCACCCAACGCACAGCAGAGACAAATTACTAAGAGAGATTACATTAAAGATTTCTGGTACAAGCAACAACAAACACACCATAAAACTGTGATTTACATACTCAATATTGGACATAAAATTTTAAAAGGTTAAATTTTAAACTTATATTTGGAGGAACTTCACCGAAGGAGAACATAATTTGAAAGTCTTAACTCATTCCCTGGGAGAAGTGCTGCAGTCACACTTTGCTTACCTCAATAGAGGGTTTGTGCGTAGGTGATTAACTCCTATATGTTTCTAGAGAAAGAAAGAAATTGCAGTGTTTTTTCCTTTTCTGCATAGACTATAAGAACATCACCAAGATCCTTAAACACAACACCATAAAATTTTAGGTTTGTTCAAGTGTCAAAAAACTAATTGAAACACTTTTTAGTGTTTTTGTCTTAGCTTTTGTGCGTGCAATTTGGTACTTTCAGAACTGTGCTAGTTGCTTAGTAAAGGGAATAATTTAAGTTAAGAAACTTGAAAATCCCATCACTGTAAGAGTCATGTACCTTTTCAAGCTATAGTAGAATATGCACAAGGTCAATGGGGGCACCTAGAATCTTTTTTTTTTTTTAAACCAGTTTTGTTCTATTTTTTTCCCTATAAGTAGGGACATTCCCTAGACATCTCTGTTTTTTAATAGAATTCCAGCTGCCAGGCTTGTGCTTAAGTGCCAAAACTTGAGAGAGCTGCACCTGCCTCCTATCTGTGGTGTGGTGGCACTGATGACCTAAACATTTTCTGATTCATTTTTCTTGTCAGGTAGCCCTGACAACATACAAAGCAAAGACAAAATCTGACAAGCCTCTGGCGGGGAGAGTATTTCTTTGCAGTGCTCTTCCTACAGAATCAGATAAGTCAGACAGAGTATCTGCCGCCTTGCTACCAGTGCTCCCTAAGCCAAATTTATTGATTGGACGAGAAATAACCCACGAGCTTCTGAGTCACCCAAGCACAGTGTTCAAGACGTGTACTTTGTCAGGTTCTGAGTGAGAAATGCTACCGATTCTTTTCTTTGACCATGGTTTCCTCTGTGTACAGTATATTGTACACAGCGTTACAGAGGGTGTGATGAGCAGGAAGGGAGATGGCGTGTTTGTCTTATCCCACCTAAACGCACTGGATCAGAAAGAGGTCACAGAAAGGAGAAGCAGATTTCTGCTTCCCGGAAGAAAAATGGTCACACTGAGCCTGGGGAATATTTTAGAACGAAGATGTAGAGGAGACTTGGAGACTGTAGCCCTGAAGACTAAGAAGAACAGGAGGATCTTCCAGCAACTGTGAGCAGACCCAAACTGCTCAGAAGTAATGGAAAGATTGTCCTAGAAACACATAACTGTCTGGAGAATATGGTATTTAACCCATCTTATTCAAGTTTCTGGGCACCCTCTATTCTCCTAGAACACAAACTTACCAAGTCCCCTGAGGAGGGTGGGCAGGATAAGTAGTTGCCACGACTAGAAACCTAATGAGTTATTGGCACATAACTGAATGCATCCTCACCATAGCAAAAAAGAATGAAAACGTTTCATTTCTCATTCTGCTTCAGATTCTTTTTCAGAAACATCAATATGAAACAGAGAAAAAAGTATAATCTGCTTAAATTCATATTAAAAAGAAAAAAGTAAAAAAGGTTGCAAAACCTCTGAATATCTTGAGTTGCAAGGTATGTTATTCTGCACATAACCTTGTAAGAGTGACTAAGTGCCCAACACTCCTGAAGGTACTGCTTTTCAGATGAGCCAAAAATTGTTTTAATACATAGACAGAGTTGGAAGAGAGAAACGTTGGCACTGGGAATAGAGGAAACCTCTGCTTGCAAAAAGTTATAAGGATATGAGCAAGGTATTCCATTTAGGGAAAAGAAAATGTCATCTGTGCAAATGCAAGAGGAAGAAGAACTGGTTAGGTAGCAGCTCTTCAGAAATAAAGCTTATTACAAAAAACAAAGCATATTAGAATCCATTATATACAATCACAAAATAATAGTAAATATTATGTTAAAACACATGTAGTTCAAGAAAGCTATAGATTAGCAGGACTTTGTTTTGGTACATCTTGATGCCACATTACTCCTAATTCCTGGCAGAGATATTTGCCCCTTTTTTGGCTGGACACAGAGTTTCACTGATGCTTCTAGGGACTCAGTGCCCAAAATCAAAGAAAGCATAGCTAATAATCTGCATGAGTGAATTGTCTTCCAACCACACTTATCTACAAGGACTGCAAGGAGCAGAAATTCAACATAATGTTTTCCTTAATAGCCTTCTGCAGTTCTTGACTTGCAAGATAACTGACATGCAGCTCATTAAAATATTTGTCCTGCAGATAAGAACCTGCCCTTGATAGCACATTGCCATTTGCTCTTCTCATAGAATCAGTGATTTTTCCTCTGTACCTTGCAATGCTAACAAGTTCGTGAACAGCATCCAAATTTACACTAACCTTGCCAAAAAATTATTCATGAAAAGATCTTCATAACAACATATCCAATTCAAGTATTTCTAAACCACTTTGCTTTGCTAGGGCTGAAGGTCAAGAAACAAACACTGAAGTGCACTAGAAGTCTGGGCAGAAGAACGCTGAGGGACTGAAGGTCAGCAAGTGCTTATCTCCTGTCAGACTTAATCCAAAGAGCCACAAGTCTCTCTATTCAGATTCAATTCCATCTTTCTTGAATTCTTATAATCAAGCTCAAGCCTATCTTTTTACATCCCCAGATACAGTATTCTTGCCCATTGGCAAATTTCAGACATTATCTCAGCTTTTCAGATGACATTTCCACAGATTATTACGCCACAGAGCTGTCAACTTCTAGTGTTCATGGTCTCTCATGTGGATATTGTCCAACAGTTAATCTCTTCTTACAGCCTCTGAGGAATTGGAAATATCAATAGAATTGCCTGGAGCAGGTTCTGGAAAATTTCTCAAGTCTGAAAATATGGCTTACAAAAAAAAAAAAAACCAACAAAAAACCTGCAAAAACCCAAACAAATCTCCCTGCCCCTGAATGAATATCACATAAAGACTAATGATTGAAAACCTTAATAAAAGCTTTATTTACAACAGGGTTACAACTTCAGCTTATTAATCCAGTAACATTAAGGTTGACTTTCAGCTGTCTCCTGCAGATTAAGGCTTCTTGGTGTATAGGCAGGCTCCTTGCAGTCTCTTTTATTGCCTTTTAAATCCTGAATTTTCTGTTTCTTTTTTCATGTGTTTTTGATAAACTGTTGGGAGTACATTCCACCATCTGGAATGTAGATGGTGTGAGCCATATTGACACTGCATGTACTTTACAATCGCAGTCCTTCCAACCTGATAGTCTTCCGAGGGTTTCATGTCTGTGGTGGAATCAGTGGGAGTCACACAATTAGTCATGTCCTCAGTGTTTGGTGGGATCCAAGTAGTTTTCAATATACATTATTTTTTATATCTCTCCTGCGCAAGCCGAGTGGTATCCAAGACTCCTCTTGGTCCTTTTTTGAGGCCCTCTGGCTGGCTGCCACTATTCCTCTGTGGTTTTTAGTCTTGCAGAGACATTACAGAATGTTGATAACATTATCTCATGATCCATTGCATTCTCTATGTCCTGGAAAGTTTGCCCTATGCTGTATTTCCACCACAAGTGGCTTTTCCTGAGTAACTTTTATGCTTACCTCACAGCATAGAAGTTTCAAGAGCACGTCTTGTAACCATTCAGGTACACTTGGTAGTGCTTTTTTATAGCCATTTTCTAATGACTATAAGACTGCAACCGAAATTATGCAGTTATTCCAGATGCATTTTCTGAGCCTATGAAGTATCTACTAGCAACAGCTTTGGCCTGCTAGCTTTAGATGAGTATTTTTCCTAATTTGCCTTTGAAAGTCACACTTCCAGTCTAATCATTTTGCAGGACAGTAGCATTTCAGTCATGATAACGATTTCCTTTTTTTTTTTTTACTTTAAAATATCTGGGGTTTGAGCACTTGACAATTTTCTTGAAGAATTTCTCACCAGTTCTGTGCTGAAAATTTCAAGGGTTGAAATGATGTCTCTTTTGTAGGCAGCTACATCGATCTATTCTTTGTTATTATGGTTTTGCAGACTCCATGAGGAACTGTCTCTAGCTTCATCTTGCCTCTAAGTGTACCATTTCTTTGGTTTCCTTCCCTGTTGGCTCATTTGTTTCCTACAAGGGGTCTGTATTTGTCCACTGGCTCCTGAATGAGTTTATTGTAGAAGAACAACACTTGACCTCACTTCTCCAGTCTAACGTCACTGTTTACTGGTGTTCTTGGCATTAAATTACGTCTGGCTCCATAAACCAGTGGCAATTGAATTTAGTTATTGGTCTAACAGTGTAGTTACAAACACAGAAATGGAATCGTTGGCATTCTTCTGCAAAACTTCATCCTCCTTATCTTCTAAAGTTACACTGAAGTTATCCCTCCCCTTATTATAAATCTTTACAACCTTGATGATTGTTACTTAGTTTTTGCCTCTTGAGATAGCATGACTTTAGAGGACAAAGGGATTCTCTTTCCTACACGATGTGCTTTGTTGCCTAAAAGTAGGCAATTTTTCTTTCTGCACATTGATTTCCACATAATGTGCACCGTGAGAAATATGCCTGTATTTCAGGTCCCCCTGCTTCCTTTCCTTTGGTTCCTCATTTGAACCTTTGTATATTGGATTTATTATCCATGTAATTATGTCAGTATTAATTTTATTTTGTATTAATTCATTGACTTGATACTTTTATTGGGTCTTACTTTTAATATCATGTTGTCTGGAATGACACCTCTTGTATACAATCCTACCCCAATTTAAGTATTGTTAATATACTGATGGTTACATGTGGGTTTTGGATTTCTCAGCAAATCCTGTTTTCAGCTTCTCAGTTGGGGGTGTGAAGCCAGTACGAATCTACACTCTTATTAGGTGTGTGTTGTTAAAATGGTATGATCTTACACCCACATTCAATAAAGATGAGAGACCTTACATCCACTTGAGAGCGTTCCTCGCAGAGATATGAATTACATGATACCAAAACAACAGGGTAGTAGATGACTGGGCCTGCAGAATCCCCTGCTCTGCATCGACACTGAGGGTCAAATTTCAAAATTCACTTGGACTTTCAAGCCTAGATTTGAGGACAGCTTTGGAAATTCCCTTTAACTGCAGTATAGATGTATATAGATGCCTGAAATTAAAGTCCTGTATGAATATCTTTCCCAGCCTTTCAGGTATGTTTCCAGTTAACGGCATGTTGCTGACTTACCCTTTTTTGAATTTTCCTTCACTTTCCTGTCTTTATCCCTCATTGACTTTGCACAGACACCAGTCCCACTTTCCTGTTTCTTTCATGCTTGTAGAAGTAGGATTTTAGCTGGAACTTCATGATTCCCTGGCATCTGAGAATTTCCATGATACCTCTTAACTTTGTTTCCAGTGCTGATTTGTTTCCATTTACTACATTTTTCTGTTTGCTGATGCTTTTGCTAGATTGAGCATTGTCACGGTGCTTCATTTACTTACGAGCTAGTTACTTGTTGGCTGGTAACATAAACGTAGTAAAACCCTTGTAAAACTAAAAAATGAGCCTGACATGTAGTTAGCTAAAGATGAGTGAGATTATTTGCATCTTAACCTATCAACTCAACTGTAAGCTACAACAAATGCCATCAGGACCACTTTTGCACAGACCCTTGATTATTTTTCTCATTCTTATAATATATTGGTCTCAGAGATTTGTTTTTCCTGTTCCTATTGTAAGTGGAAACACTGAAATCTTACAAAAACCCTGCCTTACCATCACCTTTTACATTAAAGCTTTTCATATCCTGGGCTGCACAGAAAGAAGTGAGGCCAACAGTATTGTCTCCACTTCTGGGGTCCCCAGTATAAGAAATACATGGATGTGTTGGAATGGGTGCAGAGGAGGGCCGTGAAAATGCTCAGAGGGCTGGAACAGCTCCCCCATGAAGACAGGCTGAGAGAGCTGGGGTTGTTTTGTCTGGAGAAGACTCCAGGGAGACCTTATTCTGCCCTTTCAAAATATAAAGGGGTTCATAAGAAAGAAGGAGGAAACCTTTCTACCAGGATCTGCAGTGACAGGACAAGGGGCAATGGTTTTACACTGAAAGAGCATAGATTTACACTGGATATAAGGAAGAAAGTTGGATTGAACTGGACTTTGAACAATCTGGTCTAGTGGAAGCTGTCCCTGCCCAAGGCAGAAGGGTTGGGCTAGATGACCTTTGAAGGTCCTTTCCAACACCTGCCATTCTAGGATTCTATAATTCTGTGATCCTCTGTCACCGTTTGAAGAAGTTAACAAACTTGCCTGATCTTCTGAATCCTTTTATACCTCATTCAATCCAAACAGTTTGTCAGCAATGCTTTTGTCATTGCTTTGGATTTATTTACAGTAAACTGCAGGTTTATTGAAAATTAAACTTTGTTGGTAATGTACAAGTTTAATAAATTAACTTTTTATTAGAAGCCATTTCTGTGGCACAGAATGAAATTCATAATAGGCAGAAGAGTTGTCAAATGAGTTGGTACATCAAAGCTTACGTGATTTCAGTCAGGGAGCTATTTGAAGTGGACATTCTACCACCAAGACCATGGAGATTCTTATTTTCCCTGCCTGAAGCTCTTTCACATTACGTAAATAAATGTTTATTGGAGCAGAAAATTGGACAAGTGCCTGACATACTTAGTGAAAGTTCCTTAACCGTAACTCTTTTAAATAAAGTGAGGACAATGTATCTTTCTTGGGCTTAGAACTTTCTGAATGATGTTTCTCAATTTCCAAAACAACTTCAGTTTCCAGTTTACCACTACCCTTTTTTTTGGGACATTACACTGTCATTTCAAATTCAAAATAGAAGAAAGCTGGAGATTCTGCAAAAATTCGGGAACAGTTGAGTCAACTACAAAGGAAACAAGTATTATGCCTAATAGAAGCACACTAAATCCTGCTCATCTCTGCATCAAAGTTACATACATGATAAGTGTTTCATCCAACACTGGTTCTTCATGGATATATCAGTAATTTATTCCTGTGTTCCCTAGTCTTAAGGAAATAGAGTAACATTCACTGTTTTCAGTTTTGGCTGCCACAGATCAAGAAGGCTGAAGTTGAGCTAGAGATTATGCAGAAGATAGTAACGACAATGAGCAGAAATCTGCTGCAGTTCTTAGTCTTATTCTTGTTCTAACTAAAAGATTTCAAACCACCTAAATATTAATTATAGATATTACAAAAATTCATAAACAAATCTTGCAAGGTATTTGTGACAGGGTTACAAAACACACTGTGTCACAGTGTTTCTCTTTTCTCATCTTCCCAACCAAAATTAAAATACATACCTTCTTCATCTATTTATATTCCAAAGAGGCAACATCTTTTATTATTTAAGCTTGACCTCTCTTTTTATAGAATAGTAGTATTAGTGGGCATAAGAAAAAGTTTTTGACAGAATTTGCTTGACATCAGTTTTTCATCTAAAATAAGAGGCTGTAAAAATAGGAAATGCAGAGACCTTCAAAGTCAATATAATGACACAATGGGAGGGAACATATAGGCAAAGGATGTACAGTACTATCAAGAAAAAATTAAATTACATTTCTCTTCATACATACTTGTTATAAATGCTCAATATGTAAGGCCAGAATAAGAAGACCTCTTATTACCATCTTTGGTAAGAACATACAAATTTAGATGGGTATTAGAAGATGATAGGAATTTAACAGTATGACAGGGTTCTTTAAATCTTACACAATCTCAGAAAGGGGTGCCTTATGTAAGCATGATAACTTTATTCTTAGGTCAATTTTTTTTTAAACATATATAGTCCAACATGCATATTACAAATCTTTTAAAATGTGCAACTTCTGTATTTCTCATGATACTTATTTTGTAACATTATAGAACAGTGTTTTAAAGAGGCTTTTTGTCACAACAAAGGCAGCTTAAAGCTAAAAATCTCATTCCATTTTGGGCTACAGAAGTGCTTGGAGCAGTTGCCATCATTGATTCTGATAAGGAAAATGTAGCACCAGCAGTCTCCGCCACATCTCAAATTTAAAATCTCTTGCAAAAGGCAGCCAAGTTCACAAACTAGCTGAGATGCTGGACTCTCTAAGACATACCGTTATTAGTAGTGGATTAAGGTTACTTAAAATCTGCTTGTAGTTTGCATTTTGACTCTGTTCTATTTTTTCATAGTGAGCAAATTTTAAATGTTTGAAGAATTTTGTCTCTTGGTAAAGCTGATCCTACTGATTTGGTTAAGCCTTTCATTTTTCTAAGTGTGGCACTCCCTAGAGCCGAGTTACCACACCACCCTTGACAATTCCATATCCAATACAACATGAAGGAGATAAAGGAAGTCCACCCACTTCTCTGCATGGAAACGTCTGTTTGGTCCATGGCCATTATCAGCTTGGAAGGGGCATCCTCCTGTGAGTAACAGTCACAGCTCCTTCGCTGGCAGTAACACACGAGACCCTATAACAATCTGGCATTTAGATGTTGTCTGAAGAAAAGACGCATTTGTATGAAAAGAAAGGAGGAAAAGTTATTATAAAGTAGCTCTTTCATTTCCCCTACGGGTAAAATCTTTACCGAAAGTCTGAGTTTTCTTTGATTTTGTCTACTTCATCCTTTCCTCTTCTCAAAAAAATATTTGAGCAAGATCATTAGGCTTAAGGATGTTTTTTTCGGCATTACTGACTGGATAATAATGGAAAAGGTTTCAGGCTGTGCTGTGATTAGAATGAATCTCAGAATCCTAGTATTTTAAGATGGAAAAGACTTCTCTTGATCAAAAGGATGGAGCACATGAATTAAGAAGACTCTTTGTAGAGTGAGGTCAGATTCTTGAATATTATATTGAAATGTTTAAATTGTAATACCTTCAAAAATTTTTGTCATGGCTGAAATTAAAGAACCAAAGATCTGTTTTTAAACATTATCTCTTAAAGGCTTCATTGAGTCAAAAGCAAATGAGACTCTTACTATCAAAGATGACATTTATGCTATGTCAATAAATAAAAACCAGAATACTTCTGCTGCTAAGAAAAATTAGGCATTTGTTTATCTACACATTCCTTTTGTTACGCAAGTGTTAAAATACAAAACAATGCAAAAATTTGATGAGTGAAACATTAAAACAAAGCACATCTTTCTTTTTGATTTTGTTTGGTAGAACATAAGGGAAAGGTCTCAAACCCTTGTGCTTTCAGTTCTGTTAAGCAGATGTGTTCACTTACGATCTCCCACTTCAAAGATTTTTCCTACAATATTTATTTATATAAATTGCTGAAAGTTTTCTATCTGCCTTGTACTTAGAGCTACTGCAAAATACATTTTTAAACATCATAGGAAAGAAGAGATGAATAATTTTTGTGTTTGCTTGTTCCAAAATATGTCATAATGACTTTACCAGTGCACGAATCTCTGGATTACCTCTGGCTGGAGGAGGAGATGGAGGAGGGAGGATGCTGGGGTTTTTCTCTGTATTAACATCAGTGGAATCATCTGGAGTTCATCAAGCACAGGTCTGTTTCTAGTATCAGTATTTTGAAACATGCTCTATACACAGTATGAGGCTACACCACCGGAGCATTTTTTTACTGAGCTTGACCTCACTAGCTGAATTAAACAGACTGCTAAGACCTTTACAATTTTTTCCCTATAGCCACCATGTCCATATGACTCATCTTTCCACAGATTCTTTCTTATGGCATCTGTCAGTATCAGTAGGCAACAGCACTCCAGATTTCATGAGACAGTGCTCTGCAGAGGAATGAGACAATATGTCAGCTGAAAATTGACAAAACATGCTTGCCTCAAAAAGACACTCTGTTGTTCATATACTTCAGCTCATTCATGAGAAATACAAGATAAATGCTGGTATTAAATATTTTCAGCCAAGCTCTAGCCCATTGTGTAAAAAATAAAAATAAACTTGTGGTGAGACATAGCTAGTACCATAGTACTGGGGATCAGGACTATTAAATATTCCTTTAATCACTTTGTCCTGTTAAAATGGTTGTGTTGCAAAAATAGCACAATGAAATGGAGGATTTTCAAGCCTTTCTTGAAATCCTGCAGGTTTCACAGTATGGGAAGAAAGCAGACACTTAGCAGTGGTAGCCAGGACCTCTCCACACTAGTGACACAGTAACATGGAACATTCTGAAGCTATGCTCCTGTCTGCATTGCACACACTTGGCCTGAATTCTGATTTCAAGAAAGCATTAAAAACAAAGCAGAACCTTTCTCTCCATCACCCCATGGGGCTCAGAAACTTTTTTCCCTCCCTTTCCTATCTATCAATATCCAATTTTCCTATCAGTTTCTTTCAGCACAATGGTCAGGTGATGTATTGAAAAAGTGTTTTATAACATTCTCCAATTAAAAAATAAAAAAATCTGCCCCAGAAAACTCTCATTTTCATGTTTAGATCCTGAAGAACTTCCATTAGCTGACTACAGACTATGCTAAATTTTCCTGCCTTGAACACTAAAAAAGGAACAAATAGATCTTTGGCTTCCATCATCACTGTTATTTTCAAGGGCTAGAACTCACAGAATGGCTGAGATGGCAAAGGACTTTGGAGATCATCTAGTCCAACATGCTCAAAACAGGATCAGCTAAATCAGATTGTTTGTGGCCATGTCCAGCTTGATCTTGAATTTCTGCAAGGTAGAAACTCCACAACATCTTTGGGCAACCTTTTCCAGTGTTCAAGCCCTCTCACAATCTAAAAAAAACCCCAACATTATTTCAATTAAATGGAATTTCCTGTATTTCCATTTGTTCCCATGGTCTCTCTTCCTTTCTCTGCACAACACGGAAACACTCTGGTTCCACCTTCTTTGCATCATCCCATTGGGTATTTATACACATTGATAAGATCCCCCAGTGAGCCTTATATTCTTCAAGATGAACAAATCCAGCTCACTCAGCCTCTCCTTGAGTGTCTGATGTCCCATGCCATACTAATTTTTGTCCACCTCCCTCCAGTATGCTCATGTCTCCCTTTACTGGAGAGCACAGTACTGGACTCTGGATTCCAGATGTGTCTCACGAGTGCTGAGCAGAGAGGAAGGATCACCTTTCTCGACTCACTGGCAATGATATTCCTAATGCAGCTCTTACTGAGGTCCCTTTCTGCAAATCTGCTTTCCAGATGGTTAGTCATGCAGCCACACTTGAAGCAGTCAGGATCTCCCCTGGCAGCATCTTTGGTGCCCATTTGGAAGAGCAGCAGGAAATAATAAGCCAAGGGCCATTCAAGCCTAGGCAGCCTCTCTACAGTGTCCCAGATCTGAACTCCCAGCAACAAAGCAAATGTCCCTAGGCAGCTGATCTGGTCATCACATGGGGCCTCCATCCCCCAAAACAGGGACTGCTGTCACTTGCTGCTTCCTCCTTCCTCCATCAGACTTGGCTGCTGTGTTGGAAAGAGCTCTCCTAGTCCCGCTCCTGAAGTTATGGCACTGAACATATTCTATTGCAGATCTGCGAGTGGACATAGGTTATCCTGCTGATGCCAGAAGTCATCAGCTTTCAGCCTTCAGTATCATGGAAGCCTCCATTTCTCAGCCTGATGGACACAGACTCTGCCTGTCCCTCCTCTGATTAGCTGGGGGTTCAGGTTATTGTCTCTGCAGAATCTCTCAGAAGATCTGAGCAATCCGTTTCTGGTTGGCTCTGAAGTTGTGCTGTCTGTTGACTGCATCCCGTGGTTCTTTTGCCTGGGAATAGAGCTCCTCTGCCTGTACACAGCTGCTGCAGGCAGGGAGACCATCTGCCCCTGCCTCAGGAAGACTAGCCCTTGTGAATTCTCCTACATCTCCCTTGAGGTAAAGAGTGTGTAACATATCACCTTCAAGACAGGTATGTCCTACAGAATACGAATCTGCTGATGGCAACAAGATCTCTGTTCTGTAACAATTTCAATTCACGTGTTCACTCACAACAGCAAAATGGTTATTAAACTCATCTTACCTAACTAGCAACACTGTCTGAACACATCACCCCAGTCACAAGCAGGCATCCCATGATCTAGTAAAAATTGCCAATTACATTTTTTTATTTTCCCTTTTTTTTTTTTTTTTTTAAATCAGCTGCCCTGACTGCCTGTGGCCTTCCTCACAGATGTAGCTGTCACCTTCTCTGACCTCTGCTCTGTGGTCTTTCCCTGTTTAGAGTCTAGGCACTGTGAATGGGAACAACTTCTTAGATGTTGTTTCATATAACTTCATTGCATCCATATTATCTTTATTTTTATGTCTCACTGATCCTTGATCCCATTTCTGACCTTAGAGGAAATCACGTCTCATCTTCTTAATTTATATTTCCCCAAGCTGTCAGTTAAATAGGGCTGGGGTGAGACATTGTTCTGTGTTTTTAATACTGCGAAGTATTTTAAGATATGGTTTGTGAGAAGGAAAAAAAGCAGTATGTGAAATACATCTGTTCTCTATCCTTTGCACTTGGACTTGTACTTTGAATGTAATCTTATATTTTGCTGATTATAAAACCCAATGATTTTGTTAGTCATTGTAGTGTTGCTAACCTCAAGCACTCAAACACTGTGAGCAAAACCCCAAAAGCCCTACAGTGAAGTTTAAAACCATGAAATCTAAAAATATATGCATGAGGACATTTCATTTCCTGGGTTAAAGCCTTTAGGGCATATTGAGGTCAAATTTTGAAACTTTTTGAGCAAACAGGAAGACTATAAATAAATCTCTTTTAGCAAAAGTTTATCTATCTCCTTCCTTTCAGGAGCATGGACAATGAGAATCATACCAGTCACGGTATCATAATAAAATTTGACAATAATGCCATTTTCTTGTGTGTAGGGTAAACAATTTGCTATTTTTGTTGCATGATGATTTTATTATTATTATTATTTGCCAAGGCAGGATTTGCAGTTAATTTTGAATCAGGCTTTATTTATTTCAAGTGTGATGGACATCAGGTCATGTCCCAAAGGTGGGGCATAAACCCACAGGGGAAAACTTCTTCCTACAGAGGAAAAATGAAAAGAAATACCCTCTGTGATGGTAGAAGGTTTTTTCTGTGGAGATGAGGCTCAACAGCACAACCATTCAGTGGCACAAAAGCTGAGACAAATAAGGCTTCTGAGGAAGTAAAAGGGGAGGGGGGAAAAAGGACATAGAGGGGAAAACCTGACATGTAGTAGTGGAGTGTCATTTTGGAAGGTAGAAATTTGGTCTACATTTCAGTTTCCACCATCTTAAGCTTTAGCCTCTATAATTTGTCAATATAATTGAATAGTCAAGTTACATACTTGGATGTTTTTGGCAGTTTTGCTGTCTCAAATACAGCTTCCACAGGCTACATTATCTCCTACACTTGAATGACAACCAGCAAAGTGGATGTCATGGGATGGAAATGATTATGAATAGTTTTGGGATGTATACACACATGTAATGATAGCTCTGTGGCTTCTGTGAGGCCAGTCTCTCTTGAGTTACAGCAAAATCATTATTTTTAGAAAGGGGGAATAGAGTTATAGGTGTTCTTCAGCTACTGTTATTCCGAACATGCAAGGGCTGTTGTGCTCTATCCATACCGAGGCAGAGAAAGTAGGTAATAAAAAATGTAGAGTCTTCAGCATACAGGTTCAAACATTTGATGAAGATTCAGGTCTGCAGAAAGCAGTCAAAAGATATGCCATCCTTCTGGATACCTTGGGGCTTATCTGAGCAAACACATATCTTAATTACAATACATGAAATACCCTTGGACATCTCCAATACTCCCAAATGCTACTTTGACTGAATCTGTTTCTTCGGGGATATCCTGCCCATGCTGCTTCTCTTAAATAACATCCAGCTCAGAGGACCACCAAGTATAAAGGAAAAAAGTAGTGTATTTGAGCTAGAGCCACAAAATGATTTATGAGTTGCAGTAATGAAGCACCATGAATCGAATTTTTATGGCCAAGCCACGTTCACAACCCAGTATTAGGCGACTGGACTCTCAAAGTGTTGCCAGGGAAGTGTTAGACTCAAAACGAGATTCAAAACAGTGAACTCTTTGAGGTGGGAACCATCTATAACTGAGCAAAAAGGAATACCTAAGAACACATCCTAAATCTTTCCACTTTTTAAACCTGCATAAAAGCACCCCTTGAATTAGGGGTTACTCCTGAGCGTAGGTATCATCACTTCCCCTTCAAAGAGACAAGCAGAATTATTCTTTACCTTTTATGTCCTATGGGAGCAAACTACCCCACCATTACTCCTCCCTCACCTCACACTGACCCCCAGTACAAATCTGACAAGTGTCCTCCACCAGGATATGGTAGAGACAGGATCGAATTGTCCCCTCTGTCTGAGGACATTTCAAACCAATCCCCCACTTCTCCGGAGGGCATCTTCAGCACAGGGCACTTATGAACCAGTTACATTCTCCATTCTTCTGGATGAAAATGCTCTATTGCACAAAAATAAATGAACAAATCAAGATGCATTGGAATAGCAAAAGCAAAAATTAAGGGTGATTCTTCATCCTAGTGCAACACAGGAAGGGAATATTGTCAGGTTCCAATTTCAGTTCCAATGTCAAAGACTGCTTCTGCATTTTATCCAGTGCCTGCTTCAAGTAAAACGAATTTACTATTATGAATTCACTTTGCAATTGCCATATAAACAAAGAATCCATTCAGTTTTCTTCCTTTATTAATTTTCTGTGTAAGGAAACAGGCACACATGCAACAACATGCCACTTCCTTGCAGAAACAGCATGGAAAAAGAACATAGAAGTCACCTATATCTAACTCCCTCACTCTTGCTATCAATGAACCAATATTTGAAAATACACAATAAAAATATCCGTTGACAACTGACAGAATATTCAGTTCCTACAATGAAGAACCTGCCTTGGCCACACATGGTTTTAAGAGTGCTCCCTTCTTTTTTAACCATCTCTTTGTAGAACCAAGCTAGCATACAAACATAAAATTTGGCTTGAAAACAGTGGTTAAGAATAAGGAATTTGCAAAATACTAAAATACAAGCACATATTATACCAAAATAAGTAGTTTTATCTTTTTTCTTTTAATATACTCAAGGATATTTTCATAAATATCCTAGCATCTAAAAAATCTGGGGATATATTGTGTTTTATCTCTTTTTTGTATTTGGGAAAATAAAAAGACATCTAAGAAGAAAAGACTTATTAGATTTTTTCAAACTGAATAAAATCTTGAATTAGCTGATTAAAGCTGAAAACAGACATTCTGACCCCAGCATAACTAAAACACCCTGCAAGTTATATAGTGAAAGGCTGCTGGCTCTAGGTAGTGCTTGTTAAATGTGTTCTGTTCTTTCCATAAAAACATAACTCAATTTTCTGTATATGGTTTCAATTTGTTCAACTGCCTGTATAAATTACATTTTATTTTTCCTGGGGAAAATATAGTTGAATATCACGTCAAGAAACGTTGACTTTTTTATTCTTTTCAATTCTGTACCCCACCCTGCTCAGTGGAGCTGCAGTTTTTCCTTTTGTATTTCCAAGTCAATGCCATTCAAATACAGGCTTCTCTTTGTTGCCATTTTTATGTGTAGCAGCGTCTCCTAGGAGCAGTAATAATCCTCGTTAGCCCTCGCACAACTCCTAATCAAAAGGAGCATATTATTTAGGCTTATACTTCATGGCTCTCACTTTTTTCCTCATAAAAGGTCAAAATATCTCAAAGATCAGGAGATAAGCAGGTCTTTGCTTAGTTCCTCACATCCTAATCTCCTCCTTCAGCAGGATGCTGAGAATTCTTGCCCTAAACCCCCAAAATTCTTGAGTAAACCCATCGATGTGAATGAGACTCCAGAGGTGCTGAAAGTTAAATGTGTGTTTAAGTGCCTTGCTGGATAATGCCTGAAACACTCAGCAATATATGGGACTAATATCTGGGTAATTTCCTATACCTTTTATATCTGCAGAAAATGGCCTAATTCCTTCAAATAACAACACAAAGATAGCAGAAAGTTCTTCTATCTGGACCAGGAAGTTTACGAGGAAATGTATGAGGAAGGAAATATGATCAGCATTTTTTTCAAAGTTAATAACTTAAAATTTAAAAAAAAAAAAAAACAAGCATGTTGGTAGATTATGTCTAGTTAGTAACAGGTCCAAATCAGAACCTTTTCATAATTTTAGGGCATGTTTGTTTAAGCTGTATGGGAAAAGTAATGCTAAGTCCAAAGGTTTGGATAGAAATACTCACGAAGTGAGAAGTTTAGTTTGGAAGTATGCCTATGTTGCACTCTTTCATTGAGTAAACAAATACCTTTGATTTAAAAATTTTGCCTTAGTCAGTTCTCCAACTGTTCATTTTCACAGACTTGGATGTGATGTGTCAGCCTGTGGTCACACGACACATTAAAGAAGAGGTGCTGAAGGTACAAACTCAAAGCCCTTAGACCACTTACCACTAGAGAAACAGTCCTTTGCTCTGTGTTCAAGGGCTGGCGTGAAACCAGAAGCTCAATTCACACCAACTATTTGTAGCTTTGACTCAGTTTGCTGCTTTGTAAGGGAGGTACAGCAGTCCTGGAACCTGTGTCTGTTCAGCGCGCGGTTTCAGGGCACAATCGCTATAAAAAGGGGACAGGAGGGAAAAGGAACAAGGCTCCCCATAAACAAACTTAATCACCTGAGAAATACAGCAAGAAAAACCTGGCACATAAGGGAACAGTATCTAGAGGCCTGATTCTGCCCACGCAGAGCACCTGCTTTTTCATTTCTTTATGTTTTATGATGTCATGCCTATGTGAAGAAATTATAAATTTGTTTCTCATGCTGGTAGCATTTTGCGCTCGCTTTTCAGAGGTAAATGATGAGTCATGATTCAATGGAGAATGGAGTGTGCACCACTGGGCTTGTACTTCTGTTTTGAAAAACAGAAGGTGTTCAAAAGTGTCCCCACCTCATCAAGAGTCTGGGCCAATGACTAAATTAAATTAAATGACTAAATGACTTGTGTTCTTAATCCCTCTCATGCATGGGTGAGTGTGTATGTATGTATATTCCTGGAGAACCAGAGAGAAAGAGAGAAAAGAGGGAAAAGTCCCTCTGACTTTAAACTTGATCATCTGTCAAGCAGAAAAATACTCATTGACCTCGGCAATGTAGTGCCAGCATCAAGCTTTCTGACAATCACATTTAGAATATATGGTTTTTAATAAACGCAAAACAATTTTATGGATACATCTCTGTTGATGTAATACTGTAGCATTACATACTGTAGCAGTTGCTGGTTTTTTTGTTTGACCGTCATGCCTACCAACTTCTATTGATATGTAGGTAGTCAGAATGTAAAACTCTGTGACATTTTCCAACATGTTGCAGGATCCTGCTCCTGAAAAACTATTAACATATCAAGAGAAAAAGGAAAAGCTTTTTCAGTGACTGACTTTCCCTTTAACGAACATGTAACACTCATGACAAGCAGAAGAATGGTCTTTTCTACTTGAATTGAGGAAGGTAAATCCATGCAATGCATTCATAGTACATTTTGCTGGGAAGGCAGAGACATGCCTGCAAAAATTTTTTGCAACCACTGAGAGATTCCAGGCTGCCTTCTGCCTGGTGCTTTGTGCGGCCACTGTGCTGAGCAGGCTGAAATGCCACTTTTTTTATTTGGCGTTGAGTCAAAGCCAGGTTACCCCACGTATGACCTCTTAAATTTTGAAATGCCCCTTTGTAAGATGTCTAAAACTTGAGTCTCCAAACTGTACCTCTCTCAGCTGACCGCTCTGCCAGGTATTTCTCAAATAATTACTCGATCTGCCGATCCTGTCAGGGGAAAGGAAAGGGAATCAGTCACATCTGTGGGTATTACAAAGGGAATTACAGAGGAACAATAAGACATTTGAGTCACATTGGAAATTACTGTTACCTGACCTATTTAAATCTTTGAAAATTCTCCCCTCTCATGGAGTTTTTTTTCAACACAAAGATAATTCGATATGTACTTGCAATAGTATGATTACAAAAAGTAAGTAAATAACTAATGGCAACTAATTAAGTAATTCTTATCTGAACCGATTTACCTCTACCATGTCAGCCCAGCACGTACCTTGACATAAATGGGTTCTGCATTAACCAGCTTCTGCCTCTGGACAGTAATTCAGAGGGTGAAGAGCATTATTACAGCACAGGGAAAAGTTACAAACTATTGGTGACTCTTTACTCATAGATGAAACATAATGAGCCAATTCCATTCCTAATATAAACCCCTTAGTCCTAGGATTAATTTGATGATGTGTTTATTTGCTGAGAAATCTAGGCAATAAGGAAAAAAAAAAAAGAGTGTAATGCCAAACTTGGTGTCAATAACGCATCAGAGCACTTTCTAGAGATTGTCCACAACAGTTTACTTTTGAGAAATTATTACCACAGCAACTCTGCCAAGTATGAGCAGAACACAAATTATGTGCTACAGATGCATAAATTAGACTAGAGATTATGTACCTGGGGTGCTATTCTTACATCTACTAATATTATTGACTTTGGTGACAGCACACTTTCGTGTGCTTTTATGGGGATGTACTTTGTGTCCTGGTCACAAACTGGCCTGTGCTGTTGTTCCAGATGGTTCCTGGTCTCTCACCATCGAACTGTCCCCCTCTGAGCTCACTGCTGCAGCCCTCAGACCTGTGCTGGACAAGTGACCTGCAGCACACAAAATTAACCCCATGCTGATTACTGCGATGTTTTACACAAGTTGCATTGAGAAGGCATCAGACATTTCCCGTTCAGTTTATAATCTGTCAACATACAGATCGTGTACAGGACTTTGTAAACACAGAAAGCAACTGTTCTTCAAATCTGATGGCTAATGACTTTCCCATCTGTTGGCTGGAAGTCAAGAGCTGCTTGAACAGCACTTAGCACAACACGTAGAGAGCACAAACACCACCCGTGAACTGTCCCTGGTAACATATCAAACAGTTTCTCCACATAAACAGCTGTTTCAGAAACCCACATCCACAGAATGTTGGTCATGGTACCTGTAGCTTTCTCTGCATACAAAAGTACACCAATCTAAGTCTTAAGGAAACCTAAAGGAAGGAGCACTCAAGGGCTGCACATCATTTCCACATCTCCCCGTTACCACTGGACAGTGGTTTATTTGTGAAACTCCCACAGCAAGTTCTTGCAGCTGACAGCTGATAAAAACTGTGGATTATCAAATACTGAGCAAAAGATTGCACAAGTTAGGGAGAATGTCACAGGAGTTCAAGCCTGCAAAAAAGGCCGCACTCTTCTTCCCCTCTAGAAAACATGTGCTTAATGATCAAATGCTCAAGAAGAACCTCTGATAACTTCCTAAAGTCATAAAAATTTCTTGCAAGATGGAGTGAACTGACAAGAGTTCAATGGCATTGCAGGAAGTCAGAATCATTTGCTAGCTTAGAGGTTACTGCAAGTCCATAACCAAGATCCAGATGAGCTGTTGGTGAAGTTTTCTTTGCTTCTCTATCTATAAATACAACATTTTGTGAACTGTCTGTTATGCAAAGCAGATACACATGGTCTCCTCAACTCTTCCTTCTGAAAGCATCAGACATCCTACAAGACATTTCAGTTTGGTAACTCTATGCGTAACACCCATTTCCCAAAAAGATTCCAAACAACAGGCTTGGGAACATTTGTTTTATAATTAAAAGGTACTTTGCCTTTTTTTTTTTTTTATGATGGTACTAATTTTTCCAATAAAGGAAACAGAAGTCAGGTGAGCAAAGGGGTCAGAAAGGTAAAAGATGTGGATGTTTGTTTCTACTCAATGTTGTGAAACTGCTCCCTGTCCTCTCCAAACTACCATAGATCAACTCTCAACAAGCTGCACAACAATGCTTGTTTTGGACTGGAAAGATCTTTTTTTAGACAAGCAGAGAAAGATACCAGAAGATGTAAAACTAACCGAGACAAGCAAAAATGGAGCAATGTACATCGAAGCAACCTCAGCCAAAACTCTCACCCAGTGTGCATGAAGCAAGTGCTTAAGTGACAGATGCAAAGGAATGCAAAGAGAGCTTCCATTTCATGCAGTGGGGTTTTAGTATTCTATGGAAAAATTAAGGAATGTGCTAATTAAAGGGCAATCTTATAAAACACAGATTATATTCAGCAAGTAGATAGGCATATCTTAATTCAGAATGTGAGTCATGAGTGAAAAGGAGAAAAATACCCCCAAAAATTAAAAAAAACCCTGTTCCCAGAGAATCGCTTTAAAAGAAAAAAAAACAGAAGAAAACCTGAACTATTCCAATGTGCAAAAGAAGAAAAAGTTCAGAACAAAATTCGGTTGTTTGCATATTTTATTCCAACAGTTCTAGATATCTCCACCCATGTACTAATGTGCTTTCCAGGTAAAATAGATCTGCACAACAATACTTTGTGGAGGCTTATTCACTTCCTTCCCTATCATAGGCACTACTAACATCCAGAGGAATCTAGATTTGTAACCCATGGCCAGAAATGACATTTTTGTGCTTTTTAATGCCCAGGCAGATTAAAAGTAATAAACCAGGATATTAGATATTTTGACTTTCCATTTAAGCTAAATTATATTTATTTTTAAATGAACTCTGGATTCTTTCAGGGACACTGACATCAGATTGGGTTAAACAATGTTAGGAGAGCACAAAACACAACAGGAACCCCCCTAGAAAAGCATCACAGAAATGACCATTTGCTGGTCCAACCACATGGAGCAGACCCGTTGCCTAGCAGAACAAGCCGCAGTAGCCCAATAACTCATCTACCACAGTGATTATCCCTCACAGTAAAACTTTCATTCAAAGTCAACTACTTGTCACCATTAGTTATGAATGAGGAAATATTCCCTTGCCCTTCTAATCTTGCAAACACGGGTTGATTGTCACAGTATCTCAAAAGAAAACTACCAAAATCAAGGAAGGCAAAAAACCTCTCTGGGTTGTTTCCTTCCCAATTTATTTTGGAGCAGATAAAAGTATTTGGTTACACCTGTCCTTTTAGCTGTAAGGTAGTTGGTGTAAGGGCGGCCTCAAAGCAAAGATCAAGGCCAATTTCCTTCTACACCTGTATTATTTATGTATTTACATAAACATTAATGCATTTTATGCATAGAATCATAGACTCAATTAGGTTGGAAAAGACCTCCTAAGAGCAGCACCTGTTAACCCAGCACTGCCAAAGCCACCACTAAACCATGTGCCCAAGGACCTCTAGCACATCTACATGTCTTTTAAATACTTCCAGGGATGGTGACTCCACCACTTCCCTGGACAGCCTCTTCCAATGCTTGACAACCCTTTCCATGAAGAAATTTTTTCAAATATTCAATCTAAATCTCCCTCAGTGCAACTTGAGCATGTTTCTACCTCACTCAAGTGTCCTCAGAGCCTGCTGTGAAAAAGCCCAACTAGTGCACCCAGGAAACGAAATTCAGGTACCTGGTATTTTAAGATGCTCTCACTCTTACCTGCTCTGTCCTTGCTGGGTTTACATACACAACTCCTCCTTCTCTTGCAGGAATGCCACTGGGGAGATCAGGGAGCCCAGCTTTATTCCAGACTGCCTACAAGGACAATGGGTACATCTGCACCAGCATCCTACAGTGTTCATTGTGAGCACAGTTAGAGCAGGTGTCACCCTCTCCACCCAACCCTGTTCCCAAACACTGTCCAGTCCACCTGCACACTTCTCTGACTATGCTCTACACCCCTCTGAACCTCAGCTGTGGTGCCAAAATAGAGCCCTGAGCTTGTAGATTTGAAGTTATTGCCAAGATAATTAAACTAAGATACAGTGTAGATGTTCCTGTCATATTTACTGCCACGTTGGAAATTTCCAGTTCAATAAAATTTTTCAACAATTAAAACTTCAATAGGCTAGATAAATTTTACAAATACAATCTGGTATGTCAAAACATCATTGTATGCCAAACTTGATTAGGCTGTACTTTGATCCTTCTCCATTTCTGATATCCTGTAAGAAAGTATCCAAGTCTATTTGCAGCTCTTTTCTTTAATTCTAAAAACTCTGACAAAAAATGAGGAAAATCTGTAAAATTTACAGCTTTTCATACTGGAAGTAAGTGTGATAATAGCAATGGATGGATTAGACAGATCTAATTTCTGCAGAGCACAGCTGGAAGAGTAGAGATCTAAAACCCTAGAATCAATGCAACAGCAGCAGTAGTCTTTTAAAACCTCAGAGATGCAGTGCAAGTTCATGGCAAGCAGCTAAGGTTCATATGACCCATTAGTCATTGAATGATTTTATTTTTCTAGGCCTTCGAAGAGCTTCTATTCATCACTGACTCTACAGCCATTTTTTGTTGTTGTTGCTGGGGGCTTTTTTCAGTAAGAGCATCCCATCATGAACTCTTTGCTCATTTTATTGAAGGGTATTTTTTGTAGTTTATTCATGGAAAAACTCCATTTAATATTTCTAAACCATCCTTGGGAAAAATATCTTTTGCCCTGAGGACACATCACTGGAGTTAGGAAAGAGACCTCCAGAGCTGTAGCTACATCCAGAGTCCCACACTCCAGATTCTCCTATGGGGTCCACATTACAGAAGCCACAGAAGAGCCATTCACTGGCGTGTTTTTAATTATGTATATTTTCTACTTTACTTTGTGGTTTTCTTGTAGCTTTGACTTCTGTGACATCACTTTTTCTTTTTTTACATTTAAAGTCAGAGACAGAAGGGGAAGCAGACACAATCTGCCGGATACACTGAGGGGGAATTTTTCATACTAAGTCAAGAGTTTGTAACCTTTTTTCTGTGCAGTTCCTAATGATGAAATATAGTGCTCTGCCTCCCTCCCAGACTTTTGAGTTATGTTTCTGGACTGTGCATCTGTGCACCCCCCAGCACAGCCAGTTCTAATAGCTTTGAACACATTAATAAACAGATTAAATGATGAGTTGCCCTTAGAAACTGATTGTTTGATGTCTGAAAAAAAAAAAGAAAGAAAAAAAAAAGGGCTTTTGGGCAGTTGTGCAATATTATTTACAGAGTAACCCAAACCAAAAATTCTACTTTTGAACTGTCTAGTGTTATATATTTTGCTGTGCAAAGGGAAGAAAACTCAGCATAGGTGGCATACAAAGTACTTCACAACATCTTTACCCAGAGAGCTGGTCCTGCACTTACTCCTTCTTTTACCTGCGCTCTTGCTGACAAAAAGGAGTGTGTCAGACACATTTGATTCACACATAATAGAAGCCTGAATAGCTGTGGTCGTGAGGAAATGTTAAAACAGCGTAAATGCCGAGTGTGGTTCCCATCACACATGAAAGAAAACAAACTGAGCCCTATCTGGAAAATCTCTCTCTCGCAGTGCTTGAAAAAAGGAACATCATGTCACAATGATTCACTGTTACATGCTGGTTTCAAGTGAATACACGGAGAGAACACGAGCAAAGCCCTATTATCTACGTCCCACAGCACTGCAAAGGCAAGGGGCAGGCTGTGCTATTAAGGCCCACACACGGTGCCCCAGGACCTACAAAGGGCGTCTCGGTCCATGCACTGACTGCATGACTTCCCCTGCACTGAGCGTGGGGCCCAGCATGTCCCCCAGCTATTTCATCATATCTGCCATTACTAAGCTCTCCGAGCCAACAAACTGGGTTTTTTTTTTTCCTTCTCTTTGTGATACAACACGAACTTTCCTTGTTTGGTTTGTGTTCCAAGAGGCAAATGATGGGGAAAACATTTCTGAAGCTCTTTCATTTGTCAACGACAAAGGCAGAGATTTAAATGAAACACCACCAAAATGGAAATATTGACTCTGAGCCTTCAGCTCAGATGAAAAGTGCTACCCAGGTGAAGAGTGTCATTATTATTATGAATCAACTGCTCACACGTCACAGGCATAACAAAGTAATGTTTATTGCTGGTAACCTTTGTAATAATCATAGTTTCCAATGAGGACTCTTTAGTTAACGATCAAACTCTACAGGTGAGATTTCAAGAGTTGTCTAAGTAAATTTGGTGCCAGCTCAGACGGAAAATTGCTGAGAGATGAGTGCCTGACTCCCACAAGGCCTTTGAAAAAAGGCTCATCTTGCATTAATTGGAAGTGGGGGGGAAACAGAAATTCAATATAATATCACTGCAAAAGCAGGAGAAAGAAAATGGCATATTGAGCAACTTTGAAGGAAAAGTTCTGTGTCACTGAAGGATAAATTGCTGCAGAATCTTGTTGTTTACTGGCACTCTACTTTACTTCATCACCAACAGACAGCAGAAATTAAAAAAGATGGTCTGCAGTGTCTCAAATCCTTCCTTTCTGTTCACCACAGCCCTTAAGTGGCAAACTCCATTCAACCACAATTCTATCTCCAGCATTATTCAACATCTGTACAGAGTGAAGACAAGAGGCAGATGCCACAGGGGTGGGACTAGGAGAACAGTGGTACATGCTGCTGCTCAAGTTTCTCTCTGCCTCACATTACAATGTCACTGTTGACATCTTTCAGTATATACCTGCAGGGAAAGCAGGTAAAAATGTTGACTGTAGAGAATATCAGGATGATGCTGACGAGATACATTTCAAGCAACACAAATACCTTCCACAGCATCACCTAATATGTAGGCATCCATCCTCAGGCTGTTCAGTATCTCTTCAGTCCTAGAGGTCTTCTGTGCTCCTTGTGCTTCTTGGATGTTCGTTTAATGACAGCATAAAACCCACTAATTTGCATCTGAAATGGGATTGAATATTGCATGAGTCCAGACACTGATCCATGTTTGGTGAGGAAAACCTTTTTACTCCCCCATGAGCTTTTACTCTCACTGCTCTATGCGTGCAACCTGCTGTGTTTGGGTTTCCGCTCTGGGGTTCCACTCTAATTGGCAGTTCCCTCCCTCCCCAATAGTGACTATCCAAGGACATCTACTTTCCTGTGGAAATACCAGTGAATGGGGGCACCACTTCCCAGGGTGGACTGGAAACTGTTCAGCAACCATCAACAGCTGGAAACTTGCCCCAAGAACTCAAGCAGCATTGGTCTGCAAAAGCCACCATGTTTCCTTGAGTAGATGAAGGGTTGAGTGAGGGTGTTAGTGCTCTGACTAGTTTTGGATACTTGGGTCAGATACTCCAATCAAAGAGGTTGCCCAAAAGAGCAGGCACTGGGGCGGAGACTTCCACTTCACTTAACTCACTTATGCTTACTTAATAAGTGGGAATAAACAAAGATAGCCATAAGCCTGTGGGTAAAGCTCTGCACTTGGACTGTACTTAATTCTGAGTCAAAAATTCAGCTATGACAATGAGCTACAGGATCTTTACTCAACTCCAAAGACTGTTCACACTTCTGAGGGCTTAATATGTTCCAAAAATAAGCCCTGTAGTAGCAATTCAGAGTCTGCCATAACAACATATGACAGGACAAGGGGTTATAGCTTTAAACTGAAAGAGAGTAGGTTTAGATTTGATATAAAGAAGAAATTCTTGAGTGTGAGGATGATGAGGCACTGGAACAGGTTGCCCAGAGAAGCTGTGGCTGCCCCAATCCTGGAAGTGCTCAAGGCCAGGCTGGATGGGGCTTTGAGCAACCTGGTCAAGTGGAAGGTTTTGGAACCAAATGATCCTTTCCAACCCAAATCATTCTGTGAAAAATAAAAATTTATTATAAAAAATTATTACTATGACGATTCAGTTTTTTCATCTTGCTGAGTTGTCTCATGAGCCTCCAAATTAAATTTGTGGTAGAGCAGTGGGCTAGCAAGGATTGTGCCCAGTTTATGTCAGGAAACAGCTGACTTGCAAGACAAAATATTTCATGGGAACCTTTGTGAGAGTGCCAACCCCCACAATTATACTTGACCTTTCTCCTGCACGCAGCTTCTCAGCACGCTGCAGCAAATGCTGCAGCTTTGCACAAGAAGAGCTGAGAAGCCTAATGATGAACAACAGGTTTTTCTGAGTGTGTTTTCAGTACTTCTTTCATTTCGTGATCATTTATTTCTTTCTATTTTAAGTTGTTCTTGTTGAACTTCCAATTTTCCCACTTAGCAGGAGCCTGAAGTGGAAGTGGTCTGGTGCCAGGGACCGGAGAGAGATGATGATGTGCAGCATCTTCTTGAGACCGACAGACTGCAATTAAAAGACCAGATCATTAGTTACTACAGAACCCTGATCTCAGCATTTGAATTGGGGTAGAAAGATTCTTCCATTGCTGGAATTTAGTGAACAGGTAAATATTAACTGTTTTGCAACAGGGCTTCATTTTGTCTTAAGAAACAGCACTCAGTTAAGTTGAAGGCAGCTGCTACTCAAAGAAAATGATCCTCCCTTCCAAGTCTAGTATAAGGTTTTGACCTGAGTTTTGACTTACAGGTTACAAGAAGGTGGCAGATGTGTGATGTGATTAAAAGGTGGAATGCCAGAGAGCTGTTTGTCCTGTCACAACTACATCATTTCCATTTTTTCATCCCTTCAGTGATGCAATGACACCAAGGTCGGAAATGCGAAGCTTGACCTTGCTTGGAGCCCATGAAATCCCAGTGCTCATGGGCTGCTGCAGCCTGTGAAAAGGGAGAGAAAAGGGCTTACAAGGAGACAGCAACCATGCTGGGAACCCTGAAGGGCCTTATTTAGATAAGGGTAAGCTTTCAGCTGGAAAATAAACTCTAAGTATGAACCTGCAGCGTTCATGAATTTCCCTACACATAGGGAATATGGGACCATACAGGGACCCCCCAAAATTTACAGTATGAATGAGGTCTCTGGAAAAGACTTCTGGTGAAAGAAGACAAAATTAGTCTGGAAGAAAGAAGTGGAAAAAAAAAAGCTGACTAAGCTTCTTTTTTTCATTAGGAATATCAGGAGTCTCAGGAAACCTCAAACCACTGTCTCTGATTTATTTAAGCTGCATCTACTGATACTTGTTGACTGCAGGGAACAATTTCTACCCACTTCGCAAAAGTTTAATTGTTTATACATTTACACAGAATATACCAACATTCTGTAGTAAGGAAAGATTGGCAGATAAGTTTGAGAGAGTAAATCAAGGACTTGAGATCCAACATTTGCAACAATCTGACTGGGGCATTTAAAAAAAAAAAATCTGTTTATTTTGCAAATGGTTCTTATTTCTAGAGCCAAAAATAATTGTAAAAGAATTATATTAGTAATCAGGGATCCAAAGAAGCTTATTCAGCTTATTTTACTGCTTGTGTTGATGACACTGTCTTTTGTCTTCATCCAGTAGTGGGAAGTGCTTTATCATCTTCTGGTTTGGAAAAAGACCCAAGCAGCTAATGTAAAAAAAAAATATATTCTGCTAGTAGCTGCAGCATGATTAATTTTCCACCCCACCAGATCACTGTGAGTTTGAAAGCACCCTAGAGCTTTATATGCTGCATTATAGTCATCAAGGATCATAAAGCATCTTCTTCCTTCCGCACCACTAACACTTCAGAGAGCTAACATGGTTGAGTGGAATGAGCAGAGGGTTGAAAACCAGGAAATTCTTATTATAAACCTAAAACAGCTTGTGTCTTGCCTTTGGCCTTAGTTACATATTGCTGGGCACAGTTCTCTGAAGCAATGCAGTCCTAAACTCCAGCTAAAGAAATCAAAGACTCCTGCCCATATGACGCTCAGACCTTGATATCTGCATTATAAAATGGGGATAATAATACCAATATTTTTTTCATCATGGACTTTGGGATTTATTGGTGAAGAGCAGTAGGTAAAAGCAAAACATTTTAATTAACGTCTTTAAATCATTTTCCAAAGGAAAATTACTCATTATAGTTGTTTCACATCATTTCCCCACCCCAGATAAGTACATTCAGGAAATCCTGCACATTACATTTCCCTGCTGTACAAGGAAAGTTGACCTGAGGACATCTCCCTTTTCCACATCATTAGGACATGCCAACGCCAGCAATAGTGAGTGAAAATTCTGGGGTTTAGGCTGCCCTCCCAGCCCCTGGTTGTGCCTAGAGGAACTGTGGTGTTTGGAGGTACCCGAGCCCCACAAAACGAATAGCAGACACGATTACTTTATGAGCTTATCCAAGCTTTTCCATCAACCTACAATTCTTTCATCTCTAAGGGGGTAAAGGGTAAATGGAAACACACCTGGGACAGCGAGGGACAGGTTGAGACAGGGTAATTAGGACCATACACTTTACTACAGCCACCATGGAAATAAGCCAGAGAAAAGCATGGTCCAGATTGCACTAACTGATGGTACCACCCTTGAGTGGCCCCCAAGGATGATCCTTGGAGAAGCAATCCTTACTGGGGAATATGTAGGAGCAGGAACATCAGGGAGAACAATTACAGCTGTATTTAGGGAGCTGCATGATTTGGAGCAGGACAACAGACTCACAGCCCTCCACCACTGCAGACAGCCAGACAAGAACCACAAGGACTACTGACAGAAGCAAAAATTAGACAGGACTTATCAACAGCAACATCCCAATATTGATTTGAGCCAGCTTTGCCCACAATTGTGCTAGAAGGAAACAGATGTATAAATATATTCGGGACATGACCTTCAGCATTACTTTTAAAAAAATGTGTTTCTCCTTAACATTTTCTGGTTCTGTGTGCATGAATGACTTATACTTTAGACATTGTGTCAGGTGAATTTTAAAAAAATTGTACAAAGAATTAATTCATGTTTTTCAACGTGGTTTTGTTTAAATAATATTAAGAAAAAAAAAAGGCATGTCATCTGAAGCTAAGTTTCATCTGCGTCTTTTTAAAAGGCCATTATGCTGGATTTTTCCCCTTTTATTTTTACTCACATAATTTTTCCCATCCTATCCTTCCATCCTCCTTCTTCTCCACACAAATATTCTAGATGCCAGCAGAGATCTGTTTGGCTGCATGACTTCCAGTGAAAATAAAAAATAAAAACCAGCAGTGTGTCCCACTGTACTTTTATATAAAAAAATATTTAATTGAGTTAAATGTAGCATTAATCTTCGTTTCACGTATTGGATGAATCTTGCTGAAGGCCTGCAGTTGTGTAGCTCCCTGCTATAGAAAGTCATCCCTTCAATTTACTTCTTGTTCACTTTGTTCCATTTCTGAGGTGATGAATTTAACACCTGGTGCTGTTCTCCTCGCGCCTCTTGTTCACTTCAGGATATCAATGCAAACCACAATCCATGAGTGTTTATGCTCAGTGTCACCCCGACACTTCCAGCTGAAGACAGCATTGCACCATTTAAATAGATTCATTTCCTTGAGATGGACCTCGCTACTGGTCTCTTTTCCAGCTGGACAGAATAATCGGGTTATCTCACATCAGCCAGCGGAGAGTTTAATCCTCAAACCCTTGATCTTCCATAAATCTGTCTGCAGAGAACCACTGCTAGAAATTCTTTGCTGTTTATGTCATATCTTGTAAAATCTATTGAGCCTACTCTGAGCATGTGTCTGTTTTGACTTTTCCTGAAGAACAGTCTCTGGAGGGAAAGTCTGAACCCTAGCATTTATCTTTCCATGCATTCGGATAGGCAGTTGTGAAAGTCTCTTTCTCATGGGGATATTTTCCAGTGAGTCAGACTTGCTTTCTCTGGATTGACAAGCTCTGACAGCCAAGTATTAATACTGTCTTGCAGTATTAGTCAGCTGGACTCCAACTGAGAGCTAAATAAAAAGACAGACCTTCATCCTGAAGCTGATTCCCAGCAAGGCTCCCATTAAAGAAAAACAAGACCTTTTCCTGCACAATCAAGAAGAACTAAGAAAATTAGGCAGGATTTCCAGTATCTCTGAGTACGTAAGGAACTGGTAGTTGGGCCCACAAATTTTCTTCATAAAATAATCCTAAAAGTTATTGGTGTCCAAAATATATGACCAGAAATAGCACAGGTGCAGTCTTTTTGATATACCTGAGCATTCAAAAATCAATACCTTATTCTGCTTCTTGGTCCAAGGAAATTCACAACAAGAGTTGGCCTAAAAAAATCTGAAACATCCTTTTCCTTCTTTTTGTCATTGTAGCACAACTCAGATAGAGGAAACAACTAAACTAAAAGTTATAAAATCAGCATTCCCTTCAGAATGAAAATTGAAGAAGAGAAAACAAGAAATTATCTAACTTTCTTATCCCTATTCATGTTGGATCTTTACCTTATCCATAGTCAAGTCTTTTTATTCTAAAAAATTTCTATATTTCCTATCAAAATTCTCTTTTTTTCTGAGAATTTCTACCATATAGACTTCTTCATTTCAGATTCAGTTCTCATCTTTAAAGTGGAAAATATAGTGGCAGATGATTCAAAGAAGTACTTAGAATCACAAAATCTCTATCAAATATTACACCCCTTATTTCTCCCTGGAAGACCTGCAGCTTCATTTAAGAGAATCAAAAAACTAACTCTTCTCAAAAGAGTGAATGAGCTGGGGAAAAAAAAGAAAAAAAGGGGAAAAGGAGGCAAAGAGAAAGAGAGAAAAATTAGCAAACCTGGAACAATCTAGCCCCACCTGAGCTCATTCATTGAAAAATTAAAAGTTGCAGGGGTAAGAAAGAGGGAGAACTGTTCAGTACTAAAGCACTGTTATTTGGTCTTCAGAAGTGCCTAAATCCATGAAAAATACAAGGATCTGGGTGCAGAGGTACTCCTAAGTGTTCCCTGAGCACCTGCTACATTGTGAAGTTCTTTACACCTTTCCAAAATGTGGTTCTGAATTATTGCTGTCAGCTTGGTGATGTGGAGAGTGTCAGAGCAAGAAATCCCAAGTCTCATACTGGTGCTGATCATCAGCTTCTTTCTTTCTTTCTTTCTTTCTTTCTTTTTTTCTTTCTTTTTTTTTCTTTCTTTTTTTCTTTCTTTTTTCTTTCTTTTTTTCTTTCTTTCTTTCTTTCCTTCTTTCCTTCTTTCTTTCCTTCTTTCCTTCTTTCATTCTTTCCTTCTTTCTTTCTTTTTCTCAATAACCTTAAAATAATGTTCCAAGAAAAACAGAACCATATCTTTTGCTGGAAGAAGAGCAAAAGAATGGAAATTGACTCAATACGTTCTGCAGCAACTCACAATTGAAATTCACAAAAGTTGAAATCAGACTATTTTAGACCAAAAATAAAGCTACACCTCTTTTTCCTTTTTTTAATTCTTTTTTTCTTTTTTTATTCTTTTTTTTTTTTCACTGTGAAAATTAATCACTACCACAGCTTAAAAGTGTCTGCAAGATTTTCCTTCTCTAGCAAATTATATATCAGCATTGGGTGGCTTTTAAAAAGAAAAATCAAGTCGAAGTATAAATTAATTCAGGGAAGACCCATGACCTCTGCTACATGGGATCAGATGGTCACAGCAGTGTTTTTTAGCTTTACAATCTATTAATTGGATCTTTCTATTCCCTCCTCTGGAATCACCCACTCAATTCCCCCTGAGTTCCTGGGGATTTTTCTTCTCAGGCACCTGGACAGGAGGCAGGCCTATTAAAAATACCATTAACCCCTGCAGAGCTCATTTAGCTGCTGCCATTTCTCATGTGCAGACACATCTCCTGCTCATCAGATGGCAGGGCAATGTCTAGAAGGAAAGCCTAAATCCCAGGGCAGCAAGGCCAACCTTGGAAAATCCTTGTGAAGTGGAGCACACTGCAGCGGCAATGATGGCCAAAAGTGGCTGTAGCACATTCTCAAGCTCAGGTTCATCTTCTACCTAAAAATCTGGGAACTATGTATGGTTTGAACTTCAAAGTGATCCAAAGTGAAGAAGCCAGGCTGAGCACGGAGAGTAATTTATTCATTGAGTTTACCCAAATCAGGTCAACCCACCAGTAGGCGTATGAAGTTTGACTCTTGATAAGCACAGTATGGTTGTTTTCGAGAGATGCTATGAACAACTGAGACTAATATGAGTAAGAAACACTTCATTCCAGTATGCTCAAATGTGATCACCCATTCTTCACTTAAAGACAGAACTTGTGCATAATTCACACTGACTGTCCCCAGTAATCACAAATCTGTTCACTCCAGGCTTTCTCAAGAGACCAACTAACACCTGATTGTTGTCAGCAAAAAGCTTTTTCTTCCAATCAAGTTTTAATAGCTTAAGAATATTTATCTTTTTTTTTAATGGTTATTTTTTATTTTGATACCATCATTCAGCATTTGAAACCACAATATGAGAAGTGCATATGAGACACCTTTCCCATTTGGGCACACCAGGGTAACCCATTCTTCCTAGGGTGCCTCCAAGCTTCATTATAACTAAAGAAGAGTACAGAGACACCCAAAACAACTCTAAACTCACTTCTCCAGACACTGTTAGTATCCCAGGGCAGCAGCACGGACTTCAGCACACACATTTTTTTCTGCAACGTGACTATAAAGTAAGAACACATTCATCACCAGTCAGCACACACCGAGATAAGACTAAAGTGCTAATTCTATGTTAATTACTCAGTCCCTGAGACAGGTAAATGGTTTAAATTATTTGGGGTTTTGGTAAATAAGTCTTTTAGAGAGACAGTAGCAATTGTGACTGTTATCCTTATTTCCATTTAGATCCTTATTTATAGTGTTATCCTTATTTACGGGGATAATTTTTACAAACGAAGACTTAATAATGCACTTTTTCTTAATAACTCAGAAATTCACTTTTTTTAAAGTAAGGGAGATTTTATTGGTGACTCAAACCTCAGCAAATCATGAGGCCAGACATTAACTTATATCTTCTCCCTCTATGAAAAATGTTAGACACAATATTTTATATAATAATGCTGTGCTACTGTTGGCTGTTCATCAGAGGGAGACGCTAATTGCTGCCAGGTCAAAATCCTTCCAGCAGGACAAGATTCATCTCACTTAACTGCATATATCCAGTGTGGACACTTGTATCAAAGCCAGTCACCTTCAGTTCCTTTTATGTCACTACACCATCTTAAAACAGAGTTCATCTGCCTTATTTTATACGTCTACTGTAGGGTGAGCTGAATCACAACCTTAAAGTGCCCATTTCTCCCCACTGGCTATAAAAATAAGCCCTTACAACTGGCTCAGCTGCAGACATCTGCGCTGCAACCCTCTCCTGTTGATCAGCCTTGTGGCTGCTGTCTCCAACAACTGCCATTTTAATGGGCTGAGAGGACATGTGCCAAAATATCGCCATTGAATAGCGTTAATAAAATTATGTAGGCAGCCAGTGTCAGTCACACAGCAGATGTTCAAGTGCTGCAGAAACACCGTGACTTTCTGAAGGATGTAGTTGTAGGTGGCCTAGGGGGAAAAAAAAAAAAAAAACAAAGGCAATTTTTTATGCAGATGCCCACTTCCATGCATCAAAGTATGAGAAGCACTGGCTTAGGCAGTGAGCTTGGAAGCGTGGCCAATCCTACAGAAAGTCTGCAAAGAACTCCTAAATTCAGCTGTTGCATTTACAGAGACGTGGATTGCACACTTGGTGTTTTTACTGGAAACCAGCAATTTTTTAAACTTGGACTACATTAAGATTATGAAAAAGATTTCTCCCTGTTGATTAGAATAATTGATTTATTTATCTGCTGATTACAGAGATATCCATTACTATGAGGATCAGGAATATAAAAATCTTCAAAGACTTGCCTTTGAATTTTTATGTCATATGAGTAGCTTTGAGAAGTTTCCTCAGGGTGTCTATTCAGTCATTGAAACTGCTGCTTTGTTGCACAGGTAGGAGAACAAAGAATTATGATGCTCTTTTTATTCGGCAGGAATCTTTTTGCCTTGTTTCCTGAACTTATATCTACTCCAATATAACAATCCATTGTGACAAACTGTTTTCTCAGCTTATAAAACTCCCATTCTTTGGAGCTGATAGCAGCTGTTCCGTAGCTGTCATACCACATAATACGGGTAAGGTCACTCACTGTAGCAAATTTGTAAGCTAAATTAGAAAATTTGGTGTGGTGCCAAATTTTAAAAGAAGAGATACCACATTATGGTGAACTGTGGTGTCCAGAGTTTAATGCATTCCTTACTAAAATCAATGGAAAGTTTACTTCAATGAGGTTTGGATGGAGTTCTAATTAGATGTCAACAAATGCTTCCCGTATGCCAGTTCCAGTGTTAGAACTGCTGTTCATTAGATGTCCTTACAATGTGCTCTTCAGTTCTGTGGCCAGTGAAACAATTAACTTCTATTGTCAATGTTAAATTTAATTAAAACTAATTTTTATATTGAACACCAGATAATTCACCCTGATATTTTCCACAATTTCCACATGTTTGAAGAGTGTGTAACTACTGGTACTAACTGCACACTTTTGCTCTCCGGACACAGCAAAAATATAACAATTCTGATTACAGTTCTCCTGCCTTGAGAACAAGGTGCGTGGCCTTTTTCTCTATTGTGTTTCTTCCCTTGTCAGTAACAGTAAAGATTCTTAAAAATCTTAGACTGAACTACAGGTTTAGGTGTGAGTCTTCCTGGTAGTTTTAGTGTAGGATAGATGGAGATCTCAAAGGAATAAACACAGGAAATACTAAGGAAAATCCAGGATTTTAGCATAATGAATCTCTGTTTGAAGTTACTGGGGAAAATGATCACCTGACAACTGGACTTATATTGAGTTGAACATTTGAATAAACTATTTTTAATATATAGTTCATGTTCTGCTGTGAGACTGGTCCTGTGTATCAATGTGTGTGTGTGTGTGTGTGTGCACGTGTGTGTATGTTTCCCAGTCATTTTTCTTACAGCTGTTGTTTGATGGTTGATCTTTTTTCCCCCAATGAATCATTGTTCTCTCTTTTTCATTTGTGTCTCTCTGCATTTAATTTGTCTTCTGGGTTGGGGGCCATTGCTGGCTGAGGATCTATCCTTCTTGTAACTGAGACACTGCTATTTCTGTTCCTTAGCCCGTGCTACGCCAGAGGATTTATTTGTGTGCGGGTGTTTGTTTCTGGGCATTGGATTAGAGCACTAAAGGAGCAGTTTGGGAGGTAAGGAATGCTGGGAATGGCTTTGTGTCAGCTCTGCTGAGCTCCAGTGCCTGATTGTCAAAGTGTCTCTTTCACCTAACTCTCAGATTTTCCAAAGCTAGCTGTCAATGACATGAGACTCCACTATTTTAGGAGATGTCCTTGCTCTGCTCAGTTCATAGTAATCTTTCAGGCACTTCCTTTGGTGCGCCTGTCTCCGCTTCACACTGAGCAATGGGTGAAGGTGGTCCCTGCAAAATTTCACTCCAGGCTCACATGGTGCTACACAGTCAACAGAATTATGAGTATTTATGGCAGGATTCTGCCCCCATGTTCCTTCCAAGTATATGACAAAGAATTATGTTTGTTGACAGCAACAATATTTTCATATGGAAATGGGAAGGCTTTCATCAAAAAAAAAAAAAAAAAAGGGCAGGCTAAAAATTAAGACTATTTGATTCAAAAAGGAGTCAGAATAGCTCCAAAAGCAGCTGCTCAGAACTGTAAAATTATTTCTCCATCCATACTGTCTGGGAGAAATAAGGTGTGAGTTCAACTACCACAAGGGATCACAAGGTGAGACCAGCAAGCATAAAGTTTGTGAGGCTTGTAATTAGTAATAAGATATACAAATTAATCAGCACCTGTCACTCTGGCTCAATAATAAAACTTCAGATACCCACAGAACCTGGGAGGTAGTCCCACCAAATCAAACCCATGAATAACACCTCAATGAACTAAATGACCGTAAAGATGCAGACTGTATTCAGAAGACACTTTCAATTCTTTGGCATTCTTGGTAAGGGAAACTAGAGTACTGCTCCAAGTGTTTAATAAAGCCATCTTGTATGGTCAAGTGTAAAGTCCAATACCTTCTTTCTACAGTTCTAAATCTTCTCTACTTGGGAAACAAACAGTATAATCGAGCAACCTTTTTCCTTCCTGGGGACAGTGATCCCACATCACTAATGTTTTGTCAGTGCTCCTCACAGTATACACATTTTGTTTGGTAAAGAAATAAACATCTGGCTTTTTTTTTGATAGCATTATCAACAGCATTGCAAATATATCAATCTAATATAATCAAGTAGGCTGAAGTGAAGAATGACTGTAAGATAAGGCTTGCATATGGTAAACTAAATTAAACAAAGCAGAAAAGATTGCATATGGTTCTAAGTAATGTTATTCTTCCTCTTAATCCTCAAATAGAGTCACTAAATTACACTTCCAGATTTAGTTATGATATTTACAAATGACTTAACTGTGCATTTAAAGAAGGGAAACTGGCTACAAATGGGGCAAGCTCATAATTTAAGCTCACAGTGGTGCCAGCACAGAGAAATGCTTATTACTGGGGTAGTTTTGGTCATGGGGAATTCTCTTTCCCTAAGAACAAATCCCAGAAAAGCATATTTTTATTACATCTCCCAAATCTGGCATTCAGACTTTATGTAAATATACAAGAGAGAGGACCTTTCTTTTTAAAATGCTCGAAACCAGAGGCACAGCTGAGATTTGTTGGAGAATATTTCCTTTTAAATCGTTTGTCTGTGCAAACCAAACTAAAATATAAACAAAACAAGATAAGCAAAGAAGAATGAGCAGGAAAGTATTGTATGAAAAACATGGCACCTTGCTGGAGGCTACATAAAATTGCTTCTTCCTTCCTCCCCTAAACATAGCACCTCAAAGTATAAAACCAAAAAAAAAGTTCAAACGAAATTTTCTAGTTTTGTTTCTTTATAATTGAAAACAGAAGGTGCATTTTTTTTAGGATTGTATCATTCTTGAGTTCAGTTGCCTAGTTGCTCTCCAAAATGCTCTCTCATCTTTTGATATCCATTGTAGTTTCAATATTTTTTTCTCCAGAATACCTTTCATCTCACATCTGTCTCCTTTTTCTTGGTAATGAACCACAGCACAGACCCAGAGTTTGGAAAAACTGCAAAGAAATACAATCCCCAAAAACTCAGATGTAGCACTGTGATTTACAGAAAATTAAACACAGTTAATTTTGGCAGGAGCTAAATAAAGGCTATGTCATGCAGTGAACTGAGCTCGGCAACTCTCATAACAACTTTGGATAGCAACTAGAGTCCAGACACCTCAGCTTAGTTAAGTACAAGTTTTATTTTAGCAAGAATTTTGTGGGCAAAGAAAATAAAACGGCAGGAGCAACTTTTGCCAATGGTGCAGGACTCTGCTGGTATGAACTGTGATGGCTTGATTCAACTCAGTTTTTGGGGATCTCTCCCCACCATGCACACTTTGCCAAAGAGGTACTGGCTATCACCCATCACAAAAAAACTATGTTCTTATATTTATATTTATGTAGTCAGAAAGATACATCATCACATTGTTGTTCCTGAAATCAGCCCCAAACAGATCCTTGCAATGTGGTGGGAGATTCTTTAGGCATCAGCAGGACCAGAAGCTCCTGAAGGCTTTATTCCTATAAATCATTTTACTGGTATTCGTTAGTCCCATAGGGAAAAAAAAAGTGCTTTGTACTTCTGAGATTCATTTCTAACAATTCTTACCATCAAACAGCTTAAAGATGATAAAGTTTCATGTCAGTGAAGAAACAGCGAAATACATGACAATTAAGTTGGAAACAAGTCCAGTGGAGAGCACAGAAACCAGTCTCCTCCCCTAGCTGTCATTTAGGTTTTCCCCCAGCATCCAAATGTGCAAGCTGAGACCAAATGCAGCAAAAGTTCATTTCCTGAGTGTTACTGTTCAGGATCATCCTCCAAAACTAACTTGGTAAGCTGAGCCTGCTTTGCCTGTCTCAGAAACTCCGCTTTAAACCATCTCTCTCCTCCTTTTCCAAGATGAAAAAAACACTCTTCTCCCTCTTTTTTATCTTTTTGTTCAGAATTTAACACCTTTTCTTTTTTTTCTAATCTTTTAATAATTCTATAGGGTATACTTGAGATGATGCCTGGTCTCCCCTCCTGAATTCATTGGGATGAGTCCAAACACAAAACCCAGCCATGACGAGGGCAATCCTTCACTGCACACAGCTTTTGGAGGTGAGAATCTGATGTTAGACTCAATCTTTCTAGAATGCATAGGAACTTCTAATAATTACAACATTTTTTAAAATGTCATTATAATTTAAAAATCACATAACATGAGTATTCGTCACTGTCTTTCACTTGCTTCTGGGTCTTCAGCAGAGACAATGCATGAGAGACTAATAAGAGAGGTCTGGCTTTTGGGGAGCTTTGCCTGCAAGCTTTTCACACCTTTCACACCCCTCCCTCCAGACTGGGTTAACACTGGCTGATCACATGTTGCCCAGACCTAAAGGCTGGCAATTTCTTGCCTCCCACAGCTATTTTTGCCGCCAGAGCAAGGAATGTGGTGGCCCAGCTGACATGCCCCGTTTGTGGGTCTCTGAGAGCAGCAGATTTTTCCTTTCAGGCCAAGAGATAAAGCTCTGTAGCTGGTATGCAAGCTCTCTGCCTTAATCTAATAACCAGAAGCTTTTTTCTGTTTCACAGAAGACACTGTCCTTGTTCAGCTGATTACAATCTAATGAAATCATAAATGCAGGGATGATAAACTTCCCTTGGTGTTTAGAACTGACCTTGAGATCACCTTCAAGTCCTGATTTGTGGACTAGCTGTTAAACAACTCCACAGCACATTGCCCACGTGCCCTCTCCAGCCACAACAGCAGCTCAGATGAACATCCGGGCACGCAGAGGAGTCATTTCCACCCTCTTCCAGCCACCTTTTTGCATTGCATCTGGGTCTGGATCACCACCTGCCCCTCACCAAATCCCATGTTCTTCACTTTGAAGTCCTCCTTTCCCTTCTGTGCTGCCCCAAAGAAAGAGAGGAGCCACTCTGTGTACGTATCATCACTAGAAGAGCTCTGGAAGGACAAAATTTACAGCTCTGTTCAGGTAACAAGAAGCCTATTCCATACATTACACAACACAGTAGAGAGAGGGAAGGATGCTTGTGTTTCAGATTGGTCAAGGATACAGAACCAGTGCTCACATCTGCAATTCTTCTTTCTGGAAAATGAGCAAGATTAAAAGTTAAAATAGAGGTTCCCCCCAAACTACTATTTTGAAAGCCAGATGAAGAGGCCTGGGCTTCCCCAGCACTTTCATAGGTGTAGAAATAGCGGGACGCTAAAAGAACTATGCCAATCAAGTGCTGAGGTGTTTCTGGAATTGCATCACTTGTATGAAGAACCATGCAGCCTCGGTGAATAACAAAAAGGCCAGCCTTCAGGTCTGTGTGCACATTTCATTTTTTGGTGGGTTCCTTTGGGAGGAAATTTCCCTGTGCATGAGCTTCTGGCTCCCGAGCAGCAGCGATTCTCTGAGCTCGCTGTGTCACAGAGCGGAGGAGTGAGTCAAAGCGCTCGAGGTCTTTCCCACAGGCATTGCACGACCTTGGGCAATTCACTTCAGGGCTGCTGGAAGATCCGATATTAAACAGCAACCCTCGCATTTAGTGAAATAAATCAGACGCCGTTATGCTGGCATCTGGCAGGCATCCTCACCTTCCAAAGAAAATCTGAGGAGCTTTTTAATGAAGTGTGCTGGAGCCACAAGCCCAATCCTGCTTCCAAAAAGAAACAAGAAAGCATGCCCTGTTGGATGCCAAAATAACCTTTCAAGTGCCCAAATTCAGAATTATGACTTTTTTTCCTTGGTATGTCTCTTTTACCCTGTAAAATGTTGAGATGCATTTACCCATCAGTCACAACATTTTGAGAGTAATTTGACTGTTTGGAAACTTCTAAAACTTCCAGCTGAAGAGGCCCACCAAGGCTTACAGTTCTTCAATAATTGCAGCCATTAAAACACATATTTTGCTTATGAATTTCGGTGGTGGGTGCTTCTACAAACAGCATTCACAAGCTCTAAGCAGTCACAGCCTGTCATGCAGGAAGGAGAAATGGAAATTTTGGAAATGGGCTTTTAGGGTGGGGGAAGTTTCAGGAAGGGGAATTCGTATCAGTGAAAAACAGACCCTGTGCAGGAGCTACACGTGGCAAATCACTCCACAGAGACCGTAATAATTTCAGTTCAGTTACACAAAACTCAACACAGCTATCACACAGGGAGCAATGGCTGACCACACCTCATATGGTCCTCATATAACTTTCAAGCCTGTATTTTTTATTGATTACTCTGATTAGGAAGCCCACCAATGCATAGGCAATGGTTCAGCAGCGTAGTTCCTTGGCTTAGGCAGAGAAGTTACAGTGTCCTAAACGTTATGAGTCACATTTCTATGCCGACATTCCTGCAGCTCTTTTTAAGGATGCTCACTGCTAAGCCAATACAAACTGAAATGACATTGCAGACCAACAGAATGAAAATATGAAATGTGTCAGTCTTGAGGAAACTCAAGCACTCAAGACCATGTCATGGAGAGTCGCAATCTGGAGAGAGTTTTGTTCAAAAGAATATAATTACTTCATTTTAAGCTCTTAATTTCAGTTCATTCACACCGGAAAATTTTACTCTCCCTGTATTTTTTTCATATGTCTTATTACATTGGCAAGGTTATTTGTCTCACTTTACAGAAATTGGTCTTAGCACTTTACTGTGCTGTTTCTGCCCACAAAGAGGTCAGATCTCTGTCCTTTAACAGCTCCATGTTTTTATTTTTGTGTCTCAACAAATCTCTTGCAAACTCCAACTACAAGCAGTTAGAGAGGAATACAAAATCTCATGAGAAAAGGTCCATTTGTCCATCCATCTTGCAGTCTTACAGTCATCTACTTCGATATGAAGTGATAGATGCATTTATATTGTCTCTAGCAGTTGTTCTGCATTCATGCTAAACCAGGTCTCCTTAGTGTCTCTTTATCTGTGTTTAATCCCAGTATTCTGAACTGTACTGTCAACAAAATAATTTTTCCAATGAAGAAAATTATTAATTTTCATGTGACCAAAATTGTGACTACACACAATTTTTAGAGCTTGGTTTCTTCTCCTTGATGTAACCTTGAGTCTGAATTTCCATGGTTTTTATTATGCAGTTTGGTATAACACCCCTATAATTTCTTTCCTCTTTAGTACTTATGTTCTCAAAATTAATCCCATCTTAGAAAAGCTTTTTGTCTTAGAACGTATGCAAATAAATCACTGTATTCTTAGATAATGGAAATTGTCAGTGATTAAATTTAATTTGATAGGGTATGAGTGAAATTTCTCTGACTAGTTATCAACAGTGTCTTGATTTTAGGTTTGGCTTTATCATTATATCTCCTACACTTACAGCTGCCTGTACTTTTCTTCAGTAGTTCTCCATATTTCTTTTTGCAGATTGTTTTTTGCAGCTCGTGAATATATGGGTATTTGGCAGGGATTTTGTAACCTATAATCAGAACTGAAAATTATAGTGATCCCATTTGTGTTATTATAGCTTAAGAATTTGTCAGACTTTCCATTTTAAACTTTTTACTCCAAAGAATCTACAACTGGTCTTTCTTCACTGCCAAATATTTCTGCAAAATTTTCAATAAGAAAAATGCTATTTATTAATTTGAATTTTTTTCTCAGGACTTCTGGCAGTGAGTGTTAGGAGATAGCTTCTCCTGCAATTCAAAGAGAAGAAAAAATAAATCTCTAATTTCCTGCCTCCTTATTCAGTGACTCCATTTTAGCCAAAAAAAGTTAGATGGGTTTCTTTTTAAGGACCTGTAGTATTAGTATGGTAGTGGATAAGAGGGATTACTTGAGAATGACTGGAATTATTTCTTTTCACTGGAAACATAACATGTTCCTTCAACAGAGTGCCAAGATTTTTCTGCCAGAGGAACAAGAAAATGGATAAGGGAATCAGCTCTCTACTCTGATCACGTAGATTTATCTGTTTTTAAACACATCTTGCCTATGATATTCTCACGTATGATCTTCTCACACCTCACAGCAGGTGAGGGGCCTATTGACATAAAAGTGGAAAGTGGGGTGTTGGGGACAGGAGAAGAAACCTGAAGAGGAGCCAAGGTGAGACTGGCCAGGAGACACACCAGCTGCTTCCTCGACATTTCCCACTGACCTTACTGAAAGCCAGGGTCTCCAAATGTTGCATGCAGCAAGTCCTGTCTTCTCTCTTCTTCCTTTAGCGGGAGGAAAAAAAATGCACAAATGTAGTAAAATTTGGCCTTACAGCTTCTTAAACCTATTGGTGAAATGACAGACAGTGAACAAAATTCTATCCTAGAAAACAGCAGAGAGGGTGACTGCAAGTATCTCTCACCTCATCACTCAAATTTTAGCTATTCTCAACTTCCAGACCTTCCAGACCCAAGGCATCATAATTTCCTTTGAGTTTCAGCTGCCTATTCTACCACCAGCTCCTGTGGGACCTTGGGCAAACAGTATAACCCAGATTTCCAGGGAAGCTGGGAAATTACAGCACCCTCAGAGAGCTGTGGGATGGGTCAGCTTGCTCTGGTTTGGTGAGCTCAGCCCTGAACACTTTGGCCCTGACTAAATTTAGGCTTTGAGGCTGTCAGAGGTGGCTCTCAAACACAGAGGTAACAACTGCCAAAAAAGTGTTGCCATGTCTTCATTATCTCCATTTACAAACAGGAGTTTGGAAGAACTCACCGGCATGGGAATTTGTTGTGCTGTAAGAGTACTGCAGAAAATGTACTGTAGGAAGAGAGACTTCCAGCTTCATTCTGGTGATGCAGACCTCTTGGGTCTGTAAATAACTCAGGAATCTTGTGAGAAGTCCTGGTTCTGAGGATCTCTCTGTTTTCTTTCCAGTAATGTATGGAAATCCTACAAAATGGAATTTTTTCTCCTGGTATTTGGATGCATCTAGTTCTGGCCCTACTTAGTGAGAAAGTTTTCTTGCTGAGCTGGTTTTTTTTTGCCAGTTAGTTTGCATAAAATGCTGAGGATTATAGGAACTCAGTGCTTGATGTATTAAGTTCATATATTTTACATAACTTTTCAAAAGGAAATAATAATTATGAAGATTATGAGATACCACATGCCAGTTTTTCCACTACGAAATGCACCCTGTTGTCAGTATTTCCATTCGCTCTCATTGCCTATAATCAAAGGCAGAGAGCATAAAACAGTGGAAGTCTCGCCTTCAGTGGATTGTCTCCAAGCCTGAATACAGCATGTCTGACATGACGCATGCGGAACATCTATTGCCTTTGAACTAAAACCTACGAGAGGTTCTTTAGGATTGCAGACAGCGAAGCTGCCAGCAGCGAGAATGAGAGCTGAAAGTAAAGAATGACAAGACTTTATAACCTCTCTCCTCCGCATTCTTCGGTGATTCCCTGGCTGCCGTGTTGGACCCTCGGCATCAAGGAACAGTGGCAGAGATTAGCAGCAACCCTAAACGCTTGCATAGAAAACTGGACAAGGCAAAAATCCCTGCTCTGAAGGGCACTGCCCTGTGAATCTTATTTCACACCTCCAACCCCTCTCATGCCATTGAGTGAGCTTGCATTGCCTAAAACTCATCCATACAGCCAAGGGGAGGCTCTGGATCTTCTGCAACAAGTAGCCCGTGCTTTAGGCAAGGAAGAGGATTCAGTGTTGGGCTGGCCCCACAACACACTTTGCTAAAAGCTGGCTTGCTAAGAAAGCCATGGAGAAACTTGCCCAGGGTGGTGAAGAGTTGTTTTCTAAGGAGTCATGCAAAACCATTACTGACTCACTGGTCTCCAGTGTATTGCATCCATGGAGAAAACTTAAATCCCTGAATCCAGAGCACAGACCCACAGTTCTACCTCCCTGGGCTGAGAGCTCACTCCTGAATAATGCATTGTAATCACAGGGGTCATTTTTTGCCTGCAAACTTTACATTGGAAACCCTCAGGTATGTGACCCAAGCTAAACAGAGAGTTCATAAGTTTTTGGGGGTAGCATATTCCATATTTTTCCCTGCAGTTTATTGGCAAATTAATTCTAATGCACTCAAATTACATCATGAAGTGTAATGTAAAGATACTTCATGAAGGTTACTTTAATAGGGTGTGAAAATCTGATGAAGGGTAATTCAGAGGGAACTGCTTGGCCCATCTCCTATTTACTTGGAAACATTACTGCCTTAAAAAACCCTTAAATATATTACTTGTTTTTATGGCTCAAAAGCCTTTAATTTGAAGATTTTTATTACTCCCTTACAATACACATCGATTTAAATAATGTTTTAAACTAAAATGGATCATTTACTGCCAACTGTGCTTCAGGCATATCATTGATTAGTCCAAGTGTGATAAAACAACCTTGTTTTTATTCATACTTTAAGAGAATAATAAAACCTGCATACTTGGAAATACTGAAGCAATATCTTGGCCCAGAGCTATTTAAGTATGAATTATTCACATCTAGTTTATTTTTTTTTCTTTTAAATTCATGAATCCCCAGAATGGTTTTGTAAAGTGTATCAGTGAAACCATGTTTCTAATTATTAAAGGGGGGGAATCAGAACGTATCATATATGTAAAGGGGTCATTTTTTATTTTTCTTTTTTTTCAAACCACTGTGAATCTCCTTGGAAATTAGTTATTCAATATTCTCACTATATTTTAATTTGTGGTTCAGGGACACATTTGAGGGACAATACAGAGAGAGCTACTTTGTTCAAATAACATTTGCAAACAAAGTTATTCTCACATCCTGTAATACTGGAAGTGCTCAAATATTTAGGGATTTCACAGAAAACTGACTGGGGACCCACTGCCCAGAACTGATCTGGAGTAATCAGAGGAAATTACAGAAGTAGAAAGAGGTTTTTTGCATCTTCAGCAGAAAAGGTTCATGTAACAGTGGTAGGGTGCCTATCTGGATATCCCACTGCTGCAAGTGGGACCTTATCCTTAACTGCTGCAAAATGTCATAGGCAAAAATATCTTTTGTAAGTGATAAAACCAAAACATTCATCTGACTTCTGCAATCCTTCCATCCTGGCTAACCAAACAATGCTTTCTGCGTACACCATGGTCTGAATCGTGACAGTGGAAAGAATGAGACTAAGATAATTCTTTTTCTTGTTCCATTACTGAGTTTCAGCAGGACCTCAGCAACTCACTTCATCTCAGTGTGCCTCTAGTCCTTACATACACACACACACACACACACACACACACACAAGGATTTGTCTGGAGCACAAACTCTTCAGTTTAGAAAACCCTTTTCTCTGTACAGTACTCAGTGTAACCTTGTACTTGGTAAACCTTGAATTAAGAAAGATTTTTTTTCTTATACAATCACATAAAACTGTATGGGTTGGAAGGAGATCATCTAGCCCAAAAAAAGGGTTCAGAACAGGTCCAGCTAGATCAGTCTACACAGGGAGTTGTTGAGTTTTGCTTAGCTACAGAGTTGGCCTTTCCAAAACATCTCTAGGTCTGTGCTCCTGAGTGACCCATATCATAATGAAAACCTTTCTCCTTTTGTTTATCAGAATTTCCTCTGTTTCAGCTTGAGTCCATTGCCACAGGAAAAGTCTTGGTTTGTCCTCTGCATAGTCTCCACTAGGTTGCAGGACAAAGCAGTAAGATCTCCCTTTGCCTTCTCTGTTTCTGCTCATACTTCATGTTCTCCAGCCTCTCAAGCATCCTGGGGACTCCCCACTCCCTCTGGTATGTCCATGTCTTTCTCATACTGGGGACCTCAAAACTACATGATTCTAAGATGATCTCAAAATCTTCTGGTGTTCTACCTGTAGGTTTTCCTCTCCTTTAAAATATATTTGTAATCAGGAGCTCAGAATTGAGTACAACTACCATGGCTGTACACCAAGAATGATGATGTATGTAATGTGGCCACCACACCCACAGAATACACCAAGTCTTCAACAGTAAGACAGAGGAAACAGAATAATTAAGGGTTACTGGAAGAAGGGAAAAGCAGCAGATAGCAAGCAATGACTTTAGATTGCCAACTTTAAAGGAACATCTCCAGACAGCCATAGAAGATAACATGGTCCTACAGAATGAAAACCCAAAACTATAGAGAATTGACAGATACTGAAACACCAAAAATTTTCTATGCCACTAACCACAAAGTGCCACCATATACCATTCAGTCTTACAAGCAATAACACTTCAGACGAAAATATATCACAAAATGGCATTAGCAGACCGTGTGGAGCCTCAAAAGGATCTATGCTGAGATTTGCAACACTCACAGTTCTTCATAGGACTTCCAAATTTATCTGAATGTTTGTTACTGAAGACACTTTGAGTAAGTCTGGAAAAGGCCAAGCAACTCAGCACAGAGCTTGCAACAATAAAAAATGAGAAAAAGCCAATCTTTTAACTTGGCTTCAGGGCCACATGTGGTTGCACTCTCCAGGTGTATCTGCCATACTGGGCTTAGCACAGGATTAGCCTGGAGGAGTTGTGCCTTTTCTCACTTTACTCCACAGCCAGGTGGGTTAGAGGACTTGTCTGAGATGGAGGAAGCTCATATTTAAGTTAAACTCTTTTCATTGCATGGCTCTCTTTCTCGACTAAGGCAATTCTGCTGCACATGGCTACAATCAAATGTCTGGAAGTCTGAGAAATTTTTTTATGACGGATAGTTGCTACAGAAGTATCAACCAACAACAAAAATGGGTCTTCAAGGTGCTGAGAGTAGTAGATTTAATTTGTTCTACTTTCTCTTGTGAATATCTGGTGCCAGATATCAATCTTTAAACAGACATTACCATCCTCACTACAGAACTGCGTGCGTTGAAAAACTCCCAGCTCCTGATTCAACTCACCGAAATTTATGTACCTCAAATTCTGCATAGATGTAGTCCCAACACCATGATGGGGATACTCTGCTCAGTTAGAGGTAAACCAAACCATGTGTTTGAATATTTGCACCAAGGGAGTCAAACAACAGAGGTATTCTCACCTCGTTGACATTTTCCCAGTTTTATTTAGCTCATGAAACATTAAAATGCTGAAATTGGAAAAGCAAAAAGTATTTTAAGCTGCTGAATACGACGAAAAGCAATGCATTTTAGTAATATGGCGAATCTGTTGGGGAGTGATTAGACATTAATAGCAGGTTTGTATACTTAATAAAGTTTGCATAGCCAATTTGCACTTTATAAAGGGTGGCATTGTTCTGGAGTGTGGCGCTGATGTGGACTTTATGAAGCATGCAGGAGGCAGTATAGACTTTATGGAGTCCACATTGAGGACAAATATCAAATTAAATAGGAAAAGCACAACAAGCTCTGATATGTGACTTGGAAGCTCATGCCTGTCTGCCCCCGAAAGCTCCCATTTCATTGATGTCATGGAGAGTCACTCAAAACACAAATCTTGAGCATATTTTACTATTTTGTGAAATGATTTTAATATTCAGGTGTTCCGAACTTTAAGTAAATGCTAGTTGTGTTAAAAAAAAAAAAAAAGAAACTAAAAAACAGGTATTAAATACACTAGTAGAAAAAATTCCCCAGCATAATCATATGTGCTTACTTGTACAGATCTTTCCCTAGTAAGATGTGCGATATGGAGGAAAAGTAGGACTGCCAAAATTGTTATTCTGTGAGTTTCTCTGCAGACCTCCTTCTTCTGAAGGAAATTATAAATGGCTCTTGAAAAATAGACACTCTTTATGGGACAACTGGTAATCTGAAGGAGAAAGGTTTATAGAGCGCAGCAGATGAAACCTGTCTCAGGTGTAAGCACTGATCCCTGCAATGAAAAGCCATGGATCTTCTAGGTCTTCCTCTAATTACTCAATTTCTTTCTTCATAAGGACACAACTTTAGGAGGACAGGGAAAGAGGAAAAATGAAAAGGAGGAGATGTGAAGACATCACCTCTAAGACACTCTAAGAGCCTCTCAGTCCACTGCTTTCAGAGGATGTGAGAGGCAGGCCTTTGACCCCAGAGGATGTAGGAGGAATGGAACTTGCGTGTCTCACTTCCCAGACAATTGTCTTCTGACCTCAAGCTATTGCGTAGTATTAGAAAAATTAAATTTCAGCTTCTGGATGAACATGTTTAGTGCTAAGTCTTCTGCTCTGATCATCAAGTGCAAATTTATCTTCAGAAATACTCTTGAGATAGGCATCTTGTAAAAAGCATCAACACAGGATAAGTATCAACTGTGAAAGAACTGAAATATCCCAAACTCTTAGGCAGTATGCCCGTCTTCAGTTCCTGGAGTGGAGGAAGGCACCTCATTTGCCTGAAGCAAGGCATCTGGGGAAGTGGGAGTCAAGGTGCTACTTCTCTCTCAGTGTTTGTTCTCAGCTCTTGGCTTACCCTGTAGGCTGTTGCTGAGGTCATCCTGGGGGACCCAAATCCCCAAAAATTCCCACTGTAAAGGGAATTAAAGCATCCAAACATGACTTCTGCCAGTCACATGCAAGGAGGCTGGACACCTGAGTGCACTCTTGCGCTTGAATGTTAGACAAGTACATACCTCCTGATGTCTTTACCCCTTTCAGTCAAAATCATGTCTTCACCTTCAGTGAGGGCACACACTGGTTCTGAATGGCTGTTCTCCAAGTTTCAGATTGGGCAAAATTTCCTTTATCCAGAAGGAAAACCTGCTTAATGAAGGGCAACAGAGGTTGGCTCTTACAAAAGTCACACTAATGAGACAGGTTATTGTCTCCTGCTTCTCCTCACACCCTTATGATCCACTGTGCAAATCAAAGTTTGTGACCTTCCTTCAAAGCACTATAAACGCTCTTATGTCTTATTGTCAATATAATCTTATATTAGGTTTGGCTCATATTGTAGACAGAGAATGAAACTTCCCAAATGAAACTTCCTTTTTTTTTTTTTTCTTAATTCCTCAATGCCTGGGTTGCCTACGAAATACAGAAAGCAGATGGTTTATTAAAACAAAAAAACCAGACATAAAAAATTAACAGCTCTAAACATTGCATGGATTTTTTCCCTGCTTAGCAAGCTATTGATTATTTTAACTCACTTTTGAGGAAAACTGACTATTCAGAGACATATTTTGATTGATCGCTCCACAAAACCTCTTAGTTTACAAACTGGTCATTTCAGAATTGTAGTTTTAGTTGTCTCGCATGCAGCAATTTAGCAGGGTTTGGGTTACTACATTGTGAACACTGGAAAGGGTCTTTTCCTTTCTAATTAAAAAAATATTAAAGTACGGCATTACAATGCAGATGACACAATCTTTCCAGCTACCAAATCTATGAGCTAAGATGATTGATTTTATCTAGTTTAAATCAGTATGAAATTGATTAAGTGACCTGGCAAGTTCTGTCATTCGGCTTGAGGGAGACAAACCCAGTGCAATGTTCCGACAGCTGCTCCACTGCCTGTCCATTACTTAACAACTGAAATACAGCAGTTTGTGTACGACTGGGCAATGTACAGATATTGGTTTAGAGCATCATTATGAGTCTGGTAAATAGGTTTAGACTAAGGATATGAACGCAAACTCGCTGTAATTTTCTGTAGCAGTGTTTAAAGGGCTCATGATTGGCAGCATAACTGATTGTATTGACCAAAAGAGCCGAGGACATCTGGCTTTCCAGCCCTACAGCTGAAAGACCATATGTTATTAAAAAAATACAGTGTGAGAGGGGAAAAGACAGTTGAAGGCTGAATACATGAGCAGGGGTCAAAGCTAAGACAAGTCCAATCCTGTCACCAGTGTTGCTCCAATGAGGGGTGAAGGATGTAGGGCTGTTGGGCAATGCAGAAATGTTGTTGACTTCTTGACCTGATTGAGCTGATGTCTGAATGTCTGTGAAAAGCTCAGAGATCCCTCCACTTCACCTGAAGATGAGAAGAATAGTTTACGTTACAAATGCCTACAGCTTACAGAAATTGTCCCATGTCCTTCAGCTCTTTCACCAAGCTTCAGGTGAGTACAATGTAACTGTTTAAGGTCAAATTAGGGCATATTGCAATTTCCAACATCAATCCCAGTTTCCCATGCTTACAGTTCTGGAAGCAATGCATCCATTCAAATTCAGGACAAGTGAATGGTGAAGGGACCGAAGCCCTCCTCTCACTCATAATTTACTCTCTGACATCCTTTTTTCAAATACTGATATCAAAGTTGAGGTCATAAGTATAAAACCTTTGCTTTTGCTGTTCACAAAAAGTCACATGAATTTTTTAGGCCCTGTTTACAATGTGGGCTGTTAAAAAAGCAAAACCTTTACTGGATTAGAAAAAAAAAAAAAAGGTTATTTCTAAACATGCAATAAGAAACTAAGACGTTGCTTTACATAAGACCAAGTGCAACACAGTAGCATATCTTTCATTTTTGTCAGTGACCAATGAAAAAGAATATATATTGAAAATTGTTATGAAAATTATGCTCGAGAAACATAGGATGTAGAGATCGAAGTCACAATAATACATTTCAATGACTAAATAAACAAAATTCACACCAAGTTGGCTGGCATTTTGAAATGTGCTAACTCAGCATGCTGCTGAAGTTTCTGCTGAATTGAGCACTTTTTATTCTTTGAAACAAACATCTGTGATTCAGTGTGATAGATTTCAGTATAGATGGAGAATACAACAAGATGTTTTTTAGAGAAAAACATCAGTATGAATGAATGGTTCTTGCAAGCTCCACAATGCCCACTTTTAAATTATGTTGAATAATAGGTTTCTCTCCAGATTATTCCTATCAAATAAGAATAATCTTTTGTATTATTAAGTGAAGTCAACAGAGTAGATAAAAGGCTATTATTTTTTCCCAATACATGGAATCAGCCATTTTAAATTGAAATTTTTACATAGTATACTAAACTACAGCATTTGCATATGTCAGTGATTTAAGGTGACAATGCACTGAATTAAAAGCAGGCAAGGCATTGTATATGTAGTGCAGTGAAGCACACTACAAATCACAGGATCTTTAACTTCTATTGCTTGTTTTCACAGTCTCCCTAGGTAAGGTTACTACTCAAAGTAGTTGTAAACAAGAGCAAAGGGGGAAACAAGTAAATTCGCTCTGGAACCCTTAGGAAAAGGATGTTATTTTCCACCTCCCAAGATAATTAGCAAATATGATCCCAAAGCTTGAACCAGTTTCAACCTTGAACTCTTAATATTTTCCTAATCAAATTAATCCCAACCCTTAGCTATGTGTGGCATTTTACCGTTCTTCCCCCGGCTTTCATAAAGGATTTTACGCAATGTGGGCCCCAAACCAGACAACTGCTTTAATTTCAAGGAGCACAGGATGTAAGCAGAACATAAGGTCATTACTGCTCGCAATCCCCGACCCAGCATCCTCAAGAAAGCGTGAAAGTTCTCTAGATACTTGCAAAAGACCATTGCATAACATTTAATTCAGTGTTCAGTAATAATTTTTTCACTGGGTTCAGATGATAAAGTGGATACAGATGTTCATTAGCAACAAGAACATATGCAAACAATGGAGCATTCCAAGAAGCTGTTAGAAACTGAAAAGTCCAAGGCTGACCATCAAGTGCTGCAGAGTCAGAAACATCTCTCTTTAGACCAAAAGAGAAACCTGACTACTCCACCATCTGTAGGAGTCCAAACTAGATCTTCTCTTCCTACCCATATGTCAAAGGTAAGGACATTTTATACTGGGTATCTTTAAGTCTCAGTGGCCTAAAACAGGTCTGGAGCACAAGTCCCATGAGGAACGGCTGAGGGAGCTGGGGACGTTTAGCTTGGAGAAGAGGAGGCTCAGAGATAACTTCATCACTCTACACAACTACCTGAAAGGAGATTGTAGCCAGGCAGGGTTCGGCCTCTTTTCCCAGGTAACAAGCACTAGAACAAGAAGAAATGGCCTCAAATTGCACCAGGGGAGGTTTAGATTAGGTAACAGGACATAACAGGACAAATTTCTTCACTGAAAGGATGTTCAGGCATTGGAAGAGAAGTGGTGGAACCACCATCCCTGGAAGTGTTCAAAAGGCGCATCATGGATGGGGCACTTGGGAACGTGTTTTAATGGTGCAGATGGCAGTGCTGGTTTAACAGTTGGACACATTGATCTTGAAGGTCTTCTTCAGCCTTAGTGGTTCTATTATTCTAAGTGTGCAGAAGCATTTGCAACTTTCCAGCTGACCAGAATTTGCTCCTAGTCATCTCTCCATACAAACAGTCTTCTCTACCTTTTCCCAAAAATCTCCACTGGCTGAGAGGCAGAGATTCACAGCTTGGCTTTGCTGGTCTTATTTCTGGCGGCAACAATAGGTAATGAGAAAGATTCCTCCTGGGGCCTTTTCCAGAGGTATTTTCTCTCCCAGCTTCCCAATGGAGGAAGGAAACACAAAGAAGATCATCTGCAGGGAGCGACAGCTTCTGTTTGTCACGTCAAACATCCCAGACTCTATCCCCATCCTCTGGAGGGAATCACTCACATGGAGAAGATTAGCCAAAAGGATTAGCATGCAGCCGGATTATCCACACACGCGGCTCAGCCAACTAATAAACCAGCACCTTTATGCGTTTTCTGCGTTTTAACCTCCCGATTTCCAGACTTGTGATATTCATCCCTTTGAGCATCACCATATTTTGGGGGGAATTGTGCTGAACACACAATTGATGAGTTTGTGGCTAACCTGGCACGTCTGAGCCATTTCCCATCAGCCACAAGATGTCAGTGTTGCTGAATGTTATTATTCTCACCTGCACAGAGGCATCGATAGATGTTGCTAAAGGTGCCTGTCAACACCAGGCTCTATACAGTAAATCTAACAAAAACCTTACAAGAAATAACACAAAAGCAAGGGCAATTAGAATTTGCATAGCAAAGTGTGATTTGGCATTAACCATAATAAACAATATTTGAACTGCATGGTAATTGCTGTCACCTACTCCTAATCCTTGGATCTTTTTACAAGTTCCAGCTCACACACACTTTAGCATGGTAAATGGTTCTTGCACAGCAACATCACCAGGAAAGGAGGAAGCAGAGATGACACCAGAGTTATTTCATCATGAAAAAATTAGTCCATTCATCCAGAAATTAGGCTGCCCAGGAACCCTGACTCTACCAACTCTCACTAAATATAATATCTGAAATTAAAGAACATGCCAATAGCTATCTCACTGCTTTACTCTTGGTATGTACTTCCACACCCCCCTGGCTCTGGCAGCAAACTCTGCCCACATGGCTCTATCATGGAGATCTTTCCATGCCCAGACTTGTTTCCTCTCTGGATCACCTCCCCAATTGTATGAGCACACATTTTTGTGAGGCCAAATCAGTTTACTGACTATCTGGTTTTAAAACACCCTTTCCTCACATCCTTTCCTCTTCCCAACCCTTCCCAAAAGGTCAAGGTCAGGCAGAAAGGGAACTTTTGAACCGATATTGTTGTGGACTTGGTGTATTGTGAAACTGCACCTCGGATTTCCTCTGCAGACTGACTGACCAATATGTTGATTATTTTTCTGCTTCCTTCTTCATTGCAGGAGTTTTGCTTCACCAAACACTGACTTGACTTCCACTTCTAAGTATAGCAGAGTACGGGTACATTTAGCATGAGAATTCCTGTTTACATTGTTTGCTGCCATTCATGTCTTGTTTACTTTTGGAATTGCAGGAAGCATGACTTTGTTGGGAGTGGAGACAGGACTGTTCACCATGCAAAAGAAAAAAAAAATTAGATGAATATAGATAGATTGATTTATACACGTTTGAAATTGTAAAAATATGCAATGGCAACATGGTTATTTGAGCTTGGAAGTTAAATAGACAATTTAATAAGTTTGATCTATCTATGCTTTCTTTTCAAAAATAGAATCATAGAATCATATAATAGTTTGAGTTGGAAGGGACCTTAAAGATCATCTAATTCCACCCGTGCTGCCATGGGCAGGGATGCAAATATATCTCCCAATAGCAATATACAAATATATCTCTATTAATATGCAATCTCCCAATATGCAAATATATCTCCCAATAACAAATCCAAATATTTGAATTATGGGGGGCATATTTAGGGACAAAAGAAGATTTTACCTAATTTTTATAACCTCACCCAGGCTACATTCCTTACCCCTCGTTTTCTCCCAAAAACACAACCTGTTCTTTGAAAAATACTGCCATAGATAAAGCAACAAAAATAAACCTCAGAGAAACTCTTTCGCATTTCCAAAGCCTCTCTCCACTTGTGCTGAACACCTTAACCAGGAAAATCCACTCCCAGTTTAATAAAAATCATTCTTCACAATGACAACTCCTGACAGATCCGCCCTGTTCCATTAAACATTCAGGCTGTAGTGACCATAAATCCCTGTATTTGTCTCCATCCCACCTTTGCATTGCGTTGAAGGCACTGGCTTCTCCGTCAGAGTCAGAGATCCTGTTTGCTTGACACGTTCCTGCCTCCCTGTTAGTGACAGCAGGCACAAAGTTGCCAATATTCACAGTTTCAGGTCTCTGGTGTGCCCGTCTGCTGGGCAGAGACGCCTCTGGCTCCTCACTGTGGCACAGTGACCATTTGTCTGCACTTTCCAGCTGCCTGGAAATCTGGTAGATTCATGCCCAAAGTGGTAGAGTTGGCAGGAGAGCAGTGGTGAGATTCTCAGAAAAACCTGATGGTTTCTGTAGAACTGGCTTGCCTCATTAAAAAGTTGCGTTTGCTGGGGTCATTTCAGGATGAGGAGGACTGGGATTCATTTTTCTTTTTTTCCTGGGGTCCCACTTGGTTAAGAATGTTTTCATGCAAATTCTAAAATTTCCAAGCTATTTACCAAAACTACCTAGGCTTGCAGAGTGTCTCTGCACTACAACCCCTCGGGGACATGGACATCAGTTTTCAATAGAATTCCTGGAAAAGTTAAAGAGGTGACTGAAGCATGGTTATTTGATCCAGCTCATATGTAGGTAGCAGGCCAGCTTAGCTGAACAAGGTATTGTGCTTCAAATAACTAGAGCAGTCTAAAAGGTAAATGCTGGGATGGCATGCGAAAGGATTTCATCAGCCCCAAACTAATAAAAACGGGGATGGAAACACAAGACTTAGGAACTAGAGAGTGGAGGAGTATCTAATTTCAGGCACTCTGGTGTAAAGGTGAAACAGCCTCATTAATGTGCACTCTGGCATAAGCCAGTTCTGGCAACAGACCCTGCCCTTGGGGTATGCCTTTTTCACCTGCTTTTGTTTTTCCTCTCCCCTAAAAAACTAAGAATTTTGCTGGTGGGAGGTAGGGTGAGGCAAAATACCAGATGTTTTCTTTTTTTGAGTGGGGACTGGAAGAAAGAAACACTCAGTTCTTCTTTTAAATTATAAAAGGACAAACTTCAGCTTTATGGCTTTATTCAGTTTCACATGCAATAACCTTTCAAATGGTGCTTGAAAGTCAAGTCAAATTTCAATATAAATGATATTGTCAGGTTAGCATTAACGTATGAGACACTGCCCTTTATGTTTCTCTATCATCCCTTTGAATGTGTTGAACAGTAATTTTAATAGAATCATAAAAATCTTCAATTTCCTCTGTAGATTTAACCAATGCCAAGAGCAGTAAAAGAGTTATGCTTCTGTCTTGTTTGTAAGGTTTGTGATTATTTTAACATCTCCATTTTTGCAGGTCTTGTTGTACTTAGATCCTAAGCCTGTTACCCCTTTGCTTAGAAATACCTTCCCAGGAAGAACTGCTCAAACTCTTTTGTCCCTCCTTGGATGTTAGAATTGGAAACTACGAGTGAAGAAAACAAAAAACAAAAAAAAAAAAACAAACAAAAAAAAAACCAAAAAAAAAAAAAAAAAAAAAAAAAAGGAGGTATGGAAATATCCAGACACCAATGTGTTTCATAATTTGACTTCAGTGAATATTCAGTACTGTGAACTAAACAAGGGCACTGGAAAGTTATTTAAATATGTATCAGATGCAGAAATTTAAACCTAAGAAGTAATTTCTTGAGAAACATTCAAATGACGGAAAACAGTAGGGAGAGCAAAGATACAATCTCAGCTTAAACTGCAGCCTTTCAACACGTGGCTCCATCACTGCAGGAGGGAAAATGTGTCACCAGAACCATGTCACAAGAACCGTGGGGGCAAAGAGGGTGCAGGAAGGCTGCAGGAGAAGTGTCACCCTGCACACGGCTCCTTTGCAGGCCCCAGCACCCCGTCACCAATGCGGCCACCTCACTCTGGTACAAGCAGCCATGCAAAGGGATGGGAAATCAGTCTATGCCAGCTGGGAGCCGGGGATGCAGCCATTCCAGTACTGGAGGATGGAGTAGCAGTGGTGAATCAGGTGAGGAGAGCCTGACTCATCCTTTCCTGCAGTGCAGCAAACTTGGCCATGGGCAAGCTCTCCATCTTCCCAGCCAAAATGCAACCCTCACTGAGCACGGATGGGCATTCAGGGTCTGTCGTATCACCCTGCCTTCCCACACCCAGGGCTTCCCAGCCTTCCTGCCCCACAAAACACCCACTCTGGAGGCAGCTGTAGGTTTTGAGCAGCCGCCTCATTCGTGATTTCCTTGTCCAGTTTCAAAGAGGAACCATTTGTACCAGCTGAGAGCCTTCAGAAACAGTAAATGCTGCAGAGTATAGATTTCCTTTTTTTAATTATTCTGTGTTTGGGCTGTGAGCAAGATGTGGCTGCTGGGACAGAGGTAGCTTGATTAGCACTTCAAAATTCACAAATACAGAGATTCACTTAAAAAAATTTTGGTAGGGTTTTGGGGGATTTTTGCCTTTACATCTCTGGTGAAAAGCGTTCACCAAAAGCTCCTTTGATGTTTCTCAAGGAAAAATTTTGGTTTGGCCATCTGAAAAGGCAAAATGAAATATTCCATCTCACCTCAATCCATCTCACTTCAGTGTTTCTGGGGCATCATTTCAGGGATGGAAGAAGCATTTTGCTGCTGTTATGAATATTTTCCCAAACTTCATCCTACACAGTTTCAGTGAATTTGTTAAGGTGTAAAAGCACAACTTCCAAAGAACTGTGGAAGTGTAACCCCGCTTCCAGTATGCAGGCACAGAAGTGGAGTTACTCGAGCTTCTCCTGCCAGATATTGTGAGCTGCCCTCAAAAATGGGTTATGGCATTAAGCCATAGGTTTCACAGTATTCCAGGCAAGTCTTCCCTTGGATGAGCACTGGCAGGTCATCTTAATTTATGGATGCCATGCTATAGACACCAACTGTATGATTTCCATGTGTCTTTGCTATGACACATAAAGAACTATAAAATACTAAAGACCCTGAAAGAGAATGTCATAATCATCTTATCCTGCTGCCTTTTTGACACAGAATTGTCTGGCTCCATTCAGTGTCTGCACGATAGATCTAATAATGCCTCTTTACAAGGCCATTGTGAACAGAAATGTAGTAGTTTGGGGGAATTGCTAAGATCCTCTAACAATGAGAAGGAAATATGGGATGAAACTAATAATCCCACATAAGTTACTAAACAAAGCCAAAGGCAATACTTAATAATGGGGAATAAAATACCTGTGATCACACCATCTGAGAGTTCAGCACGATGCAAAAGAACACATGTAATGCTGCAATTTAAAAAAAAAAAATAAAAAATAATAAAAAATAATCTTTAACTATGGTATTTCTTAACCTTAAGCACTGGATTCATCCTTACCATTCAGAGAGTGTAGGATTTTTGTATTCTATGCAATGCACCCTCTCTAAATTCACAGTGTTTTGATCTAAAACAGCCTGAATATATGGAGATGATTTATTGTGTGCCTAATGATTGACTTCTTTTCTAATTACAGACTGCTTCTAAATACAAACTATTATTTTAATTTCTTAAGAATTGCCTTTAATGTTTTGCAAGGTAAGCAATGATTTTGTAGGATTGCATATCCTCAGGTTAGGATTGACTACACCCAACCTTATCCTATATTTATTTTTAGCAGAGATTGTCCTGAGACTTTACACTTTAAGCATCAGTCATGCCATGAGGCCGACCTACAAGGACAATCTTGGGTCATCCGTTTTTCAGAAAACAGACGTGTATGATAATATCAGTAGGACACAAACCTTTGGATCCAGAAAACGCTTAATTGCATTTCTGAATTGGGCCCTGGATAACAAATCAGTTACTGTTATTTGCAAGTTACACTTCAATATCCAGCTTTTCTAGGCTGTGTGTTTTTGTAGTTGCAACTTTCCACCTCCCCCGCACCGATTTAAGTGATGTTATTCTTGGCTAATAGTAATTGTGAGAAAATTGAATTCCATCTGTTTCCACCAAAAGCGGAAAATAGAATGTGAGAATCAATAGAAGACTGCACTTGTTATACACATTTGTCACAATCAGTGACTTCGCTAAGGAAACATGTCCGCAAGTATGATTTGCAAAATAAATAGCAAGTCACAGCATCTGATCACCAGCTGGCTTATTTAGGAGTCAGAGCCTCCTCTGACAGCTATGGATCATGAACTTTTAGGCGTTGCACAGCCCCTCCAGAGTCGTTCAAGGGGGAAGATGTCTTTCACCGTACAAATGGATGGATGAGAATTTTAATGCAAGTACAAATCGGGACGTGCACTCATCATCGAGTTTTTGGGTTTACACCTGGTAGTTTCCCCATCTTACATGATCACTTTCTCACATCCATGCTGGTTGCTCCACAGCCCTTGTAATTTCATACATGGTTACTGTGCGTCACCAGAGATTTCTCTATGACTAATACCAGCATCGCTTCAGGTTTTCTCCTTAGTGAGTGTTGTCAGAATTGAAATCTCTGTGGTTCCCTCTGGCTGAGCTGTCTGACCCAAGCCGTTCAATGATTCATGGTCAGGACCAAACCACAAAGAGGCCAACACACAGCACTTTAATAAGTCCCAGCAAGCCTGTGTTTCGTGTGCGGGCACAGCACCACTCTTTTTTCAAATCCGTATTCTAGCCATCCCGAAGGACATACCAGTGTTTTATCTGCCTGTTTTTATCTCACCTATTGCCTGGGTGGATTATTTCAGGAGTCCTTCAGCAAGAACTGCTAGATTCCTTTCAAGAGTATCGTGTGTTTAATGTGTACTTTATCACAGTTTTGCAACACCTTTGCCTAATTCTGCTACAGTTTCTGTGTAATACAGCATATTTGTGCAGATGGTGCTGTGACACAGCCAGTCTCAGCTCATGATTTCTTGCTGTACCAACAAAACCCAGTGTAGCAGTGGTAGGAGAGCATCTCCCATCTCCCCCAGGCACCATCTCTCTTCCCAAGTGGGCAGTGTACCTTCTGCAGGCTATCCCATCCCCCAGTAAAGCACAGCTCCGGGGTGCAGGAAGGTAGGACCCATCCTTCTTTCATCAGACTGGTTGCGCTGTAGCTTGGGATCTCCTCAGCACTGTGCAAACCTCACATTCAGGTCGTTGGCCAAGGATGAAACTGGACTCACCTCCACCTGCTGCCACCAGAAAAAGGACCAAGGCCACCCCAGTGGTGTTAGCCAAGAGTCCCTCCCAAGATTAACAGGCATAACTCACAAATTTAAAGGGTTTGGGGATTCCTTGATTGTAAGAACTCACAATCATCTAACTAGTATGGTTTTCACAAAACTTGGCTGCTCGACCTTAAAAGCTCAAGCACCTTGACCTTCAGAGTTGGTGCCTGTTGTTTGCCCAGATGCATAGGAAAAAGGTGTGCTTGACTGCTGCACAGCAACAGCAAAAAGAGAAGTCATTAACAAGGAACATGGTTAGACGAATAATGCCGTTCTGTTAGTTAACAGTACACCTGCATCTGGAACTCTCCTCGCCGTACCTGGGCTTGAATTTTAGCAGAGTGTACATGCAGTAAAACGTGGAAAGTCCAAAGTGGTTAATTACAGTGTTCAGCAGCCTAAAAAGACTCCCATAGGCAGGGAGATTTAAGGCAGTACAACAGCCTGCAATTTAGAGGGTAGCAAGTAAAAGGTGACAGAACAGAGATGTGTAACACAAAGAACCACTTGGGACAAATAGGGTAAAATTAGGTGTTTAGTTTTTCCTAGAGGCTTCCCTATAGGTCAATGCAGTTACAACATAAAAATTCTTAAACAAGCCAGAGAAATATTTTCTGTAGTGACTAGCAGCTATGAAAATGTCAGAGGGAACAAGGAGTCAACAGCTTTAAAAGAGGGCAGAAGCTTAAATTTATATCTGTAATTATCCTAACTAAAATAAAACATATGGAGATCAGCCTGTAGCAGGGTGCAGAACAAAAGCCAGTTGCTGAACTCCAAGCTCCATATGATGTGGGCTTATCATGTCAGCTGACAGTAGGGTGAAGCTTTGATAATGCCCTAACAATAAGCCATAGTTCCATAGTACAGTGAGTGCCACATGCAAACAAGATTTTCCAAGTCTTAATTTTTAAAAGCCAGGAGGTTTAAAAATGTTAGTAACACATACATTAGCATAATATTCGTAGAGGTTGCAGAGAGAAATGCGGGTACTATTTCTTTCCCAGTCAGCGCAGGATCTCTCCCTGCCTTTTTCAGCAGAAAATGGCCAGCTTAGGAACAGAGACAGCATGTGTGGCTCCAGTCAAGGTGAACATAATGGGAAATGGAAAACCCTGAATGGGACACAAGTTCTTGAGTTTGGTGCCAGTAATCAGATACTTCTAAGCTTGTTTGGGTTTTGTTATTTTTGGTCGTTTTTTTTAAGGAAAAAAAACCCCAAACCAGTGAAATAAATCATATCTGGGAGGAAAATTAAGCTCTCTGAGGATGAAAGCATGAGTTAACTGAAAAGCCAAGATCTGAAGGTAAAAGCTGTGGCAGATCCATATCCTGTATTAATCAAGCAGATACAGAGAGATGTACTGTACTGACCAGCTGGTTATCTGTTTCCTGTCTTCAGAGGCAAGATCTCCCAGCCACATGTGCCCTAGCACAGGCTGAACTCTAAACCAAACCCCACAAAAATGATAACCAACATATATCTTGAGAGCAACAAATGAACCCAGGACAACTCAAACTGGAATTGTGAGCCTCTGCAGCCAAGCAGAAAGGTAAATGTCACAGCAGGGCTGAAACAAAGCCACATCCTCTGTATATTAGGCACAGAAGAAGGGAAATCTAACACATATATATATATCTATACACATGCACATAGATGTTGGGCAGATAATTACACCCACAACATTATAAGCCCAAGAATAGTAAGTTTTGAAGGGGTCAGCATCTTCTTAGATGAGATTTCACTGCTTGCCAGTTACCCATCTGTGCATATTTTTCCTTTAAACAGCAACTGTAGATTCATATTAATGCTGGTTTCTTAAAATATTGTAAAAGGTCCTTATCCTTTGTTACAAATGAGCTGTGAGGGGATTTTGAAATCCCCTCAGATTTAAAGATTTGGTGTCTATTCTTCCTACATGAGTTTCTGAGTTTTGAATTTTCGGGTGAACTCAAATCTGATTTCCAGGTCGCTTCTCATGACTTGGTTGTTGATTCCTTTTTTTTTTTTTACTACCATCTGCTTCCATCTGCCCTGTTTCCCAATCCAGGTTGTAGAGGTATTTAGTGTTTCTGACTGCAGGCAGGTAAATTCCCAACATCCACTGCAGCAAAGTTCTGATTGTGAATTGTGTCATTAGGGTGCTGGGACTGCCCCTCAAGGAGGAAAAAGGCATGTATTGGCCCAAGAAGCATCCAGGGGAGCCACTATATAAACAGATTATAGATAGATAGATAAGTGATAAGAGATTTAATTATGTACATAATTATGAACACCCTAAAATAGAGGTGTTCTGGTTCATGGGGTACTCCAAAACCAGTTTTATTCTGGCCCAATAAAGATTAGTGCTGGCTTGGCACCCATGACAGTCACGCTCCAGTTTCTCAAACTGAGTAACAGATAAACTCTGAGTAACCCTCTTCCAATTTAAAACCATTGTCCCTTGTCCTGTCAGTGCCTGTATAAACTCTCCCCCCCTTTTATAAGCCCCTTAAGGTACTGAAATCTTTCTAAAGCTTCCTGCACCAGCTTGCACTTGCAAACTGTTGTCAGTGGTGCTGCCCACCACGCCACAAGCTGAACAGACCTCGTGTGATGTGAATCTCCCTGCACAGAATCCCTGATTGCTCTGGGAAATCACCTCTCCAGGGGCACTCTGCTACTTCTCTCTTCCTCAGCTAATATAACAGAAACAATCCACAAAGCTCACGCTAATACTGAATAACAGAGGTATATAAACAACACCTCAGCAACGTTCAGCACATCCTCTGAAGGTTCACGCTGCAATGTGGGGGTGAGTGTCCTGAGCAAGGCAGTTCTGTCTTTGGGCAATTTGTGAAGAGCAAAACTGGTCCCAGCTCGTTCTTGCAACAGCATCTCAGCACAGAGCTTAGCCACAAAACATTTCCCGTCCTGGGATATTTGTCAGCCGAGCAATCTGCAAAAATCTCTGAATTTCCAGGGGAAAATGTGACAGATTGTTTGTTGAATGCAAGCTACTAAAAGTGGTAAATGACTTTTTTTACTACCTCTCCCGATACAGGCAGCTGAACACACAAATCACTGAGTTCACTGGAAGTCTGGAAAAACTCACAGTTCCGGAGTTAATCATTAATATTGTGGGGTTACAAGGAGGTATTTTTAAGATTGACACAGCATGTGGGAAATTCCCATGAGCATTCCCTGCAGGTTTTCAAGAAACAGCCTTCTCTACTTGGCTCAGATGCTTTTGTAATTGTTTACATAAATTGAATATGAAGTATCAAGGTCAGATATTTTCCAGAAAGCCAAAGCAAACAATTTACCATTCTGTTGTAGAAGAAAACACCAGAACAATTCCAGCATAGGCCGACTTCCTTTTCTTTCTCTTGCTTTATGTGCTATTACACTATATAGCAGAAAACATTGAAACTGTGATTATTTAAAAGCATGTGCAATCTACTGGATACAGAAACTCCTCAAGGAGAGGGGTAGCAACAAGTTTAGCCTCACCTACTCAAAGCAAGGCTACTTCCCTTCATTTTATTTTTCAGATACCTGCAGTATCATCTCAGTTCCCAGAAAAAGCTCTGGGAACCTAAAAAAAAATTATATTCATGAAATTATAATTGCTTTTTTTATTTAAGGGATCTCTGTCTCCCAGTTAACATTATCTGTGGAAAGGATAGCCAACCACAAGCTTTTTTTTTTTTTTCCCCTTTGAAATTAATAAAGTTCCTACCAAATCAAAGCATTATCTGCTGACATTTTTTCCCAAAAAAACCCACTCTGACAATAATCTTTGTGCTGCCTAACCCCAACAGCCTTGGACACTTTTTTGGAAGCTATGTAACTGGAAAAGTCATCTAGTCCTTCAGCTGCCCTTTTCCATAATAACCCTACTCAACTGGGAGAGAAAACTAGCGTAAGACACCCTGGCCATGACCCCTAGTCAGCCAAAAATGTCAGTATTTCTCCCAAGAGGGGACAATCCTCTTGATCAACCCCCATAATACAAACACCACGAATTTTGTAGGGCTGTTTATCTGAAGTTTGCATCGTAGGTGGTTCTCCTGACTTGCTCTCACTGGGAAGTCACTTCTGTGAATAGAATCATAGAACCATTTAGGTTGCAAAAGACCTGTAAGATCATCAACTCCAGTGCTGCCAAGCCCACCACAATATAAGCCAATACATTAACTGCAAAAGGTATTTAAAAAAAAATTAAGATCACATAAAATGAGCCTGCTATGCAACACTAGCAGTTTGGAGATTATGAAAGTCTAATACTTAATGAAAGGAAACAAAATAAGAAGCAGTAATAATTGAACAGTAACCCCTCTGATACATTCACAGAACAGAGAACTAAAAAATCTTATGAATCCACGGAAATGATACATGGGTCAACTTAAAAAAAAAAAATACCCAACAATACAGAAATATCACGAAGCCCAAATTTCACATTAAATACATGTTCAAGCATTTTCATTTCCAATTCTTTCTTCAGCAAGCTGAGCACCCAGCGTTTGCACTGCTTGAGAAATTTCACCTGACATACACAGCTGGAAACAAATACTGGTCAGTAAAGTATTTCTAAGAATTAAACATATTTCAGAATGGTACCACTATGTTTTTATCATGTTCCTTTCATCTCCTTTTCCCTCTTAAAATTTAGCACTCCTTAGGGCACCAGAGTTCAGCAAAGATGTGGAAGCTTCCTTAAGGGGGTTCTGCCTACCCAAACACCAGGTCAGATCCAAGACTGGCATACCAAAGTCTGATTTAACAAAAGCTCCTGAAAATCCTTGCTGCAATGGGCAAGGAAGCCCTTGAAAAACAGATATCAGGATGAGAAAATACAGCCACTGAAACACAGGTTTGGGCCAGGGCTCTCAGTAAGGACCCAGATCAATTTAGTCTGAGCCCAGAAAAAAATGAGGGAAGGTTTCAACACCATAAATTATGAAGAAAGATTAAAAGGAGGAGATTTGTTTAGTCTAGAAAGGAGAAAATTAGGAGGAATCATGATAGCAGTCTCAAAACAGAGGGACTTGTAGCGGCAGAAGAAAGGAAATGACCATCTCCTGTGATCCCTGGGAGCCTGGGAAGAAGCGATGGTGTCACACTGGCCTCAGGGGAAACATGAGCAAGGCAGTAGGACAGAAGTTTCTAACATTAAGCAGTGACAATCCCTGAAAGCATGTCCTAGGAAGGTTGTGGGACCTCTGTCACTGGAGCTTTTTGAAAACATGTGAGGCAAACATATGCCAGGAGTAGTTAGTGCGAAGCCAATCCCACCTGGGTGAGGCGATGGACTGGGTGACCTCCCAAGAGCTCTCCCAGACCTATTTTCAATTATTCTGTTCTTCCTTTCTTAAGATCTGTGGAGTGATGTGCAATTGCTTGTCACAACCTGTTTACAAAAATTCTCTTACAAATTTCCAGTAGGACACCCCAAGACAGCACACTGGAAGCAAACACTAAATCTTATTTCATTTATTCACACTACTGCCTTGACATCACGGACTTCTTGTCCAGTCCTGCTTTTCATCTAGCTGTCACAGGTTAGCTCCAAGATTTTTAAGAGCACATTCAGAAATGCAGTTAAAATATAAGTCTCTGTCTCAACAAATAATTAAAAACAAAGCCCCAGCTGTTTTTAGAAATAGAAAACATTGTTAACTAATGCTGTAATTGATAGTAAGACATTAGGAAGGAAAGGCACACTGAATAGCATATATCCTCCAGTCATGTATTGAATTCTAAGAGAAAGAGATACCAAAACGAATTCAGCAATTTGGTTTTGATGCACCAAAAACATCTCTAGTGAGAATACTGCTCTTACAATACTCCCCTTCCAGCACTCTCATCCATTCAGGTCCAAAACTACTGAGGTATTTAACCTTTTAACTCTACTCCATTCGGAATAGAGCTGAGCCCAGATTCATACATCAAGTCCAACGCTATCCTGAAGAATCTTCCCAAGGTTGGCTGGCCATGGCAGGGTCCAATTAAGGACTCCAGGCATTGTCTGCCCACGACTGTGATCATGGAGATGTTCTCTGAGCAGGCTTTACCTAAGTGCAAACAAATCTACCCCATAGCTTGACATTTCATGCAGGCCTGGAGTGTCTGGTAAAAGGTCAGAAAAACACAACAAAAACATTTCAGCGTGTTTTTCATTACCTCCTCCCACCTAAAAATGTTCCTCTGTTTTTAAGGCTATGATCTTTCTTTTCAGAAAACACAGACACTAAAATCTTTCTTATTCCAGGACCACATCTCTGGTTTTTTGTTGTTTTCTTTTCGTTTTTTGGGTTTTTTTGTTTTAAACATCACTTCCCTCATTTTTCAGGAACTCACTCAAATAGTTTATTTTTGAATTAATATGTGATTGTACAATGTCTACTGAAAACATATGAGCAATCATGCTGTTGTTTGGGCTGACTGTCTGAATTATGTCCCTTTTTCTTTCTTTTTTTAAAGGTTTTGCTGCTTCGAATTCCCGTTTAGATTCTTTGTGATTGTTTGGACATGTGTTGCTTCCTGCAGACACTGCTGCCATTTGCAGGCTTTGGAAGATCAAAGAATCGTTTGTAGCCTTTGAAGCTCACCACTTTAAAATCTACCTTCCAAATTACTTCAAAAGTTTTTCTTTAACATCCAGGCTTCCTTTGTTACCTTTATAAGCTGCTCTCCCTGACCCACATGAGCCCAATGCCTACCTTAATGTCACCATTGATTAACTGCAGTTGAAATGCGGTGCCTGTCCCTCTGCTCGGCCACCGCTGGAACCCTGAAATGCAGAAGCAAGAGAGGGAAAGAAGAGTATCTCCAGGTCGCAGCTGGAATGTAGCAAATTTAGTTTGCCACCCTGACTGTCTACTAAGTGTGAACTCCAAGTGGAAGTCTCTTGGGAAGCTCTGTCTCAAACATCCTGAATGATCACAGAATCACAGAACGGTGATTCTAAGGTTGGAAGGCACCTTAAAGATCGTCCAATTCCAGCCCCACTGCCATGGACAGGGACACCTTCCCCTAGACCAGATTGCTCAGAGCCGTATCCAAGTTGGCCTCGAACACTTCCAGGGATGGGGAGTCCACAGCCTTTCTGGGCAATTGATAATCAATGATAATTGATCTTACAGTGTATTATTTTACCTTCATCCAGCCCACATAGTGGGACTCAACCAGAGATGTGACACAGGGTCTTGTTTAGACACCCATAACTCCTTGCAACCTGTGAAGACGTGTGTGCTTCATTGTTTTAAGTGAACTGCTATTTAAGCTTTTTTTTTTTTCCTAGATCACAATATCAGAATAATGATGGGAATACTTTAAACTAATGAAAGGATCTGTTCTGATCATAACTCATTAACTCTAGAGTGAAAAGTACTACTATCCAATAATCCTAATTGCAAGTAATAGCTTCTTTCTCCTTGGAAGGGAGAATTTCAATTCACTGCAACTTCAAAGCAATTTAACAATAAGATTGACAATGGGAACAAGAGAAGAGCCACATCTATTTAGACAACATAAAGCAGTGCTTGCTGTACACCAGTGTTTTGTGACTGACTGAACAACTGGGAAAACTCAGCAGGGCTGCTTTTTGAAGGGAAAGATGGATATACGTAAATTCATTTGGGCACAAGAAGCCGATAGTGAACGCAACAGCAACACAATTATCAGCCTTCAAAAGACAATGTGGAAGGCACATTTCTTTATTCATATGATGCTATTAAAAATAAATAAACTCACAAAGTGACAAAGGCACGTGGCTGCAGTATTATTCCATCATGAAACATTCACTTCCGGAGAGACTTTCTGCAAGGACAGGAGTCCCCCAGGCTCTGCTGTGGAGGACACAGCCCTGCACTGCCGGGAAAAGCTCTTCCACAGAATAATTAGACAACAAACCCAACTGTGAAAAGCTTTGGGAGTCCGAGTCCCCAGTCCTCATCCTTCACAGTAAATAAAGGGTAAGTGATTGCCTTTGTATGAAAACAACCTTCCCCTCCACGTCCGAGAATGGCAGTGGGAATTACAGAAACATCCAAATTCGCTCAGATCTCATGGCACAGAGCTGTGGCAGGCAAGCCTAGAGGATTACAACAGAGTAATCACTCTCCACAGTAGTTCTTCTTTGTGGTCTTTGCTTTATAGACACTGTATAGATTGGTCTCCTCTCAGTTCCCTGACTGAATCACCTCCTCCAGCCTGTGAGCTATCCCATCAGATGTTTTTGGGATATCCTGGAACAAAGTGGCTCAAGGTTGAGATCTGACAGTAACCCAGAGACGTCCAGCCTGGGGTGTGTGTAAGTCATCACATGCATATTGCAAAACAAATGTCAAAAGTTTTCAGCATTCACAGGCAAACAGAGAACAGCCTTAAAAATAAAAATAAATGCAAATAAAGGCTTTATTCTTTCTTCTTGATCAGGATGAGCAGCTCTTCATGCCACTGCTGATGCATCAAGGATCCCCCCTTTTCCCTGTTCTCACATTAACACTGCATTCCACCCACCTCCCTGTCTCTCTTTGAACCAAGGAGGACCAGCTGATGTTTCCTCTGAGACCACAAATATGATAGCAAGCCCAGCAAGCAGAATCACAAACCATAATGGAACCAGATTTTGCAATCCTTTTTGCTCCACTTCCTCCCTTGAAATTAAAGCTTCATGTGTCAGTGTCACACTACTACTGCAGCCAGAACTCTTCTCCTCCTCCCTCCAGCCCAGTTACTTCTGCTCCGAGCTGACATCAAGGACACAGCTCCCTACAGCAGCAGTCAGAACTCTGGAAGGGGAGGCTGGTGGGTTTTTTTCCCACGTCCCCAGTGCTAGACAGAAGAATGAATTCAATCCATAATACAGAGGCTCTTCCCACATCCTTTTCTGGGAATATGGAGCGTTATTGATTTCCTCTCTCTCCTGTAAGGCTTATTTCCTGTGAAGTGTTTGAAAAGCAAATTTAGAAAATACAGTTAGCTGTACAAAACATGAAATACTCCTGTGCTGGGGATGGGAGCTGAGGGGGTTTTGAGGCATTTCAGCCCAAGCAATGTCAGTCTTTGAAAAAATTTAAATTACACTGTCCACAGTAGTCGGGATTAATTAGCCTTATTTTCCTCAAGCTTTTCCCTTAGATTAATAGACTGCCAAGAGGAAAGAACACAAAGGTGCTCATACCACCACATTTCATGGCATTTAGTCATCCTTGATATTTAGTCTTCCTAGAGCCCTGTCTGTAGCCAAAGGAGATATCTTAAAAGGGCAGCACAGAGATCACTGCTGGGAATGGGCAGCCAGCAATCCCGGGGCAGTGCAGAGAAACTTGTATCACCTTTCTAGATGTTTGACAAGAGATCTTGCTTTTGGAAGGCTAATGCTGGAGGAGATGAGAGTAAAAGGATGCTTTTACAAAGGACTTAGCCTGAGCTCCTACTTGTACCCAGTCCTGCTGTGCCTTCAGCCCTTCCTGTCTGGTGTACTGAGGTGGGAGGGATCACAGCTTCTGATTGAACCAGGGTTGGAAACAAAACTGCTGCTTGAGACAACTCTCAGAAATTAAAAAACAAACGAACACACAAAAACCCAAACAAAAAAACCCCACCAAACAGCAGAGACAAACAAACTTGTTCCATGAAGACCAAAATGTTGCAATGTGCAAACCTAAAACATGCAAAACTCAGGCTGGTCAGTCAGAGCACTTCATCTCTGTGTTTCTGAGAAGTTCAGTGAAATAGCAACCTTTTACTGCTTTTTTGTTTCCAGAAGGGATGTGGCAATTTCAGAATATCAGTTTTGAAATGTCACTGTCTTTCAAACAGACCAATCTGCTGAAGCTTAGCCTTTCTTGCCAGTACTTTTCACTCCAAACAATTGGCAGGTCCTGAGGAAATAATATTTAGGTAAAAAAAAACAAAAAGAAAACAAAAAGAAAAAAAAAAAAAAAGGTTTTTGACCAGTTCTGAAAACCTTGAAGAGCACACTGCAGTGTGGCTGTAAGCTACATCAGTCAAGTGCAAACGTTTCCTTGGCTCTTTCCCACATCTTCCCAAATGACACATACCAAATGGTTCTTGTTCCTTCCCTGCAGCCAGGAAAGTGAGCAGATCGCTTGGGGGCCCTTGTACCCCTGCTGCATTCAAATAAACCACACAATAAAATAAGCAGGAAAGTTACTCTTCAATTTTCCATTTGTCTACACATGGAGCATACAGAAAGATGGTGCTGAAGATGGTGGCTTGAGAGGACAAGTGAATCCTCTTTAATCATGGTTTAGATTCTGTTTTTAAAGATACAGGTGCTGGCAGTTCAGGGTATTTTAACTGTCCTGCGTTTGGATGACAAGATTTTCTTACAAGAAGAGTTAGCTTCAAAAAACAAGCATCCATGTGCATATTCACTCTCCCGCACGCTCCACCTCATCCTTCCCCAAACTTTTCTGGCAGCTCTGTCCTCCCGGTTGCTAGCATATGGCTGGGTGTGTTTCTGCTTTGGAGGGAGAGACATCCTCCCTCCCTGCTGCCAAAACTTGAAGCAGTTCCTGATACTAATTCAAGTTCTTGGAAAAGTGCATTATTCCCCATTTGCAGCTAATTGTCAGGTTAGAGATTCATGATGGAAACTGATTCCAGAACAATGCAAAGGGCACAGACGCACATCTTCAGGAAGGCTATTTATACAGCAAAATCATAGAGTAGAATCACTGACGATCCTGGAGCTGGAAGGAAACCACAAGGATCAAAGTCCAACTCCTGGCCCTGCACAGGACCACACCAAGAATCATACCATCTGCCTGAGAGTACTGTACAAAGGCTTCATGAACTCTGGCAGGTTTGGTGCTGTGACCACTGCCCTGGGGAGCCTGTTCCAGTGCCCAACCACCCTCTGGGTGAAGAACCTCCTCCTAACATCTAACCTAAACCTCCCCTGACAAAAACTTCAGGCTGTTCCCTCAGGTCCTGTCACTAGTCACCACAGGGGAGAGATCAATGTCTGCCCCTCTGCTTCCCCTCATGAGGAAGCTGTAGACTGCAATGAGGTCTCCCCTCATTCTCCTTTTCTCCAAGCTGAGCAGACCAAGTGACCTCAGTCACTCCTCATACGGCTTCCCTTCGAGGCCCTTCACCATTTTTGTAGCCCTGTTTTGGGCACTCTCTAATAGCTCAGTATCTTTCTTCTGTAGTGACACCAATAACTGCACCCGGGACTTGAGGTGAGGCCACACCAGCAAAGAGCAGAGTGACACAATCTCCTGCCTCGACTGGCTCATGATGCTTGCTTGATGCAGCACCCCGTCAAAAGCCCTATCCTGATTTCAAGCTGCCAGTAGACAGGAGCTGACATCCTGAAATCATTCTCACAAATGTTTTAAGGGTGCAGGTTCAACCTGGCTGGCAAAAAGTTGAGAGATCTGTACACCTCGAGATCACCTCCATCCTGGGAGGATGCTCAGCTGTGCGTGTGCAGAACCAACTCGGAGGCCGGGCTCTCCACTCCCTCACCTCAAGTCTTTATGTAAGTGTGTGTTTATCTTCAGGCATAAAGTTTTTTTAAAGTGCTTTCATTGGCTTGCACAGGGTGCTAGACGGCAGGATTAATGGCTGTTCTTCAAAGCTATAAACTGCACGGTGTGTTTGCTCAGACTTTGAGCCATGAGTTACTGCTGTAATTAAATCCAGAAGGAGAGACCATAATAACATTCTGACTTGATTTCCAGTGGCAGAGCATTGATTAAGAGAGCTACATAATAAATGAGAGGCATTTCAGAATCACACTGTTGATGTTATCTGTAATTTTTTTATAATTAGAAAAGCCTAAAGAAAATTGTATATTATAATTACATGCATTATTAATCCTACTCTGTTATAACGTGAATTCTTCTGTGATTACAGGTTGCACAAAATTTTTGTAAATTTTTATAAGAGGTCTAGTGTTTTAAAAGTGTGTCCAAGTTTACAAAAGCCCTTTTAAGCAACAGATAAATTGGACCACATTTTTTCAAACTGGTGAAAAAGCAGAGAAAGTTTGAGTTTATGACTCAAAAATCCAAAAGGGAACAAATAGTTTAGGGTCAATCATTTTTATTTTGAAAGTCCATGAACAATGAAAAGAACATCCACATAGCTACCTTCTATGCAGTCCTTCACACAAAAGTCTTGAATAATTGAATGTGGAAGGAGGTACACAGCATTTTTAATGATTTAAACCCTACGGTTTATGGTTCATTCAGCTCCTTTGGAGTGAAATTACCAGAGCATAGTGTTTTATTCTTGAATAGAATTGCATTCTACCATCCTCTATGATTATTCAGTGTATAAGGTATCTTTTCAACTCTTTTCATTTAAATAAGAATAGAGTTAGCAGAAGAAAAACAGAGATTCTTAATTCACTGAGAACACTGACCTCAACATAAAGGAAAAAAGAAGGCCTGGGGAACTACAGACCAGTCAGTCTCACCTCTGTGCCTGGCAAGATCATGGAGCAAATGACAGGAATCTGTGTGGTGGGGTCAACCTGCTGCAGGGAAGGGATGGATGTCATCCACAGGGACCTTGACAGGCTGGAGAGCTGAGCCCATGGGAGCCTCATGAAGCTCAACAGGGTCCTGCACCTGCGTTGAGGCAATCACAAACACAAATACAGGCTGGGAGGAGAACGGACTGACAACAGTCCTGAGGAGAAGGACTTGGGGGTGTTGGTGAACGAAAAGCTCAGCATGACTTGGCAATGTGCTCTCACCAGAAAGCCAATCACCCCAGGATACATCAAAAGGACTGTGGGCAGCAGGTCAAGGGAGAGGATTCTGCCCCTCTACTCCACGCCGGTGAGACCATAAGAAGGACATGGACCTGTTGGAGCAAGTCCAGAGCAGGCCACAAAGAAGCTCAGAGGGCTGAGCATCCTCTGCTGCGGAGAAAGGCTATGAGAGCTGGAGTTGTTCAGCCTGGAGAAAAGAAGGCTCCAGGATGACCTTAAAGCACCTTCCAGTACTTAAAGGGGCTACAAGAGAGCTGGCGAGGGACTTTTGACAAGGGCATGTAGTCACAGGACAAGGGGGAATGGCTCTAAACTGAGAGGACAGGTTTAGATTAGATGTTAGGAAGAAATTCTTGATTGTGAGAGTGGTGAGACACTGAAACTGGCTGCACAGAGAAGTTGTGGATGCCCCATCCCTGGAACTGTTCAAGGCCAGGTTGGACAGGGCTTGGACCTACCTGGTCTAGTGTAAGGTTCCCTCCCCATGGCAGGGAGTTGGAACTGGATGATTTTAAAGTCCCTTCCATTCTATGGCCATATGAACTAAGTTGTGACTTTCATCACCTGTTTTCTATTCAAACCTTAATTACAGGTACAAAACTAATAGGATAAACAGTAAGATCCATTAAAAGCCCTTTGAGTGCTTGATGGTTACCACAGCATCTCTAAGGCTTTATGCACTCACACCAGGCAGCAGGCAGATCTCATACAGTACTTGGGCTGAATCATTTGACACATTTGGGTCAACTTAACATGTCTGCTAATGTCTGATTCTCATTTTAACTAATTCGATGAACAAACTCCATATCCAAAAAAACAAGAAAACCTTTACCAATTAAAGCCAAAGCGAAGTACCTTCACCATCCTCATGTAGAGATAACAAGATCCACTTGTAATTAACCACAGACCAATCCTGAACTACCAGCAATGAGAATATGAAGCTGCCAGAGTGTGGAAGTGGAAAAGTACAAATACAAATAGGCAATTCTCTCATTTCTGACCCCATAACTTCAGTAATCACCCAACCTCACCAGCAACAGCCATCGTGCAGAATGGATCTCGAGATCACTTCTTCCCAGAACTGAAATCCGTGTGCCAAGACCACCAACATCACAAGACCACCCAACGCCAGCCTCTGCCAGCAAGAACCACACAACTCCCATATGGCTCATGGAAATAAGGCCACGTTAATGCCTGGTAAAGACCATTTGGAGAATTGTTAAAAGGAGGTTCTGAACACGTTCCAGTCACTGAGTGTTGATTCTGGCAGGCACAAACTGAGTCATGCTCAGTCCCACACTGAGTAGCTGCGCTGCAGTCTGGGGCTCCCTCCAGATGGTTACAGATGCCTCTGAATGGGGACCAGCTGGTTAATGTTTTCTTGCCTTGGTTACATGCAGATAAAACCATTTGCGTCATGGTTACTTTTGACGGAAAGTGGTTTTGCTTAATTCGTTTTTGGCTTAATAAAGGGTGTTTTTTAGCTGGAGACAAAAGGGTTATTCTGGCAGGTTATGGAAATGTCTTGCAGGTTTGCCTGTGAATTAAATGCTTGATCCAAACTTGACTGAACTTCCTTAAGACAGACATAAATGTCCCCAGCGGGGCTGTCACATGAAAAGCATTGATTGTCTTGTTCACTCACTAGTTGCATTTTGCCATAACATGCCCTGACTGGCAACGAGCTTTGATTTCAAGACTCCTGGAGAGATTCCAACCTAGAAGAGCATTAGTCACCATCTGAGTTTTGTCCTCATCAACTTCTCATGGTATTTTCAGATGTTTACCTTGAAGAACAATTCTTCTAGCCCGAATTCTTGTAGGCAAGAGATTTCCTTGTTTAATCTTTGTAACTGTTAATAATTAAAAGGTATTAAGAAGCAACGTGAAGAAGTCTTGCTCCCCAGCTGCCCAGGATTGTATCAGGACAGAGGTTCATGTAGCTGAAACAACACTGATTAGACTGGGAAGTGGCAGTGTATCTGATCATACCTTGGGAGTTTCAGTGTCAGATCTCAACCCGAGAATATATTTGACTTTTATCTTCATTATAAAGCAAAGATCCTTCTACCAAGTAAGGTCTTCGTGGTTTTCCCTCTCTTGTAGGAAGAATTTGATTTCTTCTGATCTGCCAGAATCCACTGTATCAAATTTCCCTTTAGACACGATTCCTTCACCAAAGAATTTTGAAGGACAGGAGTTAATCTCTATACATTTGCTGGAGTAATTCAATTCGTCTGTCCAGATTTAAAAGCACATTTTCCTTCTTAATTCATAGATTTTCTTAACAGTACTATTGGAAAATTATTAATTTCTTTATGCATTACTTAAAAAAGTCAAATATTAGTATTTTCCTTGGTCATCCCCAAACAGATCAAGTATCTTGTGCTCTAAAGTACTTCTTATTCCCCTTTGACAATGAGGTCAAGACACACAGCACCAGGAGTGTAGATTTCTATTTTTGGTCAGATTAATCATCAGTGAATTTGGATGAACCTTGAGAATTTTAAAAACAGACCTGTTATGAGCATGAAGAATGGGTGTCACAGTTTCAAACAGTAACATTTCAACAGGAAAAAATTACTTCTTGTGAAGAGTTATCATTGACTATGATATAAAAATAACCACAGATTACCTTAGCTGCGTCGGGAAATGTGCTTTGCTGGTACCCTAGACAGGGAAATGCAATATAAATTGTATACATTTTCTTTTTCCACTAACTGCTTACTCTGCCATAAAAAGAGCCTCTTACTGCTAAAGCAAATTGATTCCATGTGCCAACTCCCCCACAAAATTAGTGAACCTACTAGTGGATGCGCTGCCTCTTTATGGAAGCCCATATCACTTCCTGCTCTGGGAATAAGTCTGATGGGGTGATTCAAGATGATCTTACGTGGTGCACAAGCAATTACTGCTGGGACAAGAACCCAATTCATACAAGCTGTATTTATCCTTAGTTTGAAACGACACTGCTTCAAATTATCCAAGTGACTCTACAGAGACCGTGTTCAGCAGTTAACTCATTAACATTGCAGTCTCCAGATGGGCAAAGACACATCACACGGATTTATACACTTAATGAATAGCCAAATACTCCTTTAGAATGCTATCTAAATATTTTCTAACAAAGCCAAGAGGTCACTCTGATCTATTTTAGTGTGTTGCTTACAAAAACCATACCGCCTTTGAAAGCAATCCATGGGCTGGATTGTCCTTCAAGGTGTTGTAATTCTTGCTGAATATAATTAGCCACATTACTTATCAAATTATGGCAAAAACTGACACCCCCTGCCTTTGAATAAACTTTCCTTCATGTGTTTAAACTCCAAATGTGGGTAATACCTCTGGTTGATCTACATGTGGTTGCATTTCAGCTGCTGGCCTGAGTTTTCAAAGCTAAATCAAGTCTGACAGGCTGAGACATGACACTGTATTCCCACTTCAGAGACTATGGAGCTTCTCATAGGGGAAGCCCAGGAAATATTTACTTTTGCAGTATTCCAAATCACAGAAGGAAAAGGTGAATGCAGAATTTAACTGAGCTGTTTGCTTTAAAAATTCAACCAAAAAAAAAAATTTATTAAAGATAGATCAGAAACGATAGATCAGAATAAGAGTATTAAAAACACTTAAAAATGCTGGAATTTTCATTCCTTGGAAGATCAGAACATAGTACAAACTTACTATCTAGACGGCTTCCCAATTTCTGCATTAAATTTCTACACTAACGAAATACCATTATGCAGGAAAGCCTGTGCTGTAAACAGACTGTTGTATCATGCAAGGCCAGCACTTGTCAAACTTTATCTTTTGCTGATGCCCCTGTGTCTTCATTTAAGTCTTTTCTCAAAAGAAAGCACGCAGAATTGGACCCATTGTTTACTAAAGTACTCCGAGGTGCTTCGGCAGAGGTACAATCTGCAAACACCTTTTGGACTAAACCCAGGGCTTTTCACTGCCATGTAGCAAGATTCTCTGCTTAGAAACAAGGCAAATCAAAATAATTATCATAGTTATAAACATGTGTCTTCAAACAGCCGGAATGAGCTTCCCAGTGATGGTAAACTCTGCCTCCTCCAGCACCCTAATGAAAAGAGAAATTGGTCAGAAATCAAGCAGAAGTTATGGAGAAAGGATTCACTGGGTGAGGGTAGATGGCCAGAGCAATAATTTGATTATGTGTTTTGAACTGAACATCCATGAATCTAAATCTTTTCAAGGGTCACAATTTTGATTATGTCATCCTTCTGCTCCCTCTGTCAAGCAGTTTGCAGGACTCTTGCCTGATCCTTTTAGTCTCTCCTAAGAGAAGTCTGCTATGTCACAGAGAGAAATGTGTGAGGTTATTTACTCATGCTCATAGATGAATGCATGCTCATATGTTGCCATGTTAACAGGAATTATATGAAACATGGTCTCATTACTTGTTAGAAGCTCCTGGAATAAAAAGATTACTTCAGCCACACAATACTGATTTTTTTGTGATCATTGAACATCTTATCCTACGTTCCTTCCTGACTCCAACAGCCTTGATGTGAATGTGAAGATCAGAGAGAGAAAATGGAAACTAGCACCTTGTTTAACTTTCAGCTTGGTGCCAATACTCTTCTCACTGCAAGACAGAATATTCAAGGACCCAAAGTAAATTAATTCTCTATTCAAACATTCCTATCAGAAATTATGTATGGCAGAGTTCCCTGAAAATCACCAGCATATGGAGAATTTCTTCAGAGATTTACAGCTCCCCAGGCTCTCTCAGATAAAGACAACATATTTAGAGAAGGGAATAGCAAGCAAGAGTGACGAACAGCATCATGTTGCCTTAACAGAATGTTGCCATCCAAGTGATGGCATCTCTGATCAGTTGGAGCCAAGTCCTCCCACAATGGTGTTTGACAACTGCCCTATCCCTGCTCACCTCAGGTATTTAACTACACAGAAGTGAACAGCAATAAATGAATGGAATTATGCAAAGCAGTACCCTCTCAGGACAAAGATAATGCCACAGCCATGAGAGTTTCTCCCAGTAAGTCACATACATATCTCTAGATTTGGACAAAGTTATGGAACAATAGCCCTGAAAGGAATGAAAGATGCCTTTACTCAAAGGTAGTATTATCAGCATATGACATTCCTGGGCAGTGTTTATCCAATCTGTTCCTAAAGACCCTATAATCATGGAAACTTCACAACCTCTCCGGATGTGAATGTGAAGATCTTTACTGCCCTTGTCCTTCAACAGCTTTCCCTAACACTCTATTTAAGTATTCCTTAGGTTAATTTGTGAACACCACTGTTTGTCCTGACCACTGTGAACACAGAAAACCTTCTTGTCCTCTTTGAAATGGCCTTTTAGGCACCTGAAGACAGTCAGCAGGCCTTGCTTCAACCTTTTTTTGTGCCACTACATAACCTCAGATCTTTCAATGTTTACTCACAGATCAGAGATAAACAAAACCCCCGAAACATAACAAAAACAAACAAACAAAACAACCCACCCACACACAAAAAAAAACCAAAAAAGGCAAACCCACTAAAATCTTTATCAGAAGAGGACATTTGAACTCAGTCCTGTACAACCAAAATTCTCTTAAAAAGTCATTAATAAAAACTGGCCATAGGATTCCCACACTGAGCAGAGCAGAGAGCCCTCCTGTCTGAACCTGAGGGTGGGATGTTTGTCATTCGCACCACAGCCCACCACTGCCTATTTGCAGGTAATTTTTGATCTGTTATAAGGAAAGATAGTTTTCTGGAGAACTGTTTTCTAGCCAGTTCTTTCACAGCCTATTTGTTTCACAAAGTGTGTCTGATTAAGAATACTTTGCACTTGTTCCCTGTTGAATACAACCCTGTTTATTCAGAAATTTTTAAAATGTATTACACAAATATAACTCCTTCCACCACTATGCTTGCACAGTCCTTCTCACTTTTATGCCTGTTGCAAAGTTACCTAGCAAAACTTAAAATTTTTGTGAATTAAGCTATGTGACCTTTGTGCCTCCCCAAACTAATCCACAAGGATTTTTTTTCACAGTAAAGGAAATTAAAATGGTTTAACACAACTTACGTTTGACCAACCTATATTGACTGCTATTTATCTTTCAATTACTTTTGTAAATGTTACAGACAATTTGTGATGGTTGATTTTTTTCCTCTGGAACTGTTGTTCATCTGAGTGAACTGTAATTCCTAAACTACTTTGTGAAAAAAATATTTTTTTCTCCTTCTCCAGCATTCTTCAAGCTTATTGTAATTATCTGCAGACAGCTTTCATTCTCCATTGAGTAGCAGACCAATCCTCCCTTTGATCCTGCTCATTCTATTAATGGATCTTACAGAATTATTTCTGGTTATCTTTGAGGTCTCATTTTGTGCCTTGGCCTTTCTGGTTTTATCCCTGAATGCTTGTGCTGTTCTTTCAAATTTATTCTTAGAAATCTGACCTCTTCTTTCTTCCTGTGTGTTTCTGTCTGGTGTTAAAGTTACAGAAAAAACCTTCATCATCTACCCAGCTTGGCACCTACTGAATTTCCTTTTCTTGCATTTGCACAGCCTGAATTCAGCCCTTAGCTTACTCTGAAAAACTGACAACTTTATCTTTTATTAGTCTTACCTCTTAGGAGTTCTTATTTATCAAATTTGAGTCCGTTGATATCTGTCTTCTCGAAACCCACTGCTTTTATCATGATCTCTCCCACCTTCCCCTTCTGACATGGAAGTGTTTAAGCAGTCAAAAAAAACAAAGATAAATCATCCAGCAAGTGTTACAGTCCCCCCCACCATTTAATGATAGTAAAGTTGAATATACAGAGGATCAAAATGTAGCACTTCAGCTGCCAAGTAGGAAGAAACAATAGTTAGGAGGGGAAGCTTTACAAGCAGGGAGAATCTACCAGTATGTGCTCCTGTAGCATGAGAGAAACCTATAGCTTCAGAGGGCCTCAAGATTGTCTCCATCCAAAATAAGGAGAAATTTTCTGATCCTTGATTCAGTGAGCCATGCTGTCTCAATCCTAAAGTTCTGTTCCTCTGATTACCCAAAAAAACAAAGTAATAATCTCAGTAGTGCAACCAACACAGAAAGAATGAGCATGATGCCCCTCCTTGAGCCATGGCACACATGGATTTCAGCACACTCTCAAGTATACGTTTTCATCAACATCTTTCAATTTTCTTCTGTGGACAAAGTATAAGTTTTAACCTTGACCTTCTTAGGATTCATTCACAAAACAAAGCCCTTCTCCATGCCCCAGCACAGAAAGGGAGCTCACCTGGGTCTCTTTTGAGGAGCCATTCATCAGCAGGCACCTGAGATTTGAAGCACTTACTTAAAGACACAGCTTCCCCTGATGGGCCATTTAACCCCAAACGGAATAACTTGGCAATTAGTCCAAATCAGCCTTTGACTCACAGGCTTTTAACCACCACCCCAGAAGTTGGTATTTGTACAATGTGGTTTTGGAACAGCATCCCCCAGTGCTTAAAATAACCCAGCAAGACCTAGAATCACAGAAACCAGCACTGACAGCAACCTCTTCTTCTGCACTACTTATTCCACACCAGCCTTCCCTTCCCTGACCTGCTGTCACTTTTCCGTGGATGGAAAGCGACAGATTGATTGTCATCTTCTCAAGGAACTTTGCAGCTCCTCACTGAGGTTTCATTCCTAGGCAGACAAATCCCAGACGTATAACAACCCTCTGGCTATTCTGCGTGTGGGATTGACTCTGTTTTGTTTATATGTGGTCATCTCACCTCCTGATGCTGCTGAGAGAGACCCCTGAGAGGTGGGGAAGGGACATGGAGGCTTCCAGGGACTGGGCATGGTGTGCAGCAGCTGGTGCCCATGGAGATGGAGCCTGGCAGCCGAGCTGGCTGCAGGGCACAGTGCACTCCAACAACGCTCTGCACACACGTGGAGACAGTTCCTTGGGTGCCCTCAACATCACAAAAGGTGGATGCCTGTTTCAGGACTTCCCCTCGTAACATAAGGCTTATGACTTTTGAGAAAGAGGGGGAAATGGGGATAGGGGTGTTTAAGATGCCTGTAAAACAATAAAGATAAGTTGTGAAGAACTAAACAGCATCAGCCTTTCCCTTCAATACACCTAAAACCATAGTAAGAGAAAATGTCTCCTTTTTTTTTTTTTTTGGCTTTTTTGTGCAATTAAACATTTTAGTCTTTGGCCTGTAGAAATATAGGCAACAGCTGCCCTTTTGGCTGGGCAGACTAGCCCCAAAACACTGTAGGCACACCAATGGCCAGCTATTTCTGGGAAGTTGTCCAGGGGCTGACCTCAGTGCCCAGCCTTCTGCAGGGCTTGGGAGCAGCCTCTGTAGGAAAGCACATGCTTTTTTTTTTTTCTCACGCCTTTCGGGGTGATTATCAGCAAAGAGCCACCCTTGCAACGCATCTCTCTCCACATTTGAAGAGGCAGCAGAATACCGTCAATGGAAAATCCCCACATCTGAAAGATCCTGTGCCTGGAAGCTGTCCAGGGCTTGCTGGCCTGCAGACCAGATTGCGAGATTCATCTTTGCAGCCAAGAATTTTCCCCGCTGGACCAAAGAAATGCAGGGGTCTGTTTCCAAGCAGCAGCAGGCAGGAAAAGAAAAGTACATGGGGTGAGATGAGTCCAGTCAGTCCACAGAAGACAAATGTAAGCTGATATTTTGCATCCCTAGCCCCTGTCTTCTGTGTGGTCCAGCAGCATGAGTTTGCATATGTGTGTTTCCCAGGAAGTGGATGGAAAGAAGCAGCAGATGTTAAGAAGACAACAAACCTGAGCCCTTCCAGAGACACCTGCCTGTGCTGGCCATGGGAGAATGTGAAGGGAAGAATTGGGTTAAACCCCTTTTCCTCCTTTCTACATGAAACCACCAGCTCTGCCCCAGAACCTAGACACCAAATGGTCTTCTACTGAACAAAGTCCAGCCAAAGGAGATGGTGACTCCCTTTATCAGTCATTTCTAGATCAGTTACTCAGTTGGCACTAGGGTATAAATCCCAAATTAACCTGAGATAGCTTAAGCCCCATCTTTCACAAACTCTGGAGTATTTGCCTTTGGGACACTGCATAAGAAGCAATTACTTAGAAGAAACTTTCCCTATCCCACCCTCTTTTTTTAGCAATGTTGCAGTCCTGGCCATTGCAGAGCGATGAGGTCTTGTAGGAATAACTGACTGCTACAGTACTGACATTCAGCCCAGCCTGTGAGATCAGTCTCGGTGGGGTGAGGGATTCCCCACTCCATCCGAATTTCATAAACTTGTTCATCTTGTTACCACTCACTCCCCACAGCAGCTCTTGGTCCAGGTGGGGAAGGAGCGTGCTGAAAAATTATTTAGGAGATTTAAATATCTGGTTAAAAGATAAGTGGAGAGAGATAAGGGAGAAGGAGGAGGATACATTTTAACAGGAGAACAGACATAAGGATGCCTCTGGTTCTGGTAGGTGTAACCTGTGTCTGTAGTAAAGATGGATCCAAACATCTCCTCTACTTTAGAGACAAGGTTCCTGTTTGGATCTTGTTATTGCCCTCCGTTTTCACATGAGGTCAAACTGTCCTTCCTGGCAGTCCAGACTGACCTCCGCCACACCAGCTTTCCCTTAAAATTTTCTACTACTCAGTTTTGAGACCATTATAGTGGTCAATACCAGGGGAAATTAGATTTCCTTTGCTTTCCATAACAGCATCTCCCACAGTGTACTGGGCCAGAGAGATGTAACCTTTTATTAGTAAACCAGTGTTTTATTACTAAACTAGTTTCATCACTGCTTTAGGGGAACTAATTGATTGACCAGGTTTGCAGGTACAACTTTGGGTGTCAGCAAGCCTGAATGAGTCACTGCACTGGCTGTGCTCTGCCCGGAAAAACTTCCCATCCATTAAAGCTGATCATATCTTTTCCCTTCCTTTGCTGAGAAAAGAAAGGGCAATTAAAAAAAAAAAAAAAAAAAGAAAAGAAAATAGTAGTCTAAAATAAATTAACACCACAATAATGAAATAAAATTGCATTAGAGGCAGAGCCTCCTGCAGAAGGGCATGAGAACTGAGAGCTCGGAGTGCCACGCCGTTCCCTCTGGGGCTCTGTACTGGGTAGGCTCTAATCAATGACACATGCCATTTCTGCCAAAGACAGCCCAAAGGCACATCACGGTGAATTAGAGGGACAATTTCAGCCCTATCCTGGATCTTCCTGCTTTTACGACTTTAAGTCTGATCTCTAAGTTTGTTTGAAAACAATTTTTCTGGTTTAATTAGCTATGGTGACAATAAGTCAATAGCCAGTTTAACATCTTCTGGTCTCCTGAGTGGGAACAGTGAAGCACTGAGTCTGTGGCAGAACTAAGAGTCTATCTATACATCCTAAAAGCCTTACAAGCCAGCAACTTGGCTCACTCTTCCACGTGTACCAATCTGCTAAATGTCCCTATATATGCTAATATTTTCAGTTACCACCTTCTAAAGCTTGAAATAACATATACATAGTTTTGTTCTAAACCCACATCTAACAGTCTGTGATCCGATAGTTTGAATCTTCTCTTGTATTTGTCGAAGCCTGCATTAATTTGCAGGGGAGGCACGATTCAATCTGAACCTTATTGATAAAACCAACTAATGGCTGGAATTTACATAGAAATAATACAGGCATCAAAAGCTATCCAGGAGTTTGAAGCACCAGAAATAATCACAGTGCATTGAATAAGATCATATGAATAATTCAAGAGCTTCAGCATCACAGTTTTGGATTCCTATAAGATCAGTGTTCTCTTTTCCAGAATTGTAAGCCTAAAATAAAAAAAAAAAAATCACAACAACCCTGGTACATATATTTAGCTCATCCTAAAAAAAAACTTGCCCTCCTAGTAGCTCCCCATGATTGATAAAAGTAAACATAGGTGTGTCAGGCCAAAACCAGTACTTCTTTAAGCTAAAGTTTTCTAAAATATCTACTAACCACAAGGCAGCAAAACTTCTGATGAGAAATAAAAAACAGGTATCACCCTGAATTTTTATTTTATTTTTAATTTTATTTTCAACAATTTGCCCTAAATATTTCTGTCCTGCTCTACCATTAACATGGGACAAGAGCAGAACACTGGGCTAGCCCTGGCCACCCTCTGGCTACTATAAATACCCTTTTTCAAACAACCTCACACAATTCCTTTTCAAATTCAGCTTGAGTGGGAGCTGTGCCAAAATACTTATTGCAGTGATTGTGCCCAGGGCTCTGCACTACTCCTGCACTCACTGGCACGGCCCAAACTGCTGCTCAATTATGTCCTCTCCTTGGCTCACTTGATAAATGTGTCTGGGCAGAGAGAAGCTGTGGATTTCCCATTCCTGGAAGCATCCAAGGCCAAGCTGGATGGATCTTTGAGCAACCTGGTCTAGTAGTAGGTCTCCTTGCCCACAGCAGAGGGTTGGATCTGGATGATCTTTAAGGTCCCTTTCAACACAAACCATTCTTAAGTGATTCTACGATCTTTTCACACCTGAATTTTTACATGGCTCTATTGGCCACTTTTATTCTCTATTGCCTGTTTTCATTCTCTGTTGCCCTTCCCTCAATGCTTCAGCCCCCATTTTCTCAGCACTCAGCAGGCTGCTGTGGCCCTTGCACTGAGTGGAAAGGGTGGCCTGGATTGCAGGAATTAGCTGCCCCTGGAGGGGGGCAGAGGGCAGCCCCAGGTTTCAACCCTGTCTCTAAATGTATTTATTATAAATTATACAGCAGGATCTTGTTTGAATAGACAATAGACAGGAAATTAACAGTTAAGGCTGAAATTCTAGTCCTTCATTCCTGTGATTAAAAGAAAACAGATATCATGCTGAAAGAGAAATACAATTTCAGCTTTCATGTAGCTCTGTCCCTCAAACAGTGCTTCCTATCAGGCATTATTTCTCTGCAGAATTTAGCCATTAATTTCCTTCATTTAAAGTAAAAAATACCCACAGAACATTATAAAACACTCTGTATTCCCAAATAGACAGTTCATAATGGCTCATCCTGAATATGCCATTCTGTCCCTCCACACAGACATTAAGTGGCTGAGATAAATCATGGCTTGGGGGTTTGCAGAGGCATCATGTCAGCGATAGCAATGGATTACAAACTTCCTCCTTTAGACAGCAAACACCCAATTACCAGCATCATCTTCCTTCATGCTCTGAATAGTGAAGGAGGGGTTGTCACCCGTAATTTTTCATTTCTCAATAGATGGGGGCTGATTTGGTAATGCCTGCTGCAAACAAATGCGTTGATATCCGAAGTCATTCATAAACAAAATGCCACACTGCACAACCCGTGGGGTGAGAGCAAGGAGCCTGCTCCATCTCTGCATCCCTGCAAAGTGTGGGCAAGGAGAGGCATGCAAATGCTCTGGATGTGTTTGCACCACAAGCAAATACAACACTTCTGATAAAAATACATTCTTCAACACAGCACATATAAGAAACTGTTCTGATTTCGTAGCTGTGCTGTTTAAGCAGGAGGTTGGACTAGAGACCTCTTGAGGTCCCTTCCAACCTGAATTAAGCTATACAATGAAGGGAATAGGTTATATGTGGCAGCTGAAATCAGACTTTACTGTTTGTTCTCTCCATAGCTCAAGTAAACAGACAGTTCAGAAAAGTTAATTATACTGAGCAATAACAATTAAACATCAATTACTTAATGAGAAATTAAATGTTTGTTAGGAAATAGAGATGTTGCCAAAAAGCTTTGTGAGTCCCTGGCATTTCTTTTTGGCCACATACAATAGCAGGGGTCTTTGAACAGCGACCCTGGTGAAAGCTCCTCTTCCAGAACAATAGAAAGGCAACACATGACCTAATACCTAGAGAGATGTGCTACTCCGAAGTTCTTGTCACAGTAGAGCTCACCAGCTCCTGACCCCTTTTCTTTCAGGGAGTGATGCTGGGGGTCTCAAGTCTTTACCTCTCTGTGTGTGTTTTAGGTCAGACCCATCACATTAAGCAGCTACAGGCTGCATCTGACCATCAGCCCTGCTCAGACAGCCCTGCACATTCTCACCCAGTTCACAATACCACCAGCCTGGATTAGTGGTTGTCAAACTGGAGGCAGGGCTTTATTCAGAGGGATCTGAACAGGCTGGAGAAACAGGCTGATGGGAACCTTGTGGAGCTCCACACAGTCCTGCCTCTGGGATGGGATAACCCTATACAGCAGTACAGCATGGGGACAAACTGGTGCTGTAACTAGGGCTCTGAAATCTTCTTCTTTGGAAATAACCATGATTTGACTGGGCAAGGCTTGAGCAACCTCAGCCTCCTTTGAGGACGTTCCAGCTGTAAGCACAAGTCAGACGAGTTATCTTCCAACCAAAATATTCTAGTGAATTCCATCCCTGACCTCCCCAAGAGCTCCAAGCATGGGAGAAGTCTCCTAACTGAAGCTCTTTCTTGCTGGGTGATGTTAAGATTTTCAGTTCAAGCTTAAAAAAACGTTCTTCAGAAACTTGCTAGCAATAAAACACGAGAGAGCTATCTGGAAACAATAATTAAACATAAATGATTAAAAAAAGATCGATCCCACTTGCAAGCATTGAAATATGCCAGCTGCTAAATTACAGCATTGGCACAGACCTGGATGCCTGTGCCCATTTTAAACAGCGCTCGATGAGAGCTGTGCAGAGAGGAGGCTGCCGGTGCTGGCCCTTGTCGTGTGAGCAGACCAACATGTTTGAACCCTCAGTGACCAGAAGAACATGGAAGGGAAACCCCCTTGACTTTGTGGGAACACAAGGATGAGACAAGAGTTCATCAGCATGGCCTGGACAATGGGATCACAACTTAAAACAGCCTGGTGTGGCTAGAAGGGTCTGGAAATTCATCTTAAAGTTTCCGCTTGGGGGAAGGTACTCAAAACTTAGGAAAAAGGGAATGCAGAGAAAATGGCATCTGGAAGAGAATGGCTAGCAGGGAGGCACATCTCTAATCACAGAATCACAGAATGGTTTGGGTTGGAAGAGATCTTGAAGATCATCCAGTTCCAAGCCCCCTACCATGGTCAGGAACAACTTCCACTAGACCAGGTTGCTCAAAGCTCCATCCAACCTGGCCTTGAATATTTGCAGGGATGGGACAATGCTCTGGGTAACCCATGCCAGTGCCTACTTGCTGCAGTTGTAACCTGTGTATTGGAAGTGAAGCCCATACTCAACTCCAGCAGCATCCAGACTACCTCTCCCAGTAGTTACCCTGACCACATTTTTTGCTTCCCAGCAGAACTCTCTATTTTTTCTAAATATTAAGACACAGCACTGGCACGTATTCCTATGAACAAACATAGGATAAAGCTGCAGATTTACACACATACATTAGCCCCTGTGAACAGGGACTGAGCACATAGGTTGACTGGATCTCTTATTCCACCTCCTTCCTTTGCAGGTTGAACTATTCCAGCATGAAGAAAAGCACTCAAAAGGGTACAAGGCCTCATAGAAGAGGGCTCCACTCTCAGTTAGGGTTCATGGCACGCTCTGTCCAATTGCTGAGGAAACAGCACAAGATTTCCGTACACCCATGCTGCCAGCTGGAAACAAAGGAACAACAGGCATGTACAGCCCGTCCTTGGGAATCATCTCAGGTCCCTTTCACCATCACTTCTGCTCACAGGCGTGTATCAGGCTGCATGTCATGTGCGTCTCCTGCTTTTGTTAGTCATTTCATTTGTAGGCAAGGGATCTCGTCTGTTGCTCCCTTAATTATGGAAAAGTTGTCTGTGCACAATTTAAACAAGCCCCCGTTCTGCTCTTTATCAATATTGAACACGCTTCCTGTCTCTCCAGTGCTCCAGCTTGCAGCCACACAACATTTGTTCATAGCTGCAGGCTATGTCAGCAAGACTTTGATAGAGCAACAAAAGAGTTCCCCGTTCAAACAAACAGCACTGGTGAATCGACCCGAGAGGAGCAAACGCTGTCAGGATTGCAGCCGGCTGGAGCTGCACCGGCTCGCTGCTGGAAATGGGGGGTTTCAATATGTACACTGGATACTGTTACAGCACCTGCAACTCCCTTGGGAGGTGTTGCTGGTGCTCCCGCCCAACCCGGGATTTCAGCCCTGAGTGAGCATCCAGGCACGTACTGCAGCCCTTCAGGAGGCTGGGGTGCTACGCTGTGGGAGGTCATATGGATGTACAGGAGAGGAAAATCTCCCTTGCGATGGAGGGACACACACACACCAAGTACCTTGAAAGTCGTTCCCACTGTCCACAGGGAAATCAAGCTCTCATCTTAGGTGTCTAATTTAGGCATGCAGAGCTCACAGCTGTCAGTACTTCCAGGCAGCACCCTGTAGTGGTTTTGATTTTAGACCTTCCTTGGTAACCAGGTTGTAACCGAGGAAGTGGTCATCTTCCCAGTATTCCATGCAATTTTTTACGTAAACCAACGTATAAACAAGAAGGGAGAAAAGCCTCTTGCTCTCTTTCCTTTCTGGTGGATCCGGGAGTAAGTTCTCTACTATCAGCTCTGCTCGTGTGGAGGCGTGAGGCCCAGTGAGACCTTGTGAACCTTGGAAAGCAGAGAGTGCCGGCGGTCGCTTGGTGCAATTCTACTATCTTGAAGAGAATAATAAAATCTTCTTTTGTTAGTTCTTTATTGATTACTCCTAGATTTTTATTGTGTATATCTGTTTTGGTTTTTTTTTTCCTCTCCCTTTTCCCTTCGGGGCAGGGGGAGGTGTTCAGGGTCCCTTCTTCTGTGTACATAATATTCTAATTGTATATAAGTGTAAATACACGTGTATATTTTTGTACAGCTTTGGTCTAGTCATTTCGGTGTTTCAGTAGCTTTTCCCTTCTCCCTTTCCCTTGTGTTCATACAGGGGGGTGGGGGGAGGAGAGGCTGCAAACTGTAAGGTTTGAGCATTCAGCAGGAAAGTCGGATCCTAACCGTTACACACCCACAGCCCTTCAGGACGGGGCACCAGCCCTTGTGTTCAGCAGAGGTTCCTTCTGGCCTTCTCATCCCTGGAGGCGGTTGGATGGGGCCAGGTTGGATGGAGCCTGAGCAACCTGGTCTAGCGGAAGTTTTCAACCCAAACCATTCTGTGATTCTATGATTCTCCAGGTCTGTGGATACAACCAAGAGCAACCAGCAAGAAGAAACCCTGAGGACACCAAGCTATCCGGTTACTGAGTGGTGACAAATGATATCGAGGGGTAATTTTTGATCACAAGTGATGTACGCTGCTCTAAATTTTTGCAGTGTGTCAGCAAGGAGGAAAGTTGTCTGCTGACCTTGTTCTTTCAGCTTTGGTGTTGGAAATGTAGAAATACTGGCATGCCTGGGAAAGTTGTGTCTGCCCCAAGAATAGGCAAACTCGCTTAACAGGGTCTCCTACAAAGGCAATGGGCACTTTTGCTTGCAGATCTTTGCCTCCTGCTTCCCATCCCAGGAAAAGTAAATCTTCTAGCTCTGGTTCACATCCAGAGCTGATATTGCTTCAGAGGTTTGGGGGGTACTTGCCAGGACGTGGGGTGCGGGCAATCACACCCCACGGTCAGGCTCTGCCCCACAGTAGTGGGTACAAGACACAGAGGAGCCCAGGGGAGATGTGGCTGGCCAGGCCAGGCACTGCCAGCAGAGTACAGCAGCCACTGGTGGCATCGCAGATGAGTGGGGAGATTGCAAAAAGAGAGGGGTTTGTGTCCCAGAGCCCCTGACACATGCCTCATCTTCCATGTCTCCACATGACGTGCATGGTCTGAATGCCCAACCCAGACAGCTACAGCTGACAATGTTATCATGCATGAATATGCTAATGCAGAAGAACCCAAACTCCACTTACCCATCTTTTTACATGGACAGATAATGATAGAACAGGGGGGAACAGTTTTAAACTAAAAGAGGAGAGTTTAGACTGGATGTTAGGAAGAAATTCTTTCCTCAGAGGGTGGTGAGGCACTGGTACAGGTTGCCCTGGGATGTTGGGGGAGCCCCATCCCTGGAAGTGTTTAAGGACAGGTTGGATGGGGCTTGGAGCAACCTGCTGTAGTGGAAGTTGTCCCTGACCATGGCAGAGGGGTTGGAACTAGATGATCTTTAAAGTCCCTTCCAACCCAAAACTTTCTAAAACTCTATGATCTTCAGCAACAAGGGTGTACAGTTTTTGATAGGTTTTATTATTTTGCTTCTCTCCAATTAGACAAACACTTGCAAACACGAGCTATGCACCACCATCATTACGCACAGCAAGAAACACTGTATTTATGCTTTGAGACAAAATCAGGCTGTTGCTGATTGCCAAATGCCAGGAAACATTAATGAATCAGTTTTCTCATAGAGGATAAATGCCATCAAATATATCACATCATGGGTGAGAGCTTAACTTTCATTTGCATAATGATTAAAACAAACTTTTGAATCACGGAGGTAATAATTACTTGCAGTTTTTATGTGAGGGTTGATTTATTTCTAGTGGCTTTAACATCAGTTTTCATGTGATTGGTGATTTTGAACCCTTCTGTTCTGAGCTGTCCAGACTGACCTAATCTTAAAAAGGCTTTGAAAGTCAGTACTTTCTGAATTCAAAACTTTGCTGAAGTTCTCCTCCTGCACATACAGAAAAATCACAATTTGCTTTTTAAAATCCCCAGCTGTCGCTGCTCAGTCTCATGACCATGAATGAGCAAGAAGAGAGGAAATAGAAAAGTCGTAGCCCACAAAAATGCTAGCAGGGTGTGACCGGTTTACTGCAGAAACAATACTGTAACTCAATATACTGAACAAAAATTACACTGACCAGGACAATCCAAACAAATGTCACATCCCTGACAAGTCCTGGCACTTCAGTTTTAACTTACATCGTTGGGACTTGCTGCCAAGTAAACTCCAAGTGTTAGAGCCTGAATATTAGTCAGAGCAAAGGTCCATCCGGAGCCTGGGGCCTTGTGACTTGCACGAGAAGAAGAGAATGTCACTCTTGGCCAACCCCCCAAGCTTCTGACAAACCAGGAGTTTAGCAACAGCTCGAGCAGGATGTGGCATCTGGACCCCTGTATTATTTTGGTTGCCTCCATGTACTGACCTCATCACAATCTGTCAAAGCCCTTTCTGAGGCCACCTTTGCTTTTGTAACAGCCTGTGCCAGGAGGGTCAAGTGATCTCAGTCATATTCTGGGTTAAAACTACTTCAGTGAAATAATTTTGTTGCTTCTAGTTCTTGCTTTGTGTGAAGGAGCAATGAGTCAAAATCATCTATTGGATGACCAAACCCTAACCTGAGAGAGGACCTTCTCCAAAGGCCCTGGTTCTTCCACAGCCATTTCCAATTCCTGGACTTTTTCCAGTTCTGCTTGGTTCTCTTCAGAGAGTGTGGCCAGCTCTGCAGGAAGCATCGAAGCTGGGAGCATAAACTACCTTCATACAGGAGAAAAATAAGGCTCATTTTACCTTGCCTGGAGGTGTTCAGAAGCATTTTCAGACACCTTCATATCAATTACTTGAGGCCACAGATGAGACTGCAGATGAAAAAGCTATAGATTTATGTGGACTTTCACCAACTTTGATTCCAGGTCTCCACTGCACCTCAAAGCATAGTGCCAGGGGCCAAGAGAGACACAGTCCTAAGGTTTAAAAAGCACACTCAGCATGTCAGGGCCCATATGATTCCGACTGCTGGCTGTTAGCTCAATTTGACACATCCAGCACTGCACTTTGAGGAAAACAAGCCGGAACTATTTGTCGGCAGAGGGGCTGTGGCGCACTGTTGTGGCCAGAGCACATGAGTGAAACCTCAGGTCCAGCAAAGTCAGACCAACAAACTGGCTCCTGCTTCCCTTTGGAGCTCTAACCGAGGTCACCTTCTGGCTGAGTTTCAAGGTTTTACAATATGACTGACCAAGTGCCTAACTCAGAGCTCCGCCTGGCTTTGGCACCAGCGAAAGCCAGAACGTGCAGTTTAATACTATTAGAATAACATGCTCAGTCATTCCACCAATGGAGAAACACACGTCTCAGAAATGTCTTTTGCCAACGTCTCCCCCTTTTTTGCAGCTAGCCTGCTGGTCAGTCCATCAGCCAGGAGGGACCCTCATCGCTCTGCTGCAGCCCCACAGCACCCCTCTGGCACTGCAGCTCCAGCAGAAAAGGCCTGAGAGGCTCACCAAGGCACATCAGGCAGCACAGCTGCCCCCTCCTTCTTCCCACCAGGCACACATCCTCCCTCCACCACAGCAGAGGGAGGAAAGGGGGAGATTTCTGTGTCTCCAGAACCTTGTAGGCAGCTTTCTCTTTCAGGATGACCAGGATTGCTAAATAAAAAAGACCATATGAGAAATGAGTCATCAGAGCCATTTTCAACCAGACTGGGTAAGCAAGAAGCACGAACACACCGATGCCAGCAGTTCAGCCCCAGCTCCAGGTCCCTGTACCCCTGGAGGTGGTGCCAGCACTGCTGCTGTTCCTGTGGGGAAAATACTACAGCAAGCTCTCTGCCAAGGGCTGATGCTAGCACAGCAAAACCTGCATGTACACAGCCCCAGCTCTGCAAGCACAAAACAGAAGAGAGAAAAATGAAATTGTTTAAGGTGGTGTAAGTAACCACATGAATACGCAGGAAGCCTATAAATTCTTTTCAGGCTGCTTGCAAATTTCTCACACAGGAAAGGTGAGGCAGGGAACAGTGCTCTACAAGCTGCAGATAAGGACTTGACTGGGAGGTTTATTGATGGAAACGTGATAAGCAAGAATGAATGGCAACACTGAAAAGATGGTCCCACTTCCAAAGAGTGAGCAGAAAAGAATGTTTAGCTGCCTTTGTAATCATGTGGCTTTTTTTTCCAGCTGCAGTTGGGTATTGTCTGGTGTCTCTCCAATAATGCAGAAATTGGGACTAATACAATAAGAGGCCCTTTCCCATGTGCAATTTTCAAGTGCCTGTGGGATGTTCTACTGCTCAGATGAGAGCTAACACTTCCAAAGGCGTTTGAGTCAGGTAGGAATGCTTTCCTTCTCAGATATGACTTGGCTCTCAGTCTGCAGGGTATTCAGGCACTTAAATTCTGGTAAGGCATTCAGCTTTCACCAATACTCATGAAAATCAAACTACGATCATTAGAGAGGAAAAAAGATATCAAGAATCTTTCTGTATCAGTGTTTTAGGAGTCTAAGTCCCAATGCTCTTCAGATTTGGCTCTAAAGATCCAAAACTGATTTCCAAAAATGGAGCTCCAGACCATCACCATGGGCTCTACAGACTCACCTTCCCACTGGTACCACAGCAGCCAGGACTTTCTGACAGCCTCTCAGGACTTGCATCTCAGTGCCCTGAAACCCTACAATGGTATTTCCAGCAGAGCTGAGGGGAAACAGGACATCTTGTCTCTTGGTTTCTTCAGAAGTACTGGGACCTTCAGCTGTGGCTTCATTATCCTCCCTTTGCATCCAAATGCTTTTTAAAGACATGGCTAGGAATCAAGCAGAACTGAACTACCCCTGATATTCAAATGCCTTTGTTTTACATTATCTGTCCATGCAGAAAAGTGCTTGAGCAGTGGTTTTCTCTTTTCCTGTGGTATCTTCAGATGTTTTTTCCACAGGAGTGCAGCTTCTCTCTAAGACCACTTGGGAGATGACCTTTTGGCACAAAAGTGTGCGTGGGAGCACGTGGCCAATCTTTATCTTGGCATGCTGGAGGGGTTAGCAGAGGTTGCTCCCAAACCAGGTCAATGCTGCTGCACACCTGCTACCCAGCTGGAGCTGCTCGTGCTGGATCCAGCACAGCTCCACAGTGCAGAAGGGGCCATCCCATGCGCAGGGGACCACTGTGGAATATTTACAAGACCCCAGGCAACTTCTAACTCCCACTCCCTCTCCGCTCATCTCAGTGCCTGTTCAATTTAACCAGCCCCCCTGAAATTTAGGTTTGGAGTTCAGTGGGATGGCAACTTGCACTGTAGATGCCAATAGCACCGAGGGCATATTTTAGTGTTTAGCATTTCTGATTCAGCCTGGCAGTCCATGGAAATGCCAGAGCATTGCACTGCTCCTATAAACCGGAGTCAGCAGAGAGGGCTGCAGCTGTATGAAATACTGACACCACTCTGAAAAGATATCCCTGCAGTAATGGCCCTGCTCTGCAAACTGCAGTATCAGCCCCACAGCTGAGTCTTTCTAAAATGGTCATCAGATGACTCATGCAAGTTTCTTCTTCAGAAAAATAACAAATGGGGTGGGTGAATGCAATAAAGGCCAAAAAAGCCACAGAAGACACATCTTCTATAAAGCCTTGCAAATACAACCGAGCCGTGATAAATTATGGCAACAAATCTGCCAATGTAAGAGTCTTGTACCATCTCTTGAGGCCTAATACAGATTATGGCTTAAAGTGTTACATGCATTGAATGAGGTCAAGCACTCTTGAGGTCCTGGTGATCCTGATGACTTGAGAAAGCAGGGTTCACATCTCTAGAGGACCCTGCAGAAAGTCATTTATAGGCATTCAAGGAGCAGCAATTCCCTGACTCACAGAGGTGCAGTAGGATGAACAGTTATTTTATTGTCCAGCTCCCTTGGCTTCACTTCTACAATGTAGCTGCATCTAAGACCACAAACAGGCTACATGAAGCACAGTGCACTCAGTGTCCCCGTGTCACCAGTAGACCTAGAGATATCCCACATCTTCTCTGCTCACTGTGTCGAAGCCTTTAGGAAGGAGACAAGGCTGCTTTGTTGGCAAGATACCAACTTAAGTCAGGCCCTTGCTCCTGAGTTATCCCATAAGTAGGAGCACATTTAAGCACCACCAAGAGATAGTCTGGACCAAAGTTTCTGTCCCTGCTGTCTACAGCTCCTGTGTACCAAAAATAGCAATTAGGTATGGCTTCCAGTGTTAATAGTCATACAAGCACTTGAGATTAGATAGTCATCACAGTTTTTCCCACTTAGAGGCAGCTCATTTTATCAGCAATCTGCATATTAGTGTTACTTCTATGAAAGGCACTAAAAAGCCCCAAAACCCAACATCTTGAAACACCACTATCAAGACCACTAAAATAGAAGACGTTAAAATACAGGTTAAGAATGAGGCACCACTGGGAATGCAACAATACGTATCAGCACTTAATGCTTACCTAAGGCGAAACAAGGCATTGTACAACCCTGCACAAACTCAGCTGATGGGTCAAGGCTGGACTTGGACTGCAGGTAGATGAGCCAGTCCCAAGAATAGGCTGCCAAGGCTCTACTATTCTACTTCATGAATATTTCTGATGTGGTGGCTTGGAGGAGAGAAAGCAGAAGAGTTGTCTGTTAACCTGACGGTCTTTCTGCCTCTGCAGAGGGGCCAAGGACAGTCTTTCCTGCTGGTGCTGCTCAGTGAACCACCAGCAGGACTCTGCTCTGGGCTGTGCTTCTGATCTCCAGAGCAGCCAACAAAGCTCTGAGCAGATCCAGCCTGGTGGAGACATGATGGAAAAAAGGTCCCTATTTGTTTTGTGCTGGATTCTTCCCAACCACTCTGGAATCGTTCTTAACACATCTTCTCTTCACAGCTAATTGATCAGTCCTGAAAACAAGATAGAACTCTCCAAGACATCTTTGGAGACGTGTTTTACTGCAACTTGTCCTGTCACTGGCAATGACAACCATCCATACACTGATGTAATTCACTATTTGGTTTCCAGCATTGGTGTCGATTTACTGTCTACTGTTATACTGAATTAATCACATTTAGCTGCTTTTGAGATGCACCTGGAGACTTGTAGAAGAAGCCTTTTATGCAAAATAAATATTATGCATAACTTAAGTGGAGACTATTCAAATGAAACTTTGTTTTCCTGGGGAAAAAAAAAAAAAACAACACAAAAAGAGAGATTTTGAAATTGTAATCAACTACAACTTATCTCTTAGGTAGATTTTCTCCAAATTCAGAGAATGAATTCCATAATACTTTCTTAGGCCAAGTTAACTATCCCACAAGCACTGGTGTGTGATTCCAGATGGAAACAACTGAGCAGGGAAAGTGTGCAACTGTGCTTTTAAATGCCATGAAAAATCTAGAGAAAAGCCAAAGTGGACAGATTCCAAAATCTTTTAAACAGGCAAAATCTTCAGTCCAGACATCTGAGAAAATCATTGATGTTTAGAGCATGAATGACAACCTGAAAACCCATTATTGACCCACCTTGGAGTTTGTGACAACTGAACTAAGAGGGGATAATTGCTTTACAAGAAAATAGGCACAAAAGTGTTACGATATTTTAAACTTTACTAAGCAATTTTCGGGTAGATAATTTTAAAGACCCTCATTCACTCCACTTGGAATAGGCTATAGCTGGGGTGAAAAGACAGCCATGGAATAGAGTGTCTTCATCTCACCAGACATCAACATCTGCAGTGTAGGTGTCTGGCCAGCCAGGACACTAAGAACGGGATGATGTGCTCTGACATGACGTGCTTTCATCTCCAGTGATCAGGAAGGCAGTTAACATGGCTGGGAGCTACACCCATTACAAGTATGAGCAACTTCAGACTATGGCAGAAGAAAGTTAGGTAGTAGTTAAGTGGATTCAAAGATATTACAATTGCAACCTTTGGAATACTCTTTTCACTTATTAAAATGCTCCAATAGTATATGAAGAAAGCCAGGAAGAGGAGCTTGTTTCATGGTCTGCAGGATTTGCTCACTTGAGTAATTTCTTCTTTAAAAATTTGCCTTTCCATCCTGCAGGAGTGTCTTGTATCTATTTCATCTAACCTGTGACACAAGTCTTCCCATTAGCAGGGAGAAGCAAGGAAGGGGTGCTTCACATGTCCAGTTGGTTCTGCTGGCCAGTCTTTGTGTGGGCTTTGCAGCACTGATAGATTCCTCCCAGCTGGAGGAATAACTTCAGGATATCCCGGCAGTCCTGTAACAATCTTGCACCAGGAAAGATATTTGCCATCCAGGGAGGTGAGCAAACTCGATAGGGAACAGTCAAACAGCCTGACAATTCAAAAGGACACAAACAGATGTTGACTCAAGGAAAAAGACAGGTGTTCTGAGCAACACAGAAGCGCAACGTTCCCGTAATTGGGGATCTTTAGCACAACCATACCTGGGTTCAGGTTTGAAAACTTGCTATGAAATACAAAACCTTACTAGTGCATAAGCTGTTTGCTGTACTTGGAGAAACATCACCTCTTCCTCACTTCTCCCTTCCAGTGGGAAGACTTAGGGTTGCTGCTTTTCCTCTAAAATTCCTGCCATGGTGAAAAGAACAAGCACCAACCGATCGGGTGTTTCCATCAGAGACTGGTTGATCAATAGAAAACTCCCTCCCCATATCTGCCCTCCACACAGGTAGCTCCAGGGAGCAGGAGATTAGAGACGTAAGGAAAAAGCAGTGGGAAGGAGAGTTTTCAGGTCTTTCCATGTCTTGTTGGCACACCCCATTTACGTGTAGCATTGATCTACACCTAACAGGAGACAACTGAAGCACAAACTCTTAAAGTGCAGGCAGCCACCCCTGGAAGAGTTTGGATTCATTTATAAAAAGAGATTTATTTTTTTTATTGTGGTAGATCCAAACCACAGTGAGAGATTTTGTTTCAATTTCACCAATCAAAGCTGGAATATTATTTTTTGCAGACACTGCCTTTTCTGTCAAAGAAATTTTCAACTGAACATTTCTGATTGGTTTTAAATTTGTTTTTAGCATCCCTTGTGAGTATTAGGGTAGGTTTCTGGATAAACTCTGTTTATTTTGCTCTCACTCTTAGAAGATATAAAATCTGATGCAGTTTGAAACTTCAGAAGTATTTTGATTGAATGCTGAGATTATAGCATTCAATAAATGCTACAAATCAAAAAATTATAGCTTCCAGAGACTGAATTGTTTAAACAAACTTTTCAAGGCCCCCGTGAATGCCTCTCCAGGAGTGGATTGAGATGTCAGAGGAGCAAAAACTGGTCGATTTTGTAATTCAAGAAGGACTTTTCACTCATATAAACTTAATGTAGCCCAGACAAACTTACAAAGCATTTAAACCATGCAACAATTTAAATATTCGGTTTAATAATCTAGTTGGTCTTAACTGCAATGCCTGGAAATGCAGTATTATATCTGGAAAGCATCTAACCAGGAATGTGGCACACCAAAGCACCATGATTTTCTCTTGCTCTTTTGAGACAGTCTTCAGACAGGGAGGTTTGAAAAAAATCACAAGCTGTAAAAACACACATTCTGTTTTCTGATGCCGTTAATACTGTTCCACATGGTTTCAAATATGAAAATATATTTGAATAAATGCTCATTTAATATGTTAGATTTGATTCTTCTAGTTGTAAAGTTGGATTTGGTTACTGGATAAAAACTTGAATATTTTCAGGCAGGCCTAATAACAACCCACCAAGCATATTTGTAGGTCAGATTTTGTTTTCACATCATGAGACACTGGTCAGACCTTGTCTTCTTGCACAGGGCCAAAGCTTGAGCAAGGTCTTTCTGTCCTGAAAGAATCTATCTCGAAGGAGGATTTACCGTGGAGGAATCCTGTGGCAGCCTTTGACACTGAAGTGATACCCGCTAAAACCGAACCCCCAAATTATTTCTTTTAAGAATTTTTACCTGAAAGCATTTCAGCAATCTGGTTACAGGACAGCACCATCAACAGCTGTCTTGGCACAAATGAAGGGTCAGGAAGAAGTGGCTGGAGGGAGGAAGGCACTTCTTAAAGCTTCCATCACAGCCACAGCACTGTGGACAGGTGCCTGGTCTTTACCAAAGGTTTACAAACACACCCAGAGCTGACTTTGAGTACCTGATATCCAGACCAAACTCTTGCAACCAACACACAGTGCAGCTGGTAGGCAGCAGGACATGAACTCCATTAAAGCCACTGAGAGGCCAGGCAGGTTCAAATCAGTGTAAGTGTGATAGGGCAATGAACTCCATGTGCTTCCCTCGGCCACCACTGTCCCATCAAAACTCCTCCCTCCTGGCACCAGCCTCCCTCCTGTTTCTGTGGCTGCTGCTGCACCCAGAGTCACAGCATGCCACAACATCAAGTCCAGCATGGTGGAAAATCACTTTTTTCTACCACCCATCCAAGATGTTTGGGACTTTCCAAGGGATGGTGTGGCAACTTGGCATATTTAGCTTTCCCCTCTGAGGTTTGCATACCTTGCTGGTATCACCAGTAAATGATCACTACACCACTCCCTCCATGCTCTTTTGTTTGACACTTTTACACTGCTCACAAGTTCAAACAGCACCCTGTGACAGGGCTCGGGGTGTACAATCCCGCCAGGCTAATGCTCGGCGTGTCCATTCTGCCCATGGGCTGCTGAAAGTTGCTCTCCAAAGCCTTAGGGACACATCCTGCCTCTCTGTCATGTACGCTTGCTGTCCTTTGCTACACAGGATGAACAAACCTGAAACCCTGCTGCTCCAAATTCAGGTTCAGCCTCACAGGGTGAGAGTTTCTCACCTGAAACTCTGCTGGATGCCGGACCCCTGCTGGCCTGAGCCTGGGTGAACAGCACTTCCAGCAGTGCCACCATGTCTACAGATCAGTCAGAGTTTAATTTAATTATTTATAGAGAGAGATATATATATGTAAACAAGAAAACAACTAAATTATTGACTGCACCGATTCCAACCAGCTCATGCTCCAAGCAAATGAGCTGCTGTCACGTACCAGGCCCTTTTAACAGTGAGGGAAGCAGGAGGAAGGCCAAGAAAGTTACCTTTCCTATGGCCCAAGTGAGAAAACATTTGGGGTTTGCAGCAAATCTCTTGGTCGTAGGTGAATGCAGTGAACAATTGCCCAGTGCAAAGCACTTATCTTAAAAGCAGAGCTTTGAGCACACGACATAAATCAGATTTCTGAATGCTTCTCATCCGCTACTTTTCTCCAATCCTGCTGGAGGGCTGCAGAAAGCTCAAGTTACAAAGTAGCAGAGCTGCTGATCCACAGCAGAACTGAGCAATAACAACTGCCTGCCCCCTCAGCCACAGCCTCCTCTGTGTGACCGCTTGCTCTGACCCTCTGCAGAGGCCCAGGACCAGAGAAACCACAGCTTTGATGGGGTGATGAAAAGATCAACCCAGCTGATGTCTTTTTATAGTGTGAAGGTGGAAGAAAGCTCTTCTCATTGCAAGATGCCTCAGCACCTCAGAAATTCGTTGTGGCTGCTGGGGAATGTGCAGAGAATCACACACGAAGCTGCTGCTGGAGCAAAGTCACAGCATTTTACCCTGGTGATGAACTTTTCCTCTCATTTCCATTTTCATTGAAATATCAATTTGCATTTATTAAAAAGCTCTTACCCTCCTCTCCAGTAAAAAAAAAAAAAAAAAAAAAAAAAAAGATAGAAAAAAAACAACCACCCTGATCTGAAGAAAGAGATTGGTTTACATAAAATCCTATTAGTTTAGCTGATTGCTTCCAAAACATTTCTGAGAAAGCCTTCCATTACCATACAAATGGTGCTGGGCCTTTTGCAGGCTAACTGCTAAGAAAGCGTAATGATTTGGGCAAATATTCATCAAGGCAGCTGCTTCTGCGAGCGCGGATGCGAGTGTGAGCCTGCTGCACACTGTTAAAGAGAAAGCAAGAAGTAGCTGATCTCCTCCATGGAAGCAACAGCTACCCCAGCCTCAGCCAGCTCCCCAAATCCCCGCTGCAGCACCCCAAACACACACGAAGCACGTGGGTGGTGGAGCGTGCGTGTCCATGGAAAAGGATGATGAGGAGGACAGAGGCAACGGGGAAATTGGGGAGAGGAAAAGGTGGCTGCCAGCCCGGGGTGAATGAGTGTGGGGATCACGTGCTGGAGAAGAGCAGTGAGGAACGTGTCCACCACCTTGGCTGACAGCTGCATTCCTCCCCGGTGTCATCGTTTTCCCCTCCTCCCTGGAATAACCATGAGATCCCACAAGAACTTCCTGGCCCATGAAGCCAAGAGAGCCAACAATGCTAGAGGTTTATAGGGCCCTATGCAAACAGCTTTTGGAGGTATTTGCATCGATCCTGATGCTCTGAGCAACCTCACCTAGCTGAAGATGTCCCTGCTCACTGCAGGGGATTGGACCAGATGGCCTTTAAAGGTCCCTTCCAACTCAATCCATTCTTTGATTCTATAATTCCTGAGGCACAGCTCGCTGGTCACCTATTTGGGATTGCAGGGTGATACAAAAATAGCCAGGAGTGAGGAGGTCACCTTGGAGGCTGGGCATTGTGGTGGGCAGGAGGGTTTGTAAAAGGGATACACACCACTGATGGTCTTGCAAAGTCTGCAAAGATTTTACCAAGTCAGGGCTTTTGAGTGACTGATATAGTCCCCTGCTGTCATGTGGATGATGCCTGACCCTTTCCTGTAAAGATAAAGCATCTCTTAAATGCTCCCCAGAGGTGCTTTTGTGAATCAGACAGCCATGTGAATGAGGCAAGAATCCAGATCCAAAACACCATCACAAATTTGGTCAAGATCCCAAATCTGGAAAGTGTCTGAACAGAGCTTGTTTTTGTACTTCAACAACAATCATTGCAATCACCTTCAAGAGAACAAACATCTCATTAATCTCAGTCATGGGATGCAGCAACAACCTCAGTAACTAGTGTAATGCAGAAAGCCACAAATAGCCTCATTGGCCTTTAAGAAAAAAATGTGTAGTGGGGAAAATATCAGTGAGGACTAGAGATGCAGCATGAGAGAGCAGTAAAAACTTAAACATTCAGCAGCTATTCCACATAACATTTATAGGCAATTTCCTGTTCTAATAAGCCAAAATGAAAAAAAAAACACCAGAAGAGCTATGGTACCAAGGAGATATCATCAACCATTGCTGAAAATAAAATAAAACATCAAATCCCTGAGACTTTTCATCAAGGGGATGATGAAGGGAATACAGCCAGTCCTAAGGCTGTGTCTCAACTTCCCTGAGAGCACCTGCCAATCTCACACCACTGACTCCAGGCAACTGAGCTCTAATTATCCTGTCTGAGTCTGACCAGCACTGGTAACCAGAAGGTCCTCACTCCCAGCCTGTTTTAGGAGCTCTGTGGGGAAACAAAATGCACAGGGGGATTGTGAGGTGCTCCTCCATTTCAAGCATCTCAGTAACCAGTGATGCAACACAGGCTGGGCTGTTAAGGAAAGCCCCCCGACAGGCAGTGGAGGTGTGGTTTTAAAACAGGCACCCAGTCAACACAGCAGCTTTGTGCCCATTCTGGGAAAATTTTCCTAAAGACAACTTTCTCCTCATTTTATAATTTTCTGAAGACTCAACACATCATTTGGGTGTCAAAACGGCACCAGATCTGAGCAGGCACACTCCTGCTTTTGTGACTGAGGTGACAAAGCACAGAGGGACCATCCAACAAAACAGACTTACTCACATCTGGCCTTAATCCTGAGTTGCAGAGGAAGCTGGAGGGATGGATGTGTTGAGGGACAGCCCTGGTGAACTCAGACTGTGTCTGCCCCTGTGTTTATGCTGTTGAAGGTAATTCATCAGTTCAGCCTGGCATGGGCAACACCAGCAGCAATCTCCTCATGTGCTCACGGCCGTGGTGGGACAGCACAGCACCCACGGCAGGTCAGTGGCTGTTCTGATCACTGACCCTCCTTGAGCAGGAGTGTTGGACCAGACAACCCACTGTGGTCCCTCCCAGCCCGACCCATTCTGTGATTCTGTGACCTCAGCTTTCTGGGAACACAGGACTTGGAATAACCAACCAGGCTGAGCACAGGGGCAGATCTCAGACCTGACACTGCAGATCAGCAGATGCAGAGGGACTACCAAAAACCCAGCTTCCTTTGCCTGCCTGCTCCCAGCCTGGGGGTGTGAACAAGGAGCAGCAGGCAGACAGCAGACAAAATAACTTTCTCCCTCCCTGCACTTCTAGCCCTGTCCATGATTTTCCAGCTGCAGCCAGTCCCTGATGCCATGAGAAAAGCAGAGGGGAGCCAAAGGGAAAAACAAAAAAGCCCTTTCTGAAGACACCGGGCCAGTTGTACACTGGAAGGGAAAACCCTTGCTGATTCGAGCCCCCTTCCCATCTGCTCCACGGAGGTGACTGGCCGAGGCAGTGGAGCATGAGATTTGATTATAATTATTGTCTTAATGCAGAGCTGAAATTGTTCCGAGCACATGGAGCTTCTGGGAATAGGCAAGCATCCAAAATAATCTTTGGGCTGCAAACTCAGTGACGAAGAGATGGCATAAACCGACAGACATCACAAAACCCTTTGGAGTCTACTTCCCATCGAGCAGGGTTGTCCCTGTCAGTCTGCAATTTCACCTCCAGACAGCTCCCACTTTCCTGCCGGCCTTGGCAGAGATGTTGTTTTTCAACAAGAAAAAAAATACGTATATCCAGGGACCATAAACCAGCCCAACCCAATTAAATCAAACCCAGTGGCTGCCGGGCTGTGCTTCCCTCCACAGTCAATTCTGATTCGGTGCCTGCCGTGCAAAACCGCTGACATTATGGACTCCAGCAACACAATTAGTACCAAAGCGCAAATCTATAAAGGTATTTAGATGCCTAAGTGGCAGTTGGACATCTAAATATCTTCATGGAGTGACACACAGTTCTTGGGGCAGAAGTAGGTTCTTTTACAATGGAGAAATTAGCTCTATTCCCACTTATATTCCTGGGAACTCCTGTATGACTCTGCGCTGAGCAACACCTGTAGCTCAGGATGTGGGAAGCCAGATGCAGGGGGGCCACAGTGCCTTCCCTGGCCACTCCTTTCCCTCTTACACTCCAGAAGTTGGAAACATTTATTACTCCCCTGCTTCTCATTAAATAAACTCAACCTCCTGGAGGCCGTGCAAAGCTTTCAGCAATCAGCAGCACACAGCAAATTAGACCTAACACATTTGCTGGCTGGAATATATCATGTTGTACATCCTTGGGAAAGAGGTTTGCCACAGTCCACGTCATGAGTGGATGCTTTTTTGCCTGCTGGGTGGGTCCTAGTGGTATAGCAGAGCTTGGTGGGCACTGGAGGGGATTTTGGACAATAATTGGCCAGTGTGCACAAGGCTTAGGACTTTGGCTGCTGGCAGGAGTGAAGCAGGATTTGGCTGCTCCCCTGAGTCTCACTAATACCCAGATACTGCAAAGGAATCTAAATGGCTTATGATATTCCAGGTGGACAAAGCACTGTGTAGGGTAGGAGCTCACATAAAGTCGATCCAGCAGAATTAGTATTTCTTCTGGCTGTTACATCCTGCCTAATTCTAACTCCTCGAGGAGTTATTTCACTGTAGCATCTGCAAAATGAGCTATGAAGTTCCTATTGTGCTGACTTGGCTATGGGTACCCCTGCAAAGGAAATTCACTTGAAACACCCTTCAGAGCAATTTGAAGTTGGAATGGACAAGGATAATCTGCAAAGAGGTTGTGTGGGCAGCACTCTGAGTTTTCAGTGACAGTCCCTCTCAATGTCTCAATGTTAAAGGTTTCTTTTTGTGACTCTTCATTAATGCATGGCTGTATTTCCCTCTTCCAGCATGCTCCTTCTGAATCACATTTCCTCCTGGTATTTGGAAGAGCAAGCAGCAATAACAAGTGTGAAACCTCTGTGGCCTCGCCAAGCGTGAACCAGCCTCCCTGCTGGGAAAGGTTCTAGGAAAGGACATTATGGACAATAGGAGCAGGCGCTGCCAATATTCTGTTCTAATCTTTTTTGTCAAGTGCAACGTGTTTTTGTTAATTTTTACTGCTGTGGCAGACCTGTGAGCCCTGCCTGCTGTGCCCAGGCTCCTCTGCCAGCCATCCCACACCGCGCTGCTTCACTTAACCCCTGGGTTCTTGCACATCTCTATTACTCCGAGCAGTCAGAGAAAGCCCTGTCCACTGGTTATAAATGTTGAATAGCTTAAAGGTATTTTATATATGATTAAGCACTTCATAAGTGTGTTCATGCAAGCATCAGGCCAAATTTCCTCATTCTGTAGCCATATGAATATATTTTTTTTGCTTAGTGCCATAAAACCATTTGTATTCATCTCTACTGATTCCACTATTGTTTCCCCTTGCTCAGCAAGATGTATATTACAGTCTGTTTAATTGTGTGTTTGATCTTTACTACTTAACCAGCTCTATTTATCATTACAATGCATCAGTACATTATAAAGCTTTCAGGCACATTTATCAACATAACAAAGCTCCCACAGCCGAAGAGTCCTCCAGGGAAATAAAGCAACAACAACAACAAATACTTCAATGCAATTCACTTAACAGTACAAATATTTGTAATTACAAAAATCTTTAAGAGTGCTTCTTCCATAAATGGCGTGTTTTACTTAAAATTGCTTTCATAATGTGTTAGTGCCTCCAATTTATACAGCTGATGGGTTCTTCAAATTAAAGAAAGCAAGGCCAAATTAACTGCTTTCTTATACATTCCATTTTGCTAATGTGAAGGAAGAACTCAAGTTCACTGATGTGCTATTGAAAATTTGGTTACCCCTAATAAAATGCAAACATTTAAAAAACACTAGTGCATGATTAATAACTGCTATAAAAACGTTGCAGCATGAATGCAATGTTACAGATAGCTGCAAGCCATGTGGGAACTAAGTCTACAACAATCAATTAACTATTGATTGTAATGCCTGTTAATCATTGATTAACCCTTTATAAAATAACAAATACATTACCCTTGCTGTATACTGGGACCACCAGGTTATATTACACTGCTATTTATGTTTCTCATGTCCATCAAAGACAAATACATGCTGTCAATCCAATGTAATTCCAGCACTATTTTTATATATGTATCATACTTGGGAAATCTGGTCTTACTCCATTAGAAGATTTGGGTTTGTTGTTTTTTTCTTTTTGCTTTTGCCTTGTAGGAAATTATTGCAAACTGAAGGACATCCCACGAAGTCAGTGCACATAAACCAGCTGAAAACTGTCATCTCACAGGAAAGGCCTGGGGATACTTGTTTTCTCTTATCATGCAGTGAGTTCTACTCTGATTGTCTGTAGAAAGGGCCTGACTGGGCACTGCAGCTCTGCTCCCTGCTGTGGCACATGGAAGCAGGACCTGGTAACACTGGGCCTGACCTGAGCAGGCAGCCAAGGGACCGTTGGTGGCACCCTCAGCTGAGCTCTGGGCACCCTGTGCTTTCTGCTCAGAAATCAGGGTAGTGCCCAGCAGAGCTCTTTGGACCTCCAGCTATCCTCCCACCTACCATGAAGTCTCCTGCCTCCCAGATATGGGCAATGGGAGACTCACCTTTACCTGATGGCTCACAGTATTAAAGTAGCCACAACTCTTTGAAGCCACAAGAACTAAAGGTGAATCTGTGAACACAAATCTTCAAGTATCAGCACTAATATTCTGAAGGCAAGTACTCAACAGTTAGCAAAATCCAGCCTTGGGATATTTCGTGAAAGCTCAGTGTGGCCACATGAACATCATGGTGCTGAAGTGACAAGCACCAAGCTGCATTTTCCATTGCACTATATAGGGCCTTCCAGTCAGAAATCCAACAGCCTTCCTCTTACAAGACCAATGCTGCATTAATAAATGACTGGTCAAAAACCTGTGTCACATCTACTGTTTCTCCTTAGACCTGATCTATTGGCATTATTATCATGCCTAATTTTAACATGTTTACTTTAATGTCCAGTCTGTCAGGGACACGGAGAAGCAGAAGAAATCAAATACTGCCTGTGTTTCTCACGGTTCTGGAAGAGGAGATTCCCGCCACATTCCAAAACACGGTATTTCAGATCATTGCCTTGGGGCAAAACAAATTCTCTGCTTTTCCAAGTGAAACTTTTGCCGAAGGAGATGGAGTGAACGTGCCACTGAAGCTTCCCCAGGACCCAGGTGTGCAGTGGATGAGTTTCACGTCCCAGTATCTGTGAAGAACAGATACTGCTGCCCAAAACCAGGTATGATCAGCAGAGCAGAGAGGGGCACAGCTGCAAACAGTATGGTCAGGGAACGGGACAACAAGGGCAGGACAGGCTAGGATGTGTGAGAGTTGACTGAAAGGAGCCAGCCAAAAGCGCTGCTGTCATCACACAGAGGGAACTGGAAACTTCCCCGAGAGGGCCCCCAAAAGCTATTGAGAAAACAAAAAAAATAGACCATGATGGAAATCTGTAACTTGAGACATCTCCAGCAGGCAAAAGCGCAAGGATGTATTCCACAGAGGACAAAATCTCATAGAGTCAAGGTAACAAACAGCATACTCTATGCCCAGGCTTCAGAAAATGCCAAGGTTGTCTGTTTGCCCTCTGTTTGGTTTTTTGGGTCTTTTTTTCATATTTGTGCCTCTGAAGTCTTTGGAGAAGGAATTATCTTCAAATATTTATTTATCTGTTCATAAGTAGAAGAAAGCATTTACAGAACCTCTGTCCTGAACAGGTCCCATCTGTAATTTAAGAAGGGAAACGACACCTGAACTGTGATTAACAGGTGAGCCAGTACGGACACAGCTTTACAACTGTCTCACCAGGTTGTTTAATATGTTATCCACTCAGATTCTGGGATATGATGGCAAAATCTCTTGCCAAAATGCTCTGTGAAGGCTTAAACCTTGAATGACCGGCACATGAATAAGAGCAGGAGAATTTACAGACTTTCTGAAGGGAAGATGCTGCATGCATAGTATCTAAACATGCCAAATAGCTTATAAAAATAATATTTATAGAGGCAGCGTAGAGCAGCGGCAGGGAGAGCCCAGCCCGCCGTTTTCCCGGGGGTTTCACATGTCGTTTCGATGCACAAAGTGCGTTTTGCCACCTAGTGGCTATCGCGGAGGGACCTCCGGTGTCCTGTGCCTTTGTCACCGCAGCGCCCATCAGCTCCCAGGTCTCGGAGGGAAACAGCAGAAGGGGTTAGGCGAAATTAAAAAAATAGAGCACGTGTAACAGCCACGGGCCGGATTACCTGGAGTTCTGAAATTTAGCAGAGCAAAGCTCGCGCACCGCAGCACCCGGGTGCTGCCGAGCCAGGACACGACCCTGGCGGGAATCAGAGAGCACAAAGGGATTCTGAGAAGGGAATTTGAGAAAACAACAGCTCAGCATCTGACTTCGTTCCTACTGCAAAATGCAGGGGTTGGCACGGAACAAGCCTTAGATCATCCATCCCGCTGAAGCCAAAGGTTTGGGTGGGTACGGCAGCGGCTGCCACTCGGCACCTCCACGAGCTCAGGGCTGTCGGGTGGGAAAGCACATCATTACATCGCATTCTTCTGTTACATTTTCATATATTTAACTTGCGGCAAAGGTCAGACTGCCATTGCTATCCCCCGACACCTTCAGTCAGGAGAAGGCTACAGTAGGCTGAGCAGACACGGCGATTCTGGAAGTCCAGACCCCTCGAAGGAACAATCTAGAAAAGCATTAACCCCCCCCCAAAATATCACAAACAATGAAACATTGCCCTTTCTGCCCAGGAATCTACATCCCCAAAGGGAGTCCAGAGGTTGATGGAGCTGAGCCTAAGCATCAGTTTAAGAGCACTTCCAGCATTTGGAGTTTTAAATTGCACAGTAATAGACGCTGGGGGGTGAATTATCAGATGAGAATTATCGAAACAGTTACTCAAAAACAATACTGCAGGTTGGAGAAGTTTCATCCTTCTGTGTCCTCTGGGGAGGGATTGTCAATGTCCTGCTTGTATCTGGAGAGAGAAAGGATAAGGAGCAGTACACGGAAGTACCTCTTCTGGATGGCATTTCATTTCTGCTGTGTCCACCTCCTAAGTGGTGAAGCCACTTTGAAACTGGAATATCAGAGTCCTTGCCATGAGACACACCAGAAACACTCAGATCTGCAGAGACTGTCCCCGGTTTGCTCCACTGTAATCTCAGACACTCAGTTTGAAAGACTCCATACATTATGAGCTATTCCTCTTGAGATTTCACTCAGGCCATCTGCGCAAGACAAGCAGAAGAGAAAGCCCAGGCAGATGAATCTAGATTTAAGAACAGCCACCATATAATGCCTTTTCAAAGGAAAACGGTGGTGTCTCCTTAGTTCTGAACTCACAGCTGTGCCACAGAAACACCACAAACTACTGGGAGTCACTGGCAGCTCTACTGACAATTAATTGCAGATGAAAACTAAAGTGCTCTTGGGATCACTGCTATATGAGAAACCTCATCCGACTTCCAGTAAAGTTGGATATTACACATGAAGAGAGTTCTCCAAATGGTGAGGTTCAGTCCCAGACCCAGTGTTGCTGGAAAAGACATTCACTGGGATGACACATTTTGCTCCAAGTGGAATGTGCGCCATGATCCAAGGGGTCATAATTTAAAATTGCTCTTTCAACAGACTTAAGACTTTAATTTTCCTGTAAAATAGGAAAATCTTTAATAAGCTGCTAGTTACATGATGCAAAACAGTCTCTTTATCCTTTGAATTTACAGAGGTTGAAAACCTCTAAAATGAGCTTTGAGCCACAGTAGAGGTTTTGCACCTCTTACTTGTACTTCTTGCAATATGAGCGCTGTACCCTGACCTTAAAATGGCTGTTCTGCAGGAGGAAAAGAAAAAAGAAAACAAAAACTACAGCTGATCAGAGTATGAATTCTTGAAAACCTCGTTTCAGCCAACCATTTCAAAGGACAGGCACCCCCCTTCAGGCCTGGAATGCAAAGTGATGGCCTTGGAGTAAATTACAAAGGGCTGCAACTTAAGAGACAAAAATCTATCACCATAAATTCATCACACGATAACATTTCACATACATTAGGCCTCGAAAAAACAGGAGCAAGCAAACAGCAAAATGACCAAAAACTCGTATCAAAAAGAAGCTGGAAATCCCCCTGACTCCATTTTCAACATGGAAACTACGGGTGCTGATAACAGCAAATGTGTTACTGGAAAGCACCAACAGCAGATTTTCTTTCTGTTGTGGTTTAAGAACAGTAAAATATAGCACTGACTTACAACTTTGCATGTGGGCTTAACCAAAATCCTACTGAACAGCAAAGGAGACTTAGAAGGGATTTACTCTGGTGCTTTTTGGTGTGCTGAGGACCAAGCTCTGCTGCTCGCCAAGTTCCCGGGGAGGGGGATACTCTGTGGAGCCAACAGCTGTCTTGGAGGCAACTGGCTTGAGAATTCAACCCATTGCATCGGGTGGGACACTTTGAAAATGGCTGGAGGGGTTTGGAAACACAAGTCGGAGATGTCACCTCCTCAGATTTATTTTTAGATGTCGATTTGCTGCCCTAACTCTTAGGGTTTATCTGATAAGCCAGCCTCAGAAGCTTTTCCCAAATCTACAAGGACTTTCACAATGCTTTCACAGCATAGACAAATAAATAGCACTGTCACAGTGACACATAATTGTCTGCTTCTAATACATCAAACTTGACATGTAACAAAGGGTTCTTGTGGTAATTTAAGCTTATAACCTTGCTCCTTTTTATTACTTTAAATCTTTGCAACTCAAAACATATTCAAATATTTAATTTTGGGGTTTTTTAAACTTCCTTACTTTATTTATTGAGTTGATCATTACCGCTTCCAACCAGCAACTGCTCATCCTTTTTAGGCAGCACATGAAAGAAGGGGGATAGATATGCAGATAAACACTGTGCAAGCAACAAATGCCTTCAAGGGATTGGCACGCTCAGAGAATGACCCACATCACCCTGGGCATGTCCCAAATGCCTCTAATCATCCCAAGGACATACTTTTGTCTGTTTATGGAGGCCCTGACGTTGCCACAGCCCCCCACCAAAACAAACAGTGATCCTTCAAGAAAACGCTCCCTTACGGCTCTGAGCAGAAGTGTAAAGGCAAAGAAAAGTGCTGAGACCAGGTTTGAAGAGCCTTAATTTTTTTCTGGGGTACAGAAAATGTGGGAAGAAAACTCAAGATGAGGAACTGCATTAAAAATAAAAGACCAACTGGGTGATGCCAAGCCCCAAACCGGATATAAAAAAATCAAACACAGGACGTGGGTTTAGCAAGGTAGTGTGCAAGGAGGTCAGCCAAGGAGAGCTGAAAAGCTGAACAGCTGATCTGTGTAGAGCTGAAAGTCATAGATGGAAAGTAGAACTGACCAAAGGACATTTCTCCTAAAAAAAAAAAGGAAAATTCTAGAGGTAACATTCCAGGTCTCCTGAATGCTAGAAAGAAATGAGGAAGAAGGAGAGGAGGCAGGCAGTGAAGGTCGAAGAGACTGATATGAGGTATGAGACTCAGACAGGGTCCATTCTGCAAGAGGCAGACACACAAAGGATGCAGGTGGTGGGATGAAGGAGAGCACTCAGACTATGAGAGCAGGACCACTGCACTGAGCATCTACTCAGAAGACAACAGCTGAAAGTCTGAGATCAGAAATCCTGTAATTTCATCTGCAGAAGTTAACCATACTGGACTATGTAATTCCAAAGGGCAAAAGCAAAGAGCCACAAAGGAAAGGATGTACAGTGCAATGAAAGAAACTGAAAAGAACACAGATGAATAACACAGTTCAGTCTTCCTGGAAGATGTGTCACTGACCTCAGTACAAAGGCAAATTGGCTAAAATGTGACATGCTCACTAAATTCAAGTCAGCCTACATGACCTCATGTTCAACATGAAACAATAACTGGAATTTGGAAGCAGAGAAAGCCAAATTAAATAAAGGCGTTTAAAAAGTACAGTGACTGATATCCCCCATTTAAACAAACTATTGAAGGAAATAGCAAAAATCCGCATCACTTGATTTTTTAATATAAATACTAGAAATCTTTCTGAAAGATTAGTCAAAACATGGTATCAGGTTTAATGAAGACACATATCACATTTAGCAGCTTTACTAAGTGGTCAGACAAAATGATCTAATATTACTTTCTGCCCTTAAAACCAATGACACTTCCTCCCCCTCCCCCTTTTTCTTTATCCAGTTTACAAAAGGTAAAGGTTGGAGTGAACGGAATAAAGAAATACTGGCAGAGCTGCCTTCTGCTTCAAGCAGAACCACAGACACTATTGAAGCATCCACTAAAATTAAAGGAGAAAACCCTTTGGTCTGAGGCACGGAGCAAGCTGAGAACAGTCAGACTGCAGCAGTCACGGTCATTTGGAAAGCCAGCCTTAATCATCTGAGGTGCAAATTGGACAAGAAAATAAGACATTTTCTAAGAAAAAAAAAAAAAAGAAAAATCCCTACTAAAGGAAAAAGCCTCGAGGCTTGTTAAAAAGGAAGCTAATGTGTTTTATCCTGAATGGAAAAAGCCTCTAGTTGTTGGTTTGGTAGCAATCTTGTATGACCTTTAAACACTGTTCTCACAGTTTGGATTGTAAAAGAAAAGTTATACTAAAAAACAAACACCGAAACACAAAACCAAGACCCCAACCCAAGTTGCAGGGACTTCAGGACCGAGTGCCAGTAACTCCAACTGCAAAGCTGTCCCAGGACTCCCTGCTGACAGAGAACTCTTCCTAACCCTATTTAAGCCTGTCTGTTCATATACAACATTTCTTTAACTTTTCTCCTTCCTCCACAGCATTTGCTGTTTACAGTCATTTCCCCAGCTCTGCCTTCACTTCAAGCTGGAAAAGCCAAGTTACTCTGACTTCCTCTCGCATAAGCCCTGCACACCATCGGTCATTCTGAGAGCCCACCTCTGCTGTGACTTCAGCTCGAGCTCAACCTCTTGAAGATGCCTGACCAAAATTACACAGCAAATGCTCCAGCTCCCATGCAGCATCTCTAATTCATTCCCAGACCTACCAGAGACCATGCCAGACGCATCTGCCACCCTCCCGCAGCAGCAACCCATTAGTTCTACCACGGAAAAACACTCATGGCTCCTTTCTCTTGACAAGTTTTTGTTTTGACTTGCAACTGGTTGACTTTGCATTTGCACAACTGGCATCTTTCTGCCCACTCTTCGATACCACCTTGTGTAGGCTCCAGAGCCTCCTGCCGTCCCACAGCCTTTCAGCCAGCAGTTTTGGCACGCTTGGCCTCCTTCTTGGCCAAGACTCCTAATTCAAATAATGCCACCAAAAGAAAATCATGTTCAAGGCAGGCACTTTGATTAACCTCCTCTTTCACCTTTCAGCACTGCCTCAGATCATCTGTGGCCTCTGCTGCCATCGCCTTCACCACTTTCGTGTTTTCCCACTAACTGCATCTTCTTCTGTCTAAACTTTATTTAGAACATCCTTTACCAGACGGAGGAAATCTAATCACATTTCCACTACCCAGCAAAAGCAGTCATAAAAGATAGAAGGTTACTGCAGCATAGCAGCCTTTGTTTATTATGTGATGCTTTTCCAATTAGTCATTTACTCCAAGTTTGACATTTTTTATTTTTTTTTTTTTTTTAATTTAGCTTTTCAGACCATAACCCAGAAGTCAGTACCCATCAGTTTTGTCAAGGCCTAGATGGCTTTCCTTTCTGAAGCAGGAAACTCGATTACTCTCCACCAGTCAGACCAACAGATAAGTCTCAAACAGAGGCATAAAAATATTAAACACATTACCACTGCAGTGGCAATGCCCTGTCAGACCTGTAAGCACAGGATTTTGGGCTCAAATCCTGGAAATATTTGTGCCGATGGCTCAAAAGCTCCAGAAGTGAGTCCAAGAAAGGCACACAATAAATACCAGTGCCTTCATTTCTAGTTCATCAATGTATCAATCCACTAGAAACAAAGCTGACTTACATAAGCCATGTCCAAACTGATGTAAGGAAAGAACAAACCCTCTTGGTTTTCCCAGGGAGATTTGGTTGCAAATGTGACTGCCAGCTATTCTTTGCAGCCAGATGTTAAACGTTTGTTTTACATATGTTAAAGAAGCAACTTCAGCCTGACAAAGCAGCGTCCTAAAATATGAATTGCCCTTGAAATAAGAAATCCCACTCCAACAGCAGGGGACTTCATTTGGTTTTTTGCAAGTTTCTGGCAACAAAGCTCTCAGAAGTGTCTTTGCTGGAAAAGCTTGCAGCGTTAGGGCTGTTTTCTCTTTTGTTTCACGGAGGGAATAGAAATGGCTTTACCATCAAGTGAGTTGCAATGGATGACATTTTTGGCTCTAAAGGTTCAAGGCAAAAACCCACCACTCTTCCATGGAGACAAAATTTCACTTTCTATAGTGCTCCTTGGGTACAGGCCCCCAAATTTTAGACTTTCTTAATTCCCAGCCTCCTACCATTTCCCCAAGAGAGGTGGAAGCTGCTCTGTAGACTTGCAGGAACTGGGGACAGTAACTGTTCACAGAGCCCATAAAACCAGCTCACTAACCTTATGTGCACTGCTGTTAGTTCAGATTAATAGTGAACACACAGACAAGACACCACCGAGGTGGTTTATGTCCAGGCTCACTTCTGCCCACCATGGATTTCCTTCCTGCAGCACCTAAACTCTTGTCTTGCTTTTTTAGACGGCAGAGAAATGAAGGACATCTTATCCAGGAGCACGGGGAAGGCCAAAACAGCATCCAGCTGAAACCCGACCTGCCCTGAACACACTTCTGCCTGTGCTCAGGGAAACAAACTCCTGCAATATAGCAAATACAATTACATCCTGCTGCACACTTCCATCATCACAAAAGCAAATAAAACAATGGACACTTCTCATGTTGGACTTCGGCAAAAGACATTTATTATTATTATTATTGTTGTTGTGTTGCTGTTGTACCTCCTCTGCTCTGCCCACAGCGGTGGCATAAACGCTGTTACCATACTGTAGCTGATGATGCCGGTGTACAAATCAAAATCCATCTTAATTTCAAACTCCATTAGAAACACAGGAAAAAAGATCAACATTTACGAAATGTAAAGGGAAAAATGGTATGGAAAGAATTCTTTTTTTTTTTTTTATTTTTCAAGCTTCCAAGACAGTATTACAAACAACAGAGAGCAAAGTAAAGCTAGAAATGAAATACTTGACAGCATCTGTTTAAAAATTACAGCTAAGAAACCTAATAAAAGTTGAATAAACAGTTACTAGAAATAAAAATTTTTACACATATGATATTTGTCTGGGCTTTTTATTTCTTCAAAATAATTCATACAAATGGTTACAGTCACAAACATGATTTTAACCAAAAATATTGCTAGCCTACCACATTACCAGGAAGGAATCAATGTAGGCAATGAAATGCTGCTACTTTTCAGTAGTCTAGTGCCTTTTCCAGATACCACCAATAATATATACTTTTTAACTGGTGACAAAAAAGCACAACGCTCGTTTATACAAAACCTTTTTTTTTTCCTCAAAATCTCTTTGCAAGGTTGTCTTCATTTTGAAATAAGGGAACTCATGCCAAAATTAGGAGAAACTGTTTTTCTTTTGTTTACTAAATTATTCTAAAAAATAAGACAAGCAGGTAGAAAAAACAATGCACTGTGTGGCGTAGAAAGAAAAATGGGAAAAATTCATTGTCCTGAGAAGTTTGCCAACTGCCTCATTTTTGGGCATGTCTTAAAATATAAAAGAAAGGATTTTTAATCTCAAAATTGGTTTGTTGAATGCCTCCCTTATGTTTTTCCTTGTTGACAGCTAAGCAAACAAACCCTTTTTAATGTTCTAAAAACTGTACACAGACAAGTACATTCATGATATAATTAACTACTAACTTCTCTTGCTTAACAAAGAACCCATAGGACACAGAAACAGTGAATCAGTCCACTGGACAGGGACAAACTACAATTTATACGGAGGAAAAAAATGTTTCCAAATCTTCTTTTTTTTTTTTTTTTTTTGTCTCCCACCTTTTCCTTTTATACTGTATATTGGACCAGTTTCTAAAACAATAATCGTCTCCTCCTGTAAGTTCATGGTTTTGCCTTTAATCAAAATCCAGGGTTTTGTTTTTTGTTGTTTTGCCTTGTTTTGTTTTTCCGCACGCTGAAGTTGAGCTCTCCGATGCTGGGAATGCTGTTTTCCTAGGCTACAATTGGTCGCTTGGGTGGTCTCTATCAGCTTCTGGTTTGACAGTTTGGCCGGGGGAAGGAGCGTGGGGCGGGTGGGCTACAGCAGGGAGGCCGTGTGATAAAGACATGGGGTTGGGGACTATTCCTTCTACTGCTGCAGGTATGCCAGTGGAAGCCACGCTTACAACGCCCGGGGGATACCTGCTGGGAGGAGGAAACAGGAGCACACATTAAAACCACGAGGCGACCGACCAGAAAGCCCACCCTGCCTTCCTCCCAGAGCTACAGAGACGCTTCTTTTGTTTTCAGAGCAGCTACGAAGAGTTAAGCTCCAGATGAGACGTCATATGCAGACGCTGATAAATAAAGCAGGAGATGCTGTATTTTACCCGAATGAGAAATAAAGGTTTGCTAGATTGTTTCTTCAGATTTAACAGCGTCAGTGACAGCACAGCAAAGGAAAAAAAACTGGCAGTATTGCTCTTCTCAAAGCATAACTTCAACCAGAAGTAATTCTGGCTGGGCCCGTGCAATATCTGTTCTCTGTGACTTTTCTTCAAGTTGACCTTAAGGAATTTTTTTTTTTCCCCTCTTTCATTCTCATATGGAAAGTTTAAATTTTCACTGTTGCGGTTTGAAAAAGTATTTCTTTATACTACTCTTGCAGTCCTAACTTTCTGATAGCTCCCCAAAAAAGCAATTATACTCCCCCACTCCTCAAATGATATGCAGATGCCTGCTGAATCTGAGTAACATCTTCAGCATAAAACTTGCCACTGCACTTGCCTGAAAGAGAACCAGTCCTAGTTATCCAGAAGACAGGTGCTTTAGTCACACTTCAAGAAAGAGACATGCAAACACAAAAACTGTGGATGGTTTTAAAGATTTCTTACTCTATCTGGACAAACACCGAGATCCAAATATTTTACGAATTCAACAACAACAAAAAAAAAAATCACTCTCTGATTCAGCTTGATTTTATGATGATTCTGACATCATCAGGCTAAAAAAAGTCTTGCAAATCTACTGCCTCAATCCCAAAGTTCAGATGCAACTGGTGAACACTGGTATTTCACACTGCTGTATATAAACAACAGCTACACATGAATTTAATAAAAATATGTTTTCTTTTCAGTCAAATACCTCAATACCTATTTGCAAGTTATGTCACGCTGGCCACTTAACACTGACTCTTTGCCTCCCCTCATCATAAAGCTGCACACCCATCCCTTGTTCTCTCCAGACAATTATTCCGCTCACCCAAGCATCCTAAAGGGAGCACTATCTATTTGAAAGTCTAAGCACACAAACCTACTACTCCCTGTGGCTTTTGCTACCCAAGTATTTACTCAGGGCTGCATGGGAGAAAAGGCACTTGTAGGCTTGTCAAGCTTTTTCAAATATCACGTTATTCTGCTGTTGATTTTCTCCTCATCAGAGTTTAACACTGAATTTCACCCCATTTCCGCAGCATCTTTTCTAAGGTAATAAATGTTTGTGCTGCTCATCCTAAATTCCCCTCAAACTGAAAGAAAATTAGTGCACAACTTACACAAAACTCAGAGGAGGAAAAAAGCTGGATGCAAGCACATTTACTTGTTCTTTTTGACTGCACCACAGAAACCACCACGGGAAGTGCTTTTTGCAAACACTGTGCCAGAGGGGCTCAGCACGGCTATCCAGCGTGGCACAGGGACAACAAGGACAGCACACACTGGTCTGGTCATCCTGGGAAAGATTCCTACAGACCAAAGGGCTGACTATAATCTGGGATGGGTAACCAGGATGTGACAGATCACACCACCTGTAGGCCAGATAACTTTGTTCCCAACTGTACACATATTTACAGGGCTTCCTATGCTAATTCCTTCTCCAGAGAGGTTCCTTAGAATTAATTTGCAGTTGCTAATGGAATTAGTTGCTTGTTTCAGTAACTCCATTTGAATCTTATTAATCAAATTTGCTTCAATTCCTATGAAAACTGTCAGACAGCGTATTGTTTTACTTGTTCTAATTTAATTTTGGAACAGCTTATCTGTTACTCTAGGTGCTTCGCAAAACACAACATGACATAAACTTCCATTTAGAAGTCCTACACAGTAGCTGTTCCCAACAAAATCTCTACTTTCTAACAACATATTCCCTGAGCTTCAACATACTGGAGCTGGAAGCAATCAAGGAGAGTGCAAATTCTGCAATTGTATTTTCCTCAGGAAGAAAAGCCAGAGCCTCCCCTCACGAAAATGGACAGTGCTGAATCGGGAGCATCAGCAGTTACCTCATGAGCACGTTAAACAGTTCAAACTACACAGTCTGTATATAAAATTTCCCCTTGAACACCAAGTTATGATAGCCAGGACTCCACCTGCCAGCACCTCTCCTCAGGTACAGGTTTCCTCCAGATTTTCAGTAACGTCCAGAGGCCCTACAATTGTTTGTGGCAGCAGCCAAAATACAGAAAACATATTGCTCTACAGAAACTATTTTACTTGACAACTCCTAGCCCTACTTTGCCATTCTCTTCTTGTAATTTTTGTCCCTTTTCAAATTAATCATCAGTGTTGTTCAAATCCTGTCTCTGAAAGGAAGGCAAAAACTCAACAGCCTCTACCCACAAGCATTTCTATTCTATATAACCTTCCCTTTTGTCGCTATTTAATGCTTTTCTATTCTTAACCAGAAAATATATTCCCTCCAGCACTTCATGAAGTTTCTCCCTATCTTCCCCCTCTGGCAGCAATAAGACATTTTCCAGGTAAAATGTTCATTGAATAAAATTTTTGTAAAAGCAGAAGCAAGAGATCAATTACACCTCCTCTGTTTCTTCAGAGTCTTCCTTCCCCTTCCCCCACGTAGTCTTAATTTAGGAAGAAAAATGCATTGTAATTCTTAATTACACGAAAGGCAACTTTAATTTCTATCTTAATCTGCTGTATTTTTTAAACTGCAGAAGCACCTTGAACTCACTATGTGAAGCTCTGTTTGAGAAACTGGGTCCGTCCCAGAAGAGGTTAAAAATTTAGGTGCATGCATTACAGAGTCTGAAAATCACCAGTGAAGTACCTCAACACGAAATAACTTCTGAATTAGCAAAATCCATCTATTCTCATCCAAGTACCTCTTCAGTATTCATAGATACTATTCATAGAATGGTTTTGGTTGGAAGGGACCTTAAAGATCATCCAATTCCAAGCCACTGCCATGGGCGGGGACACCTTCCACTAGAACAGGCTGCTGAGACCTGCACCCAGCCTTCTCATCTTCTACCTGTGAGAAGGCAGGAAGATATGTCAGCATGTCTATAAACGGTACAATCACTGCTTACTGGTTGTTAAAATTTCACTGTGCCCATGACCTGCCTGCTCTGTGACACAGGAAATGGCAGGGGCTTATTTAACAGGCAGCTCAGTAACAAATACACAGTAATAACACAAGAGCGGGGTGTATTACGCTGCTTCACCAAGACCACTACAAGTAATTCCTTCTCAGGAATATTGTGAATCTTTACTCATGAGATAGGTCCTGTTTGCATGACCTTTTGTGCTGATAGGGCATCTTGCATTTCGCACAGTAAATGGTTTTGTTTTCCGCAGAATACGGTGATATTCAGATCTAGATTCTGCTCAGCTGACGAATGCTCAGTGCTCTTGGCTTGTGATAATATCTGATAATTTGAGAGTTCTGTCCTACATCAAAATACAAGTAAATGATATAACCAGAATAAAACAGCCTCGTTAGTTTTAGTTCACCGAAAGAGCTATTTGCATTTTTTAACATATAAATTATTATCCCAGGTCTTATCTTCTAATGCAATTACATGACTGCAATACAGTTATTAGCACATCTGAAACTTCATACTGCCTTGTGAAAGACTCCAGAACTCACTTAGCTGAACATAATCTTGGATTGCAAAGAAAAGATGGAAAAATTTGGTTTAAACAATCAATTCAAACACTGTACTTAATCCAGGTAGGAATTAAGCATCACCAAACACTGCTATTGAAACCAGTTTCTTCATAAAACTTGAGCTTCAAGGGCTGCATATTTTGTACTGCACATAATAACTGCCTTCACCCACATTCAAACACTATTCTATCACCTCTCCAAAAAGAAGCTCTTAATATTTATTGCACAACTGTTAACTTCTGCCTCAAAATTCCCAAAATGAGTTTTATTTTGTGTTTGAAAGTGACTATGAAGTCAGAATTTTACAATGAATTTTCTTTATTGAAAAAGCTGACTGAAACAATGTCTTAAAAAGTCATTCAGTCCTGTGTTTATCCTGCTTAAATTGAATACATATGGTCTTTACCTTGTAAATCATTAACTCCCCAAACATTCCTAAGTTAAAATTAATTTCTGGCTGTGAAGCCTGCTTCTGCTGGACTTGTGACCCCCAAAATGAGAACAAAAACCTGCATTTTATTTGGGCACGGAACCCTGTTCTTAACTGCCATGACAAGGTTGGAGTTATTACCCCCAGTTTAGTAACACACCTGCCTTTAAGGCCCAATTACACTCAGCCTCCGAACTGAAGTCAGTGAAACCACAGGCTGTGTGGAGGAGAACACAAGTGCTTGAACTCCTCATTTAAGCAAATAAAAACACACTTCCTTCAGATACTTGGGTGTATTTTTCCAAAACCAAAAAAATCTTCATGTTACACGAGATAAATACATGCTGACCAAATCCAAGTAATTCTTTTCTTTTAGTGTGCTCACGGCTACTGACAACGGGATTACAGCAGAGGGTGGTGACGCTCCCCCATCACCTCTCCATCGTTTTCTGATGAGACTGTTCCCAGTCACTGGGACAGAAGAGCTCTGCTTCACTTCTCAGCTGTGCACAGCTGGGGTCCCATATGGAGTAAGTAACACAAAACCAGGGGTTCTGTCCCTATTAAAACCACGGGGCAGTGCTCCTAAAGAAGGGCAAAGATAAGGTGGCTGAATGAATAAGGACGGGGATAAAATTAGGATAAAGAGGTATGACAAAATAACGGAAGGACTGCACTGTCCCTTGCCTCAAGGCATCGAGGAAAGCATCTGTTTGTAGCTTTGTCAGCCACTTTCATCCTACTTATTGTGTAAATACCATACTGGAAGATTAAAAAACTGCAGATGTTTTTCACAAATAAAAATTGTCTGAAGCTGGCTACTAGCAAAAATCTGCTGCTAGAACAGCTGCTAGGGATAAAGGACAGAGAGAGACTCAAGCAAACAAAGTAAATAAGGAATGTGCATATTAGATGTAAAAAATTGCCCCTTTCTATTAATTATTAAGACCTGCTTTCACAGTTGATTGAGGATAGATCAAATCCCTCAAATGCTTCTGCTTAAAAATTAAACATATAATTTAGAAAACACTATTTTAAACATATTTTAATAATCACCATAGGCTGTTTCACTGTTTTCAATACTGAGTTACTCTTGTGTCTGGAGGCCACAAACCAACACAAGAACAGTTTATTACTGAAAGTCTATCTGCAAGCTACTGCTGCAACATTACCTTCGGCAAAAAGAAACATAAATTTCCACTGCACTCATCAGAGATCACCAGAATTGTTTTACTTGAATTTACAAACAAACGTGTATAGTTCATATACTAACCAAACAAAAGAGATTATAAGAAGAATCTTATTTACACAGCATGACTGATGTTAACTAGCAAAACAAGATTATTCCCCTGAATGCAACAATTATGAAAACAATACAGCTGGTGTCTTAACCAAACCCACTTCATTTATTAATAGGAAGGTCTTCTATCTATTCTCAAATACCTGCATCTGAATTAAGGAGGTATTTCTCCTGCATCTTCAGCACTCTTACCTGTATGCAGCACCATTAAGCTCTGGATGAACCACTCCAGGATCCATGCTGGCCCAATGCGTAGCTGCAGTCAAATGATCTTTGTTAACACAGTTTTTCAGACTGTCTGGAATACGACCTAGGAAGAAGCAAAGGAGAGGAAATAAAAATACACAAGAATCATAGGCCTTATGCTCTTAATGTGTCTTTGTTAAAACCAGTCAAAAATATTTGCAGATTTACATAAATACATAAAATGACACTGAGTACTTGGTTTTGATTCTCATTGTTTCTCCTTTGCCTGGGACTTAATAATGGCCAAAATACACTGCATAATATTGATTTCTCTGTCTTTGTGTCTTGCAAACAGGGTCTCAATAAAACCCAAATCAACAAGACTCACGTTTTCCATGAAGCTGTAACTTGAATACAGAGCGTGACTACCACTCAAATTCAATAATGCAGCCTCCTGTTCTGAGTCTTTAACATCACTTTCCCCCTTTTTCCTCCATTTGTAACAGCAATTAAAGCAGCAACTTATTGAAGAATGTAGGATTCTGAATGGAATTTTGCCATAGACATGGATATGACCAACACTCTGTCCTCTTGATCTTCCCCTTATTTATCTCACCTGCTCTTCACATTTACTTACTATCATGTATTAATCCTCAGCCATCCCTTTCACTCCTACAAAAAATGAAAATACATGAGAATTTCCCTTCTTCATTTCTTCAAAACCTTTGCTTAACCTCTGAAGTATAACTGAAGTTTTAAGACTGTCAACCTGAGTCAGCACACAACTGGACAAGCTCTTTGCCTGCTCCTTCTATCCCTCAGCCTGGCCACAACAGGGCTGTAAAAAAAGCCTGTTACAAAGTTGCTTTTCTTGTAGTGGATACCATCAAATACTTGTTACTCTGTGACTTGCACTGAGTCACTAAACTTGTCACATCTCCTGTGCACAAGCTGAAAAGGTTTTTTTTTCCCTCAGTATCAGACAAGATGAGGTACATGCCCCATTATGGGTGGATTCCTACCATTCTCCTGATTTGAAATCATATTCTAAATGTAGCTGAATTACTCATCCATCTCAACTTCTGCCAAAATTGTGCACAAATTTAAACGGGATCTTCTTCTATTTGTCCTTCTTAATCATGCCTTCCTTTGTCCCTCTCATTCCTCATTTTACTAACTTCTGTATGCATGTTCTACTAGTTCTCCACTTAAAAAAAGTATTTATTTATTTTAAACTTTCACTTCCTGTGCTTGCCTTCCCTTTTCTTCCACTACTGTTTTCAGTGGTCCTCTTTATTTCATACTTGGAATGCTTTCAAGTTTAAAAAGATATTTAAAGATCTTTAATCTCTGCTTATTTTTTTTATTTTATACATCACAACACCACTGACCTCTTGGCAACAGCCACAACCACTTAACATCTTTATTGTCAGATGGTAGCCACAGTCCACATTCCTACTGCGCACCTTTTTCCAATTATTTTCCCTCTATACACCCCTCTCTCTGCTGTGTTCCCCTATGGCTTTCACACATCCATCTTTATCCCACATGTCCTGTATCTTTCCTACATTTGTTTCACGGCAATTCAATGTCATTCTCACCTCCCTAACGCTGGTCTCTGTTTGATCTTACTACAAACCAGATGCAAACACCGGGAGTGCTGACAGCCCCGATGCAAATCAGTGACACAGATCGCTGAGAGCACAATCACACACTTTAAGGAATCGAGGGTCTGCCCTCCTAGACACCCACATTTGGGCTACCGCACAAATTTAACACAAAACTAGCTCTGGATAGCTCTTATTTAGTTTTCAGACCGTAGCCTATTAATGCTTATTTGCACATTAATCCTCCCCCAAGCAGGTATTGGGTGATGGTTCGTGCAATCTCTCCCGGAGTTATCTGGGAGCAGGGAACAGTTATACAACACCCTGAGAAACTAATGTATTACTACTGGAGTTCTTCTGGAGTACTGGCACAAGGATCAGTCCCAGAAAAGGGATGGTCAGGCTCTTTAGGTCACCTCTAAACCAGAGCCGAATAGTCCGGTAAAGGACAATTCAGATCAGGAGTTTAAGAGGGGCCTTTAATTAGCATCCAGGAGAATCTTCTTTCTGCACAAGCTCTAAATGAAACTAAATTGCCCAGCCTCTCTAGGCACAAGCCAGAGGGAAGGCTACTGCCAGTGCTTTTTGTATAGCAGAGCAATGTGCTGGCAGTGAGCTACTCTCAAGGTGACACAGATGGCCCCGCATGTCTGCAGAGCATTCAGACTGCATCGCCAAGGGGGAAACAGCAAAGTCCAACTAAAGAGAAAACATTAGTGCTTAATGAATCATTTTCCAGTACGAAAATCCTTCCTTTTATTTTAGGCTACAAGGGATTCAAACCAATGCCAAATGGCTCAGTCTTCTCATTTTATTTATTAGCAGTGCATGTTCGAGACGTAACTGTTTTCTCTTATGTGAGCAGTTTACAATTACATGGTAGTTATATAACAAAGACACTTTGCCCTTTAAAATGCCAGGGCTTCTTTAGCAATGCTTTAAAGAGAGGAACATCTAAAATAGAATAACCTCCCAACAAAATACTTTGATGTAGAGAATCAGAACTGTTCCTGACAAGTATAAGGGGGAATACAGGAAAAGCTAAGAAAGACACCAGCAACACCAGGATGCCCTGCAGTCAATACTTACAATGCAACAAAGAAGAAAGGCAGCAGACTTTCCATACTTAAATACATTTCTCTTACACGAAAAAAGCACTGATCTTGCAGTGCCTGCCTGCCTTTGTAATTGCAAAGAACCTCCAAAACAACCTGTTCCAGTTCTGAGAACAGATTTTAGTGGGCATTAGCTCATTTCTGTGTTCCGAATACTAGAAACGGTAAACAAAACCTAAAGCTTGGCTCTTTTCAGCATCTTGCAAGACTGAAGAAAAAAAGGTTTGTTAAGAAGAACGAGGCAGGGAAGGAGCCAATAAGGTGAGTCAGTCAGTACCTGTGATCGCCCTTCGGATCTCTCGCGCTGCTTCCTCCCGCATCTCAATTGAGGCTTGTTCACTGTACCAGGCTGCATGTGGAGTACAGATCAGGTTTGGTGCATCCTTCAAGGGGCCCTGACTAAAGCTAAATGAAGATTTAAAACAAGATCAAATGACAAAAAATATTGAGGTGGGGGGGAGGGGGAAGGAAGGGGTAGAATCCAGATGGATTTGTATATACACAGATTAATTTTTACAATAGAAAAGAACTGCATTTCTATTCCTCGATGGGTTTAATTCTGTCGGTTAATTTAATACACTACTCATGGTATAAGTAAGCAACAATCACCTTTTACAGACTCAAAAGGTAGAACCTAAGTATAGCAGCAACATTAGCTTCTGTCCAATGCACTTATTGTAGCTACAGCCACTGCCACTCCAGTTCTGGGGCAGAAATGCATAAAGCAAAACCCAAATTAAATCAGGATGCCATTCCATTTGTCCAGTTCATCACAATTTTACTTTTACTGCATTAGCCAACAAAGCTCTGTTCTTTCTGTCAGTGTTCAGCCATTTAAATAAAAAAAATCTTACAATTATTTCCAAATCAGAAGTGTGACCATCAGCACACAAGTTTTCTGGATAATTCAGTTGTTATTTTTTCATTATTTCTAACTAATTTTTTCTTTCCCGTTCCTTATAGAAAGGCCACAGAAAGAAGGAAATTTATTTTGCAGATTGATTTTCAGGGAAGGTAATGAATCTGTGTAAAAGTGTTATCACAGATACAGAGTAAAGAAACTGAAAATAATGGAAACTTGCTCCTCCTATTTATTTCCAGCTTTAATAATCTTGCAGTCAAGTGTAACAACAGGAGAACAAATATTTTAAGACACAAGCGTGCTTTCAGAGTTGGTCATAATTCAAAAAAGAGATAGATTTCATCTGTAGTTCAATAAACATCAAAATATCTGGCAAAACTCTTGAATAAAGAGTTGCATGCTGCGATCAGATAGACATGCAGCACTGAAGCCAAAGGAAATTGTGGCTGTAATCCTGCAACTGAATCTCTGCAGATGGCATCTCCATGCAGTAAATGGGGCTTCCTAGAGGTGCAACGGGCTGCTCGTGCAGATCCGAGAGCGGAACTGGGAAGAATGTATGGGGCTGGAAGTCCCTTGAGCTGTTGAGACTCTGGCTTTGCACAGCACTACTGCATTGTAATGACTACATTTAGGAGTAAATGAATGCAGAGTATGCATAAATAAAATTAAATATTTGTGATGTGGCACTGTGCCTCAGTAGATATAAAAATTCTGACTAAAGGGATACTGTTCTAGTTTTTCAAAGCTACTATTCCCCAGCCCCAAGCTGGTATGAGAGATACTGTCCTCTCTCCAGTCTTTACAACCCGCCCTGTATCTGTTTCTCTTCAAAAACTTTTCTGGATTGTTCCAGTTAAAATTAACATTTCTCCCTGTCCAGACTGAAAAAGGGTTGTCACATGCAAGGACTAAGCTACAGCAGCCTATTCTCAAGGACATATGAATAGGCTCATTTCTGATTAGGAATGCAGATATCGCAGTGCCAATGCCACTTAGGGGAGTGGTACATTTCTGCCTTAAAAACATGAGACTTCTGACAGGCTTGTGCTACCAGCCCTGCCACTGACAGCAGAGTTACTACTCCCCTGATAAAGGGTAAAGCAAAACACAGCCTGCACTCTGACAGCCTTAACTTTTTTTTTGCAACCTATTACATTTATGGTTTTCCTGCAGAGGCAATCTGGACAAAACCAGGTTTTTTCCTTCAGGAAGGTGTCATAAAGCAGTTATTTCTCACACCACATCTCAACTCTTTGCTTTTGAAAGACAGTGTTCAGACATCAATATTAGTTGCCTCCAGATCTGCATCAATGACGAAGGTGCACTCCCCTCAGAGCCACGGCCAAAGCCATGCCCAGGATTTGAACCAAAGCCCCTGCTATTTCTACTAAATAAACCCACTGATGTTTTATTTTTTTTTAAAAGGAATTAAATCTTGGATGTGGCTTTTTTCACTTCTGACCACATACACGAGCTCCATCTACTTTTGCATTAGTCCAGTGCTGCACAGATTCATGTTGCTTTGCTAAGGAGTCTTTAGCTACCAAATGAACGGAAAACTCAGTTTACTCGTTGCTGTTGATTGTATCATGCACTAAGACTTAAAAATAAGAAAGTGAACGAAATAAAAAGAAAAGAAAAGGAAAAGCACCTGAATGGTTCTGACTCATGTACATCTAAGGCTGCCCCTCGTATCCTTCCTTCCTTCAGGGCCTGTGCAAGTGCTTTTTCGTCTACTAACCCACCTCGAGCTGTGTTGACCAGGAAAGCCCCTTGTCTCATCTAGGGAAAGTTAAAAACAAGAATGATGAAATAAAAATAAATGAAATAAAATCGTTGTGGCATTATTTTTTACTCAAAAGAAGCATCCATTACAACAAAGGCTATTCAGCTGGTTTAAACTGTAACACAGTTGTCTTCCCTTTCCACTGGAAAGTACCACAAAATGTGATGCTTCTAACATAAAATGCTATTTCACAGCACTTAATAAGCTTTTGTTTCTTGTAAGTAGTGTCTTTTAATAGAAGCGTTGTTTCAGATATTGTGCAGTAACATGATCAAAAGATACAACTGTGCATATGAAAGTGACAGATCATTTTATGCCTTTTTATTTCACTGTGAAATTGCATGAGACAGAAACTACAGCACATTCTTAAACAAATTCATATCTTGTGGCTTTCAACTTTCACACAAATAAAAGCCTACATGATTTTTTCAGAAAAATCAATGCTTTTGGATTTTCAAACACTTTTCCCTTCAGTTGCCAAAACACAGTAGATGTATGTATTATTTATTTTTGTTACTTCAGCTTCCTCCTCCCCTGTGAAACTTTTCAAATAAAGGCCTAAAGAATTCTTCTATTACTCAATTAAAAGGCATGAAAATGAATTTGGTTGAGAACGCTGTGTGCCCAGGAGAGAAGCTGTGCTGTGCATTGTGCAGATTAGCATTGTAGATGACACTGTTTGGGGAGAACTACAAGAATTTACACCACAATATATCCACAACTTGAAAACAAAGTGGCAGCTTAAATAAGAGAGATGGTACAGAAAAAAAAACATAAACTACTACATCCTGCTTCCAGCCACCCTAATACTTCATTTTTTACCAGATCTCTCAAACACTCCAGTGCATGAAGGTAAAGGGTATGAAGAATAGGAACCACGGTGAAGATGAGTTATAATAATCTCATTTTGTACTGACTCTGTCTCTCACCATACGAATAAGAAAACCCCAACATTTTGACACCAACTCAACTACTTGAAACCTACACATCAAACTAAACCTTATGTAAATGGATCCTGAAAGACTGATTCAAAATGCCAAATTCGTGAACAACGAGGAGGTTTGGATGAAAGTCAGCTATGAGGATTTTTTTGTTGTTTTTATGAGATCGTAGGGAGTATAACATACATATGCTCATAGTATTTTATAAGGAAAAAATCCACCATATTTTACTGGCCAACTCTCTACTGCCTCTCTCCATCTGCAAATTCCTGGGCTTCCAGAGAACCATCTACTGGTGTGTACAGCAAAACCAAACTCCACTTACAGGGACAGAACTAAAGAATGCTTCTCTCGGTTTTATGCAATTAACTTGGGAATTGGAACACTAAAGAAATGAGGGCAGGATCTTAAGTTGGTCTATTAACAACGTGACATTCCTTATGGGAATTACCACTGCATCTCCAATTCAGCTGGGAGAATTATTATTAAAATTAGCACAGGTGGGGTCACCAAAGACACAATCACATCTGCTGCGCCATAGTGATTTGCGGGAGCCCATATACCCTTCCTATCTCTGTGCAAAGGGGTAACTTGACTTTAAAGTATAGCTTGGTGAATTTATATGCCCTCTGAAGGACTTAGACATTTTCACTGAAGTAAGCCTAGATAAAATCTTCTGCCCAATCTGTCCAACAACCTTGCTTCAGTTTTCATTTTAAAGCTATTTACCAAAGTCTAAAAGAAGTACTAAGAAAGTTCAAATCAAATAGAATATGGCTGCCTAAATGCATACTAGTGGGAATGAATTAAGTGACTCATGATAAACTGCCAGGGTGGATGCAGCTGGAGATGATCCTTAACAATGGGTGGAAGCTTGAAAGAGCTTCACAGCTAGAACTGCTGACAGCTGTTAAATTCACCTGCGCTAAACCTGCACAGCTGCTTTAAAATGTGTTGTGTTTAAACTGCAGTGTCTTCTCATATCTGTAAAACTAAAGATGACCTCAGCTTCTCTTAAGAGCACCTGATTATCACAGGTTCAATGAAACACTTCTGTGAGCTGCTCTGGGACTACAAGGACAAGCGGGATGGCTAGGCAGAATGCTGACTAATTCAAGGGAGGAGCTACTGGAAGACTGACACCAAATATCCAAACACATTCTAAGGTTATGTAATTTCAGATTCTAAACAAAATTCAGGGTGAGACTTTCGTGAAATGAGATGCACCACACTTCTCTGTATGTTGTTTAAAAATTGGTTATTACATGAGCATGCAATATTGGACAGAAATGGCACGCAATGCTCTCTAGAAATTTTAGGTGAATTCTAGCATCTGTCTGCCTAAATCATGATCAGGAGACACAAACTAAGTAGTCAAAGGTGTTACAATTTTATGGTTTTCACATCAGCTTTTACTATACAGACTGCTTCACCCAAACTCTTATACAAAGCACCAACTATCTTCTAACATTTTAATCCTTGCTTTGATCACGAAAGGAAACAAATGGCAAGACAGATGCTTACAATATATTTTCCAGTACAGATTTTATTACAGGCATTTCATTTCAGATGGTATTACTCAGTTTTAACGTGCTTCTCTTTGTTTGTTTGTTTCTCTGAATAATGCACTAAGCCTTCTCCAAAGCTTGACACATTTATCCATCTCCACTCAAAAACTTCCTGTGATAAACTGGCCCTAGTTTCACATCTGCTGTATCATGAGTGACCACTGCTCAGTGGTCCCACTGAATTCAGTGGGATTCTGTTTGGGTCCAGATGTTTGCTTGCAAAGTCATCTAACCATGTAATAACCACTGAATGTACACAGGCACACACCAAAAGGAAACGTTCTGGGCAGGGTGACAGAGCTCTGTTCTCTTAGAGGTTTCATTTTAAGCTTCTTATTTTTTTTGAGTTTTAAATCCCAAATCCTGATTTTATGTTGGGATGGATTTGTGAAATCCTTAAACTCTCAAATCAAGGAGTGTGTTATACTGTCAGTTTTCTGCCATGATCCTACATGACTGTGGAACACATTCTGTAAGTATTTCAGTTCTAAAGTTCAGGGGTAGTGGGTGCAAACTATTTCTCAGAAAACAAGCAGTGATTTTGCTTCAAAAGAGTGCTACTGTCATTGTTACCAACACATACAAACACTCTCTATAAGAAGAACAGCAAAATCAACTATTCTATCTTAGGGTTTCTTTCCTGTAAACAGTCTCCATTCTTACATCTCAGCATCGTATTTCTCACTGTCACCTACACTGAGGTCAGAGTCAGAGGTCAGACATTTAATGAAAAAACTTACTATCAAATTAGTCAATAACAGAGCACCTACTACACACAGCTTTTGAAATTTTTTAATATTACATAAAACTTTGGGGAGAGGATAGTACTAATTCCAAGAAACATTATTTTTCCCAATAACACAATGCTTTAAATGAGCTTCATCCATGAAGTGCTCTGCGAGCATCGGGACTGAGCACAGGGGGGAGCCATTTAGTCATAATCCTTAAATTGCATAGAAAGAACTCAAATTGAGGAACAAGAGTGAGAGGCAGAATTGCTACCTGAAAATACACACGTAAAGAAAGTAGCTACTGCAAGACATAGGAAAAGTACTTTTACACCAATGCCACTTTATTAAATCTGAGCGACATTAAGAAGAGCAAATTATTTCCACAAATGCAATGTTAACGAACCAAAAAGACAGTAAAAGCAACAATACATAAGCCACCAGCTATTTCCTAATCAACTATAAACCCATATGATCTCAAAGGCAGCAAAAGGGAAAGAAATTTCTTTCAAATGAGAATCTGCCTATTTACATAAATAAATGCTACACAGAGTTGGCAACCAGCACCGGTGTGGAAGGCACCCACAGAGATTATTACCTGCTTTATGGTGAAGTCATTAATAAGATGATGATTGTGTTCATTCAAGTTGCAGTGCAGGGTAACACAGTCACTGTGGAACAGCAGGTCCTGCAAAGTGCTCACCCGCTGCAGTCCCAGAGCACGCTCCATGCCATCCGAGAGGTATGGGTCATAGAAAATCACACTGAAGCCAAAGGCTTTGGCACGTAGTGCTACTGCTTGCCCAACACGCCCTAGAACAAGACAAGTACGCAATGAGAACAGATGTGGAGCAGCTGGTGTGAGGTAGTCTCCTCCTTCCTAATGGGAACGCTTGTGTCAAACTATAACGCTTTGTACGGCAACTGGAAGAGCAGAAAACGGAGGCAGCTCCCACCCCACTCAAAATCATCACTAAGATCAGAAATGACACATCTGGACTGTTTCACACTGCCTTGTTTGAAACAAAACAGGAGGTTTGCACCTTTTGTAACCAGATATCTGAAATGCCAGAAGATGTCACGTAATCTGCAATAATCTGTGTAATACAAGGCTTGCCTGCTGGGCCTGTTTATGGCAAAACACCACTGCCTGTGAACACATCCTGCCAAGGACTTAGTCTTACCCATGTCAAACCAGCTGGCTTTAATAAAAAGCTATAAAATTAATCCACAAAAATGGATGCAATGAAAGATAATTTGTTTAATCTGAAGCGCAACCATTCTCAATGCACGGAATCGCCTTTCTGAACGAGTATTTTCTTTCATTTTGAGCAACGCCCTTCCAGCATTAAAACACCTGACAAGAATCCTGTCACTTTAAAATACATTTTAAATAAATTTAAAATAAATTTTATTCAGCTACCTAAATAATAAACACAATACATCACATGGCACTAGCTAAGAAGAGCGCAGTCTCACTCGGTATTCACATTGACCTTTGCCTTTCTGTTCCACTTTCATTACGGTCACATTCAAGAGCTGTGCCCAAAACTGCTGTATGGGCATGACCCCATGCCACATGTATCAGGAGGTGTGCTATTTCCCTTTGACACACTACCAGTAAAACACAGAGAAAAAAACTGAGTGAGTACACCTAGTGAGTTACGGTATTTTGAAGAGCAAGAACTAACACACTTTTCAAGTTAGAAGCCTACACATTAACTACTCACGTTAGAGTATTACAAATGTTGGATAAAGGCGTTTCAAAAGCATCACTTGACAAAGCATAATAATAATGTCTCATTTGAAAAAAAAAAAAAAAACAAAACACAAAAAAGTCAACAAGTTTTCTTTTGTAACATCTGAGTTTGTTCAAAAAAGCATCAAATTAACCCAGGGAAATCCCATCTCTTCCCAATTGTGCTTGAAGGGATTTCCCTCTGCTTTTCAGTTTCCCTTTGAATAAACTTGAGAAGCCACAGGAAGAAAGGTTTTTTTGTTGATCATTTAACCTGAACACAGCAATTCTACAGTGCTTAGTGAAAGATGTGCTTGGAATATTAAACAGTATGTCAACCTGACAGGGGCTGTCTGCTTTTCTTGGGGGACAGCAAGTTAAAATACTCCTCAAAATCTTTAATTTCAGTACTTGCATGACTTGTTTGCTTTCAAAGCTGTTTTTGTAATTTGAAATAGAAAATTTTTAGCACGAACACTATTATTTTCAAATTTTGGCATGTTCACAGCTCAAGGAATCAGTCACACAACTGTAAACATTTTTTATTTTTTTTAACAAAGCAAATAGCTGTTACTCCAGCTCCATTCATTTTCACATGCAACATTCTGTCATCTGCTCTTTCTTACACTCTTTACAACACTAATACCTGAGGGGATTCATGACAGTGAAATCTCTCACAACAGACTCTCCAGTTAAAGCCACACTCTTCATTCACTGCAACCAGGCCAATAAACCAAAACCTTCAATGGGCACAGAAGTTTCCTTCTGAAACACTTGGGAATCATGCCTGTACTTCTAACCAGAACTGTCCTATTATAATCATTTTATGGGATAAAACTCTTCTGCAACTGGCAATTCATATTTAGTCTCAGTCATTACACACACACAGAGATAGACACACATAATTTGCCAGTTCCTCTCTAAACTAAAATCCAAAAGCCACAAAACCTATAATGCTTTCTAACCTTTCCACAAGAAACTTGTGAAGTAGAAGACTCTCCTGGGCACGAGAGGTGGCTCAAAACCTACCTCAGCACCTCACAGGCAATAGAGCACACAAATCATCCCACCTTTGGGACAACTCTATGTTAAGAGCATATTAGAATTGTTATGAATGTGCACGGCTGCTTCCAGGGAAGGCAAAATCTTAACTTCAAAACATTGAGTGAACTTCTTGTTCTGTGGTGTGAGAAGAATGCAGAAAATGCATGTTGCATACAACTGCAAGAAAAGCAGAAAGCAACAAAAGCCTATTTTAGAAATTAAGAGACTTATACAAAGTTCTAGCAAGGTCCATGCATCATTTCAAAAGAGAGACTCAAAAACACCCGAGTCTCCTATTACAGTCTCACCCATTCACTCCCCCACAAGTCTCCCAACTTCCCCCACGTGTCCCAATTTGTAGGTGTCTCTGACCTTGACTCTGCCAATGACCTGAGTGTGACAGTAGAGCAGCTGCAGTTGTCAGTGACCCTGCTCAGCCCTTGGGCAATGAACACTCCTCCTATGCCGGTACAACAAAGTTTTATAGAACAACTTTGATACCATGGAAACGCTGATGACCTGCCTGAAGTCTTCTGTGGAAAGGAAAAGTGCTTTTGCTTAGCAGCTCTTCCCTGCCTATGCAACAGCCATGGAGAATGTGGCTAATTTTTCCTGCTTCTTGGAGAACTCTGCAATGTGGAAGGTAATACCACCCAACTCTTAAGCCTTATTGTCTTATAATGCAGGTTAGTAATTAGGCCAACATCTAGGTAGGACTGTGGGACTGCTGAGAAAATACAGCAGGTGAGGAAAGACAAACTGAGTGATGACATTCACTATGATGTGGAGACAAACTTATTTGGAAGAATTTCACATTTCTTGAGTAAGGAAATGCATTAGCTATTAGTCATCAGCATTTGTGACTGGGAAGGAAGGGGAAGGGAGTGTGACTTCATTGCTATAAAATTATCACTAGAGCAGAACCAGGTTCACCTATCAATTCATTCAATTACTTACATGCTGCTGATCATAAACATTCTTTCTTCAAAAAAAAATCCTATATGTCTAAATATAAGTTAGAAAGGAAGCTTTTGTTTTTTAAATGCAGGGCTTACTAGCAACACTTGAAATATAGGACACTGGATAGTAAGAAAGATTAAAAGCGACAGAGACAGCTGTTTAATTATGTGATATTATTATATATGTAATGCTCAAAGAATCCCACACTTCACAAAACCAGAAAGAAACAGAGGCTGTGCCCTAAGGAGCTCAGGGTCTAACCAAACACCACAACAATGAAGGATGGGATCCAACAGTCACGTGAAGGAGGCATTATGCTGTTGAGTCTCTGCTTATCTCCAAGCTCAATACAAGAAGAGGATGAGGTTAACTTTAAAGGAAAAGCACAGAGTAATAGGATTAAGCAGGACAGACCAAGTCTCAAAGCAGGAATATGCATGAGAGAATGCAAAGAAAAGAGAGTGGGTGATGGAAAGAAGGCAAGTGAGTCACGAAACTTGGCTAGACCAGTGGATAAGTGAGAAGCTGAAACTTTGGAGGGAATGACATAGTCATTCCCTAGCACAGAGATAGGCAAGAGCTAGGGTGTTTCTCTTTGGCAGTACAAGAGAAAAGCCCAGGAACAGATGCAAAGAAGGCCTGGAGTTAGCTGTTGCAGCAGCAAAGTGATAAATTTAAACAACCCACTGCTGAAGAGACCACAAGTTTTAGACAAGAATAGAGAAACACAGCTGTGGTTGAGAGGAGATGATCTGATCTCAGACACACATTAACAAGAAAGGACAGAAACTGCGACACTACACAGCACTACAGAAAAGGACGTGGTAACAGATGATGAGAGCTGTTTATTTTGTGTGTAATACATTCACTTCACAGCATCTGAGTGGATCATCACTTCCGACACTGACATGTTAAAATAATAAAATAATAAACTGAGGCGAAACTCCAGATGCAGGAAGAGGCCACTAGTAAAGCAACACAACCTAAGGAAGTCTTTTGGTTGTAAGTACATGTTTTAGTCTGAAACTAGAGACAAGTAGCCCCTTGCAGTGATCTGTACTACAAAAGGGAGTACCTCGAAGCCTAAGCGTCTGAAGTGCTCACACAGAAACTCTAGAACAGCCACCAGTAGCACTGTCTACATTTTAACTCTTCATTAACACAGAGCTACACAGGAGTTTGTTAGAACAGGTGAGAATCAAAGTGTTGTGCCTAGTCACATCCATGCACAGGAAGAAAGAGTGGAAGTTTCCAAAAGTGACTCTTCACAGCTTAATTTTCCTTGAAATCGTGAATATTCTATTGTAGGAAAAGATATAGGAACAACAAAAGACTAGAGACAATGACTGGCCAATAACTGCAACGGATGTGTGCCTTTAAAATCAGATTTTACTGGGTCTTTTTAATATACCACGCACATGAGAGATCTGCTTTCTACAATTAAAACCAAAACCTAGCATTCTATAAAGCTTTATGGACATATTGGCAAGGTGATTATCCATTTGTTTCTCTATACTTTTCAGTCATTCACAGCAAAAACAACACATAACATTCACTTAAGGAAGTCAGTGATGAAAGACTTTTTCTAATCTCAAGTCTGAATTTGTTCAGTGAAAAAAAAAAAAAATCCAATAACAAGACAGATAATTCTGTTCCAGCACAAATGCATGTGAGATACACAGCATGTGCGCCAGAAGCTTAAGTTTCAAAAACTAGGTATGCATTTCCATTTTGGAAACACTGCAGGCAACTGTCTATTACTTATGTACAGATGCTGTGACTGTGAGTGCAATAATCATTGTGTGCTTAAATGAGATGCATAATTACATGAGCATAGATTTGAGAAAGCAACTTCATGACTAACTTCTTGAAAGTCATATTTTAAAGGCAATTCTTTGATTGTGAAGATGTTTTTGGTGTACTGCATACTCATTTAAATGAGTACTATGTAATGCCAGGCTTATTTTCAGCCTCCGAAAGTAAGAGTTCGTGGCTTGAGTTATTTGACAGCACTGTGTAACTGGAACAGTCATTTAAGCATGATGCTTTGTTGTCAAAATCATATTATTAATTCCTGTGGATGAATAGCACAGCAATTGCACCCACAGTCTATCAGATCTGTGTAAGACTAGCACATGACTGAATAATTTTTGTATAGAAACTGACTTGCTTGTTTTTCTCCTCTACTTCTGTAACAGACAGTAATTAATTCATCTCAAGCAAGCCTGTCCATCTGTTGGATGCTGAAACACATTTAGGGCCACTCAGAGAGGTAAGTAGGTGATTTTATTAGGCCTGGAAACAGTTCAAACTTTCTTGCATATATTTTTCCTCTCATTAGAGCTGAAATACAATTTCGGATGCAGCTCAACCAAATGCACAAAGTAACTGCTCTGCAGGCTGTTACTGCAGAGAAGACTTTTCAGTTATGTAAAAAACAGTAAAAGGAAAGAAGGCCAAACAGAACCAGGTATGACAATGGATAAGGAATAAAACATATACATGTGACACTGGGTTGAAGTAGCAGGATCCTTGTCCCGGAAAAGGGAAGTGATGATGTTTTCTTCTCTTTACAACCAGTGTGCCTGACACCAGGCAATATGGTCACAGAAAGATGTACAGAAACTCAAATAACTGAGAGGATATCAGCAACAAAATCAGTTTTCTGAGGAAAATGATTATGTCTACAGGGAAAACATCTGAAATACATAAACATCAGGAAAGAAGAGGGATTATACACAATACATGACACAGAGTGGATGAAAGGGTCCCATTTTTATAGCTCAAATCTTTGTAAGTGAAGAGTATTAAACCACCTCTCAAGACAACATACCTAATCCAATAATGCCCAGGGTCTCCCCTCTGATCCTGGCAGCTCCAGAGGCCACTTCCCGAATCTGTTCAACGCTCTGTACTCTCGTGCCTTCCCGCAGAGCCTGGTGGAGCCAGGTGGTTCTCCTGTACAGGTTCAGGATGTGGCACATGGTAGAATCTGCCGTTTCTTCTACGGAGGCGGCTGGCACGTTACACACTGCAATCCCTGCAAAAGGGGAGGGAGAGAATACACCAGTTGCCAAACGCTGCTTACTTTTTTCCTCATTTCACAGCAGTTCAGGAGAATAACATTTAAAACTACGGATTTTTCAACATGTCTTGCAAAAATACTAAGTTTCTGACTGTAACGGCAGACAGAATACCTGATGTAATAGTTGATAAATACGTGCTAATTTATTTTTCTGATTTTTTAACTACTACTGTGTTTTTATTTATTGCAAACTAAGGCAAATAGTAAACAGACCACTGAAGCCACAAAAGGAGAGCACTGAAGACTGTCAAGATAGTTCAGAACCTGAGTCTTGGTAAGCTTTTTACATTTCAACTGAGCTTGGTGTTTTGAATAGCAAAGAGAAATCTGCCCTGCTTTCAATAGTGTGGTTAACGATCACTATTTAGGTTTAATTGTGACTTGGCTTTTTCCTACTGAGCAGACAGGCTCCCAAAAGCTATCTATGCAAGTTACAAAAAGGATAAAATAATTTGTAATGACAACAACTCTTAGAAAGCCCTCACAGGATGACTACGAGTAATTCCAAGTCATGTATGGGTAATCATGACACAGGGAGGGACAATCTCTTATGTGTTGCATATGGGTGTGTAGAATTACAACAAACAGAATCCCTTTCCTTTCCTGGTCCCTCAGATTAAAGAGAGAACTCATCTAATTGTCAGCAGGGAAACACAAAATCTGCTTCTGCAAGGTATGTAAAGGTAATGCCAAATCAAGTCCATGCTGCGAACAACTAAAAGTTACTAGTTGAAACAGGCTTAAAATCAAGGAGCTAAGAGTGTTACAGATTTCCACAGAAAACTGAAAGGTGGATTGATTCAAGACTCACAATAAGCCTTTTTTACTAAAAAAAAAAAAAAAAATGAGCAAA